>JABXJD010000221.1:607500-1036949 GCA_013375575.1 Percina caprodes | reverse complement strand
GGATTCCGTTCTAAAGTTGCCTGAAAAAGAGTAAAATATGGCTTTAACAGCCTGAAAAGATATCAAATATACTGTAGATTTACTTGGACATTTTAGCCTTTAATTTTAAAATCCTACATCAGAATGGTCCAATATTGACTGTGTGACACCATGGATATGTGATGTTTCTCTCAGACTTGGAATGAAGCTGGTTTAACAGGAGGATTCCGTTCTACAGTTGCCTGAAAAAGAGTAAAATATGGCTTTAACAGCCTGAAAAAGATATCAAATATACTGTAGATTTACTTGGACATTTTAGCCTTTAATTTTAAAATCCTACATCAGAATGGTCGACATTGCCTCTGTGACACCATGGATATATATGTGTCCCAGACTTGGAAAGAAGCTGGCTTAACAGGAGGATTCCGTTCTACAGTTGCCTGAAAAAGAGTAAAATATGGCTTTAACAGCCTGAAAAGATGTCAAATATACTGTAGATTTACTTGGACATTTTAGCCTTTAATTTTAAAATCCTACATCAGAATGGTCAATATTGACTGTGTGACACCATGGATATGTGATGTTTCTCTCAGACTTGGAATGAAGCTGGTTTAACAGGAGGATTCCGTTCTACAGTTGCCTGAAAAAGAGTAAAATATGGCTTTAACAGCCTGAAAAAGATGTCAAATATACTGTAGATTTACTTGGACATTTTAGCCTTTAATTTTAAAATCCTGGGAATGGTCCGACATTGCCTCTGTGACACCATGGATATATGATGTATTTACCCAGACTTGGAATAAGCTGGCTTAACAGGAGGATTCCGTTCTACAGTTGCCTGAAAAAGAGTAAAATATGGCTTTAACAGCCTGAAAAAGATGTCAAATATACTGTAGATTTACTTGGACATTTTAGCCTTTAATTTTAAAATCCTACATCAGAATGGTCCAATATTGACTGTGTGACACCATGGATATGTGATGTTTCTCTCAGACTTGGAATGAAGCTGGTTTAACAGGAGGATTCCGTTCTACAGTTGCCTGAAAAAGAGTAAAATATGGCTTTAACAGCCTGAAAAAGATGTCAAATATACTGTAGATTTACTTGGACATTTTAGCCTTTAATTTTAAAATCCTACATCAGAATGGTCCAATATTGACTGTGTGACACCATGGATATGTGATGTTTTCTCCAGACTTGGAATGAAGCTGGTTTAACAGAGGATTCCGTTCTACAGTTGCCTGAAAAAGAGTAAAATATGGCTTTAACAGCCTGAAAAAGATGTCAAATATAATGTAGATTTACTTGGACATTTTAGCCTTTAATTTTAAAATCCTACATCAGAATGGTCCATTATTACCTGTGTGACACCATGGATATGTGATGTTTTCCCAGACTTGGAATGAAGCTGGCTTAACAGGAGGATTCCGTTCTACAGTTGCCTGAAAAGAGTAAAATATGGCTTTAACAGCCTGAAAAAGATGTCAAATATACTGTAGATTTACTTGGACATTTTAGCCTTTAATTTTAAAATCCTACATCAGAATGGTCCAATATTGACTGTGTGACACCATGGATATGTGATGTTTCTCTCAGACTTGGAATGAAGCTGGTTTAACAGGAGGATTCCGTTCTACAGTTGCCTGAAAAAGAGTAAAATATGGCTTTAACAGCCTGAAAAATATATCAAATATACTGTAGATTTACTTGGACATTTTAGCCTTTAATTTTAAAATCCTACATCAGAATGGTCCAATATTGACTGTGTGACACCATGGATATGTGATGTTTCTCTCAGACTTGGAATGAAGCTGGTTTAACAGGAGGATTCCGTTCTACAGTTGCCTGAAAAAGAGTAAAATATGGCTTTAACAGCCTGAAAAAGATGTCAAATATACTGTAGATTTACTTGGACATTTTAGCCTTTAATTTTAAAATCCTACATCAGAATGGTCCGACATTGCCTCTGTGACACCATGGATATATGATGTGTTACCCAGACTTGGAATGAAGCTGGCTTAACAGGAGGATTCCGTTCTAGCGTTGCCTGAAAAAGAGTAAAATATGGCTTTAACAGCCTGAAAAAGATGTCAAATATACTGTAGATTTACTTGGACATTTTAGCCTTTAATTTTAAAATCCTACATCAGAATGGTCCAATATTGACTGTGTGACACCATGGATATGTGATGTTTCTCTCAGACTTGGAATGAAGCTGGTTTAACAGGAGGATTCCGTTCTACAGTTGCCTGAAAAAGAGTAAAATATGGCTTTAACAGCCTGAAAAAGATGTCAAATATACTGTAGATTTACTTGGACATTTTAGCCTTTAATTTTAAAATCCTACATCAGAATGGTCGAAATTGCCTGTGACACCATGGATATGTGATGTGTTACCCAGACTTGGAATGAAGCTGGTTTAACAGGAGGATTCCGTTCTACAGTTGCCTGAAAAAGAGTAAAATATGGCTTTAACAGCCTGAAAAATGTCAAATATACTGTAGATTTACTTGGACATTTTAGCCTTTAATTTTAAAATCCTACATCAGAATGGTCCGACATTGCCTCTGTGACACCATGGATATATGTGTTACCCAGACTTGGAATGAAGCTGGCTTAACAGGAGGATTCCGTTCTACAGTTGCCTGAAAAAGAGTAAAATATGGCTTTAACAGCCTGAAAAAGATGTCAAATATACTGTAGATTTACTTGGACATTTTAGCCTTTAATTTTAAAATCCTACATCAGAATGATTGGACCATTCTGATGTAGGATTTTAAAATTAAAGGCTAAAATGTCCATGTGTGACACCATGGATATGTGATAATTCTCTCAGACTTGAAATGAAGCTGGTTTAACAGGAGGATTCCGTTCTACAGTTGCCTGAAAAAGAGTAAAATATGGCTTTAACAGCCTGAAAAAGTTGTCAAATATACTGTAGATTTACTTGGACATTTTAGCCTTTAATTTTAAAATCCTACATCAGAATGGTCCGACATTGCCTCTGTGACACCATGGATATATGATGTGTTACCCAGACTTGGAATGAAGCTGGCTTAACAGGAGGATTCCGTTCTACAGTTGCCTGAATAAGAGTAAAATATGGCTTTAACAGCCTGAAAAGATGTCAAATATACTGTAGATTTACTTGGACATTTTAGCCTTTAATTTTAAAATCCTACATCAGAATGGTCGATATTGCCTGTGTGACACCATGGATATATGATGTGTTACCCAGACTTGGAATGAAGCTGGCTTAACAGGAGGATTCCGTTCTACAGTTGCCTGAAAAAGAGTAAAATATGGCTTTAACAGCCTGAAAAAGATGTCAAATATACTGTAGATTTACTTGGACATTTTAGCCTTTAATTTTAAAATCCTACATCAGAATGGTCCAATATAACTGTGTGACACCATGGATATGTGATGTCTCTCCCAGACTTGGAATGAAGCTGGTTTAACAGGAGGATTCCGTTCTACAGTTGCCTGAAAAAGAGTAAAATATGGCTTTAACAGCCTGAAAAAGATGTCAAATATACTGTAGATTTACTTGGACATTTTAGCCTTTAATTTTAAAATCCTACATCAGAATGGTCCAATATTGCTGTGTGACACCATGGATATGTGATGTTTCTCTCAGACTTGGAATGAAGCTGGTTTAACAGGAGGATTCCGTTCTACAGTTGCCTGAAAAAGAGTAAAATATGGCTTTAACAGCCTGAAAAAGATGTCAAATATACTGTAGATTTACTTGGACATTTTAGCCTTTAATTTTAAAATCCTACATCAGAATGGTCCAATATTGACTGTGTGACACCATGGATATGTGATGTTTCTCTCAGACTTGGAATGAAGCTGGTTTAACAGGAGGATTCCGTTCTACAGTTGCCTGAAAAAGAGTAAAATATGGCTTTAACAGCCTGAAAAAGATGTCAAATATACTGTAGATTTACTTGGACATTTTAGCCTTTAATTTTAAAATCCTACATCAGAATGGTCCGATATTGACTGTGTGACACCATGGATATATGATGTGTTACCCAGACTTGGAATGAAGCTGGCTTAACAGGAGGATTCCGTTCTACAGTTGCCTGAATAAGAGTAAAATATGGCTTTAACAGCCTGAAAAAGATGTCAAATATACTGTAGATTTACTTGGACATTTTAGCCTTTAATTTTAAAATCCTACATCAGAATGGTCCAATATTGACTGTGTGACACCATGGATATGTGATGTTTCTCTCAGACTTGAAATGAAGCTGGTTTAACAGGAGGATTCCGTTCTACAGTTGCCTGAAAAAGAGTAAAATATGGCTTTAACAGCCTGAAAAAGATGTCAAATATACTGTAGATTTACTTGGACATTTTAGCCTTTAATTTTAAAATCCTACATCAGAATGGTCCGACATTGCCTCTGTGACACCATGGATATATGATGTGTTACCCAGACTTGGAATGAAGCTGGCTTAACAGGAGGATTCTGTTCTGGAGTTGCCTGAATAAGAGTAAAATATGGCTGATGTTTACAGTACAGAGTCTTTGTTGAGGTTAGTCAACTCATTTTTCTATAGTTTGTATGAAAGGAGATGTGACTCACCAGTGAATCAATCGTTTATCCCTTTTGTCCATGAAATGTTAAGATCACACATTTACAAGTTTATCAAAAATAAACTGTTGTGTTCTCTGAAACAATGTTTTGCTATTATTGTTGTCATTTTGAAGAGGGTTAATGGCATCATTCAGTTTTTGCAAATCCCAGTCATTCAATGGGGAAATTCCTCTTTGAGAGTTAGGTGAGGAACGAAAAACTATCCCTGCTGTTGAACGTTCTGGGTTGTGAAGATGAGGCAAATCATTGTCCAGAGTAAAAAGCTGAACTGGTGTTCTATTTCCTTCAGATGACACTGAGTGATTGTTAAATCCAGCTTTGAATTCCTCCAAAATGCGGTTGATTGTGGGTAGAAAGACATAATGGAGACAAAATAGGTCTGTTGCATTGTCTATGTCTAGTATACCCAGGGATTCCAGTTCATAGAAAATGGGTGCATAAACTTGGCTGCAGTTTTTGTTCAAGTCTCGACGCTCAATCCTCTGGTTGTGTACAGAACTTCCTGTTAAGACAGAGCCTTCCCCCCTGCTCGAAGGCATGTCCTCCCAAATCTGAACGTTCTCTCCTCCGTGATCAGTCCTGATGTGCAGTGGTCTGCCATACTATCCAATAGCTGCAGTAAAAAGGTCTCTTACAGTTTCAACACGATTATTGTTGGAGCAGTGAAGAAACATCAACATCCTACTGTAGCCGTCTATGGCACCATGAACAACCAATTTCCACCTAATCAACTTATGATTTCCGTCTATATGCCATATGAAATTTGGATGTGGGACAGAGTACACTCGCCGAGCTACAGCTGTTCTTCTGGCTAGGACACCCATTGGGTCCATCCTTCGCAGTGAATCTCTTACACGTTGTCTTTGAACCGCAATGTTTTTGGAGCGGAGATGCCCCATAAGCATCACTTCTCCAACATTTGGATGTTCGGTTTTTATTTGAGACACTTCAAGATCCAACTGTTGATCACTGATGCTCTTACATTTTGATGTTGGGATATTATAGTCTTGCAGTAACTTGTAGAAAGTTGGCCTCGAGATTGATAGAATAGATGCCGCTTCTGTAAAGGTGGTTTTCAGTGAAAGAACATGTTCAAGCTCCTCTTGGAAATCTGATGTCTTCCTTGGTAGTCATTCTAGAACACAGCAAATAATATGACATTGGGCATGTTTCTATAACAAACAAGGGTTATTCAAGAGAGATTTATAGACGTAACAGATGAGCATTCACATCCACTCATCTTTCTGACTGAAGTGAATTATAGTTTGTACTGTACATTTATTTAAGGAATGTTTAAATAAAATGGAAAATCAAAAGATGAGGTTACTGAGAGGTAAATCAAACAAATATGAACATGAATATTAATAAGTACTCACTGACAGGTCACTGGATCAAAGTCTGTTGCTGGTACAGGTATGGTAGCGCTGGTGCTGGAGTTTAAAATATAAACAAAAGACCAAATCTTGTCACATGTTAGTGTTGTGTAAAATATGCCACCATGATTGTAACTAATGCCGAAACATTACACCACACAATTTAAAAACAACAAACAGCCAGCTAGGATACATGAGTATGAAAGTATACCGAGCGGTACGATGTCCCAGTGGAGGTGGTGTGTTATTGTAGGTGGTGGGAGCCTGAAGGGACATTAAATGTTATGCTTTTTTACACTATGCACTCTGGTACCTTACTCACATTAAATTAAAATAAATGTCTTTATCATTGGGACTGCCTTTGTCCTCCATCAGCATTACTCTCTCTCTAGCCAAGCAGAGAACGGGTTTTATCTTGTGAGTAAAGGCCATAGAGGTGACAAGTAGCCTCCGTTAGCTGTAACGCTAAATTATATCATTTATCACATCATTGAACACACATTTACACACCTTGTTTTTCAGCTCATGAGTTTAACCCAATGCGTCACTTACCAGTGTGAGTTTTACTGTTTATAGAAACAAATGTGCTACACATAAAGTGCATTGGTGCTAGTAGCAAATCTCTACTGGCTAGCTACCGTTAGCTAGTTTAGTTAAGTTAGCCTTGACAACAATCCAATGCTAGCTACGTGATTTGGAAAACATACTTAATGAAGTGGCCTGTGGTGGCCCTGAGGCTGTTGCTGTCGCTGGTGAAAAGTTTGTATGGCCACCAGGACGGCTTTGCCGATGTTCTCGGCTAACGCTGATTCGTTGGACATTTCACAGAGTGACCATGGCCGACAGTACCGTGCCTTGTCAGTGGCGGGCGGGGATAGGCTGTTGCTGGGCTTAATGCAAGCGAACGTGACAGACCAGTCAAAGTGAGCCCCTCGTGGCTGGCTACAGTGGTTACAGGTCATAAGTCCGGCACCATTCATAAAAGTGACACTAAAAACTCAAAGTACTCTTCCAATACAGTTTCTCCAACTGTGTTTATTATTTTAGGTAGTTATTATCACGTTTATCCAAGTTCAAGAGTCCATTTCCCCGGATGAGATGATTTTTATTCGTTATTTGACACTATAAACATACACTGACCTCCTTGAGCTTTTATTTTGGTACTTTCGGTTACCAGGATTTTAAATTAGCATATTAGCTAAATATTTAGTTTCACCTGAAACATTTAGATTTAAAATTTAGATTTAACATTTAGATTTAACGTTTAAATTTAGATTTAACATTTAGATTTAATATTTAGATTTAACATTTAGATTTAACGTTTAAATTTAGATTCAACATTTAGATTTAATATTTAGATTTAACATTTAGATTTAGATTTAATATTTAGATTTAACATTTAGATTTAACATTTAGATTTTAAATTTAGATTTTAAATTTAGATTTAGATTTAAATTTAACATTTAGATTTAGCATTTAGATTTAACATTTAGGTGTAACATTTAATATTTGGATTTAACTATTTAAAATATCTCCAAGTTGACAAATATTGTTGTAAATGTGCAGGAAAGTAACCCTCAAAAATTCATACCAGTTTTTTAAACATTATTTAAAGCTAAATGTGACAAAATGTTACTGTTATTTTCACCGTGAGCCGCTTTACAAACGGCGCCCCATAGAAAACAAGTAAAAATATGGCTTTAACAGCCTGAAGAAATTTCTAATATAACTTTACTTGGACATTTAAGCCTTTAATTTTAAAATCCTACACGTGTTGTTGTTTGGGTTGTCGTTTGTTTTTTTTTGATTATTTTTTCCTTTTTGGCCCTCCTTGTGTTTGTGTCCGCTCTTGTGATTACCTGATGTTTTCCACCTGATTCCCTGCCCTGTTGTCAGCTGCCTCTCGTTACCTGATTACCTTGTGTATTTAATGGCTGTGCTTCCCGTGTCTCTTGTCAGATCCTTTCGTCCTGCCAGTTGTCCCGTCAGCGGTCCCATCCTCATGATCCTGGCTGTAGTCCAGCAATTCCCCTTGAGTTTTCCCTGTGTATTTTTTCCTGTTTTATTAACGCCTTTTCCTGTGCCTGTTTTTTGGGATTTTGCCTTTTTTCTCCTTGTGTTGGCTGAACTGTTGACAATAAAGCCTTTTTCTGGAGCTCCCTACTACTCTGCTTTTGGGTCCTCCTTCCTCCGCTGTAACAAAATGGTCCACTATTACCTGAGTGACACACCATAGAGTAGCCTGAATAAGAGTAAAAAAAGTAAATATCTATAAGTTTTGCTTGAACACTGTGACAACACATATCCTGTACTTGATGTGGAGGCACTGACTGTTTTGTCTAATCTTCAGAATTTCTTCTTTGAAGAAGGAGGCAAAGTCATTGCAGGCCTTGGTAGATAAAAGTTCAGATGCTACTAGTACTGGAGGGTTTGTTAACCTATCGACGGTAGCAAACAAAGCACGTGAATTATTATTGTTTCTAGAGATAATATCAGAAGAAGGACCTCCTTGCATTCCTCAGTTCCAAATTATAAATGCGAAGTCTCTCTTTATAGGTGTTATAATGGACCAGGAGATTTGTTTTTTGCCACCTTCGTTCAGCTTTTCTACACTCTTTTATTCTGTTCTCACCAGTGGGACATTTCTCCATAGAGCTCTTTTCTTACCACAGACAGCTTTGACCTTAGTGGGAGCAATGGCATCAATAACATTTTGTAATTTTACAGTTGAAATGATCTACAAGCTCAGTGACTGAGAGCCCGGGGGGGGGGCGGGTGTGGAGGAGAAAAGCTGAATAAATATTTCACTGGTGTTTTCAGTGACCGTTTTCTGATTATCTTTGTTTGGACACTTTTGGGCACAGAGATGGTGCCGCTAAAGAAAACACAGGAATGGTCAGAGAGCAACGTCACCACAACTTTGGAAATGTTCAGACCCTTGGAGACAATCAGGTCCAGAGTGTGTCCCTTATTGTGCATGGGCTCTGTCACATGCTGAGTCAGTCCATAGTCCTCAAAAACACAACACAGTTCTTTGGTCCTGCTGTCCTGGGGGTTGTCAACATGAATGTTAAAATCACCCGCAATGATTACACAAAGTTAGTGCATATTATAGACAGCAGTTCAGTGAAGTCATCAATAAAGGTTGCAATATTTAGAAATATATAGCTTGAGGGAGGACCTTAACTGAAGAGCCACATATTCAAAAGAGGCAAAATTTCCATAACATATTTGCGTACAGTGGAATGAATCATTAAACAAAATGGCAACTCCACCTCCTTTTTTTTATTCACTCTATTCTCGCTCATAAAACTGAAGTTAGGGGGAGCTGACTCGATGAGAACAGCAGCGCTGTTATTATGGTCCAACCAGGTTTCAGTTAAAAACATAAAATGTAGATTGTGATTAATAATATAATTTTGATTTAAACATGATTTTCCTGCCAAAGACCTGACGTTTATCCGATGGAGTGTTTTCTTTAGGTAGGGAGTGAGTCCTTACCCCAAGTGAAGGAGTTTAAATACCTTGGTCTTGTTCGCAAGTGAGGGGACCATGGAGCGGGAGATTGGTCGGAGAATTGGAGCAGCGGGTGCAGTATTACATTCCATTTATCGCACCGTTGTGACAAAGAGAGCTGAGCCAGAAGGCAAAGCTCTCGATCTACCAGTCCGTGTTCGTTCCGACCCTCACCTATGGTCATAAGGGCTGGGTCATGAGCGAAAGAACGAGATCTAGGGTACAAGTGGCCGAAATGGGTTTCCTCAGGAAGATGGCTGGCGTCTCCCTTAGAGATAGGGTGAGGAGCTTGGAGTAGAGCCGCTGTTCCTTTGCGTCAAAAGGAGCCAGTTGAGGTGGTTCGGGCATCTGGTAAGGATGCCTCCTGGGCGCCTCCCTAGGGAGGTGTTCCAGGCAGGTCCATCTGGGAGAAGGCCCCGGGGAAGACCCAGGACTAGGTGGAGACCCAATACCGGATAAGTGGATGAAGATAGATAGATGGATGGATGTCAAGTCGGCCATGTCGAAGTGTCCTTGGGCAAGACACTGAACCCGAGTTGCTCGATGCTGTGCATCGGAGTGTGAATGTGTATGCATGTTTATCTGAACAGGTGGCACCTTGTACGGCAGCCTCGGCCACAGTGTATGAATGTGTGTGAATGTATCCTGTATGATGTAAAAATGCTTTGAGTAGTCGTTAAGACTAGAAAAGCACATTTACATTTATATATGGTGGCCATTTCCAGGGTTACGCTTCACACCTTTTTTTTTTTTTTTTATAAGACAAAGCCAGTAAACACTGGACGTCCTCCCAGCTAGAGCCCGACGGATTTATCGGCCGATATTAGGCATTTTTCAAACTATCTGTATTTATATTAATTCATCAGAATCATTTATAATGACTAATGATTCTGATGAATACACTTGCTAAAATGACAAAACACCCTTATTATGAATGTTGGCACTGTATAGTTTGTCCACCAGAGGGCGCTCTACGTCTGTTGAAACTTATTTTTTTAGCTGCATTATCATTTTTATTTTGAGGACTCATAAATAACTAACATTAGGGAGATCTTTGTTTTGTTACATGTTTCTGGATTTAAAAAAAATTAATTTGTGTATAGGGGCTGGTCATATAATTTAACAATCATGAAAAAGTCGATTGGTCAGTAATTCCATTCAAAAAGCGAAATTTGTATATTATATTTATTCATCACACACATATTTAAAATGTTAATTTCTTTTTAATTGTGATGATTACAACTGAAAACCCCAAATTCAGTATCTCAGAAAATTTGAATATTGTGACAACGCTCAATATTGAAGACACCTGGTGCCACTCTAATCAGCTAATTAACTCAAAACACCTGCAAAGGCATTTAAATGGTCTCTCAGTCTAGTTCTGTAGGCTACACAATCATGGGGAAGACTGCTGACTTGACAGCTGTCCAAAAGACGACCATTGACACCTTGCACAAGGAAGGCAAGGCACAAAAGGTCATTGCTAAAGAGGCTGGCTGTTCACAGAGCTCCGGGTCCAAGGGCATTAATAGGGAGGCAAAGGGAAGGAAAGTTGTGGTAGAAAAAAAGTGTACAAGCAATAGGGATAACCGCACCCAGGAGAGGATTGTGAATGTCTCCCACATTTTGGAATGGGTTTTGTTTCACAGAGAGTGGACTGCAGCTGCAGTCAGTGCTTCAAGAACCACCACACACAGATGTATGCAAGACATGGGTTACAGCTGATGCATTCCTTGTGTCACGCCACTCTTGAACAAGACACGGCGTCAGAAGCGTCTCGCCTCAAGTCTGCGTCACTTCGCTGTGTTCGAGGTACTTTTTGAACCACTAAGGGAGACGGGAGCTGACTAATCAGTCCGACTGCCTTTTCTGCCGACGGTCAGCCGTCGGGTTGGTGTGTCAGAGCCTTAATGATGACAGACAAACTGAGACTCACTCCTCAAAGTTTATTTGTTAAAGAACCAATCTGAATCTTCCATCCAGATGCCCCTGATGGTATTTGGGGTCAGTGTAAAGTCCAGCGTTTCCTGTTGACAAATAAGTCTTTTAAAAACAATAAGTCAGAACTGAATAGTGTTTCTAAAACACCAAGTCCAGGTTCTAGTGGTGGGTGAAAAGGCAAATACTTTTAGGAGTAAAAAAAATTAGTGTTAAAATTAAATTGATTCAATAAATTCTTGGTGATAATCAGATTAAAGTTCATATTTAATGTGTTTATGTTAATGTGTTTTTAGGCTGGATGAGAGACAAGTGACATCACGACCTGTGTGGTGAAGAGGGAGGAGATGTGCTTCCCGGTGTAGCGGTTGTTGCCGGCAGCAACCAGCTGTAGCACTGTGAAATTCACCGACTGCTGAATGCCAATATACAGCCCCGTAGTCAGGGACCCCGCCAGGCGCAGACGGTGTCCAGGATCACCGGACGGCATGTAGTCCACCATGTCTGTCTCTAAGAAACAGGTCTGCTCCTAGAGACACAGAACACTAAAGTTAGAACGCTGCAGTGACAAATCACAAGAGGCTGATTCTAGCAATTGCTGGGAAAAAACAGTCAACTTAAGAATAGCATCAAACCTTTTTTGAAAAAGAAAAATCAAAAACAGAATATAGAGCCGGTAAAGACCAGACGTCCTCTAAGCTAGAGTCCAACCGATTATTAGGCATTTTCCAAACTATCGGTATTTATATTAATTTAACAGAATCATTTAATGACATAATTCTGATGATTAAATTTTTAAAAAAGAAATAAAAACTACAAAACACCCTTCAACCATGTTATGGGTTGGCGCTGCATAGTTTGTCCACCAGAGGGCGCTCTACAATGTCTGACAACACTTATTTTTAAACTGCATTATTATATTTTAGTGAGGACTCATAAATAATGTTAGGGAACCTGTTTTTGGTAAACGTTTCTGGGGGAAAAAAATTAAAATCATCATCTCTAGATATGGGCATATCAGATTTTTAAAACACCAAATATTTGTATCCGTCTTATCGGCCGGCTCTACTCTCTGAATGACCTTTTGAATCGCGGCAGACTGTATCTGCACCCGGAGAGGAGAAGCACGAATTCACCCCACGAGGAATGACTCGGATCAGCCAGGATGGCGCCTGCCTTCTTCAAGGATCTGGCCTTGTACAGATTATGCAGGTCATCTAAGGGTGTGCCCGCAATTTTGCTGCACACCTTCACGATACCTTGCATTTGATTTTTCTGTTTAATAGAAAGTGACCCGTGCTAACAGGTAAAGAGAAAGTTGGAACCAAAACATTTTCATAAAAACTGTATCGACATTAAAACTGCAAAGCTTACGGAGAGTGCATGCCGTTGTACCGTTGCACTAGTTCAACTGGTTGGTTGTCCATTACAACTGGGGAAGAAACAGTGGGATTTCTTCTGAAGTCAAGGCACATCTTTCGTTTTAGCCACATTAATGTTTAAAAACGAGGATTTACACCAGTCAGTAAAATGAATGGTAGAAATAGGTGCATCAAAATTCACCAGAAAGCAGGAAATGAAGTGTTTAATGCTCAAAATTTTCAAGGGTGGACCCCACATCATAAGTACACACCCCCCCACACCTTTGGGTTGCCAGGCCAGTTATGATTAGGCCAAATGTTGGTGCTATCTAACTTACATGGAGACGCCCTGTGGAGAACCGGTATGTGCCGGTCTGATTTACGCGTGAAGCTCGGTGGAGTTTCTCACCATGAAGGACCACATGCGCAGCTTGTGATCCTGGCACAACGCAAAGATGAAGCAGACTTCATCCAGCTCTCTTACTGCAGGCTGAGTGCTAGGGCCGACTGATCCCCTTGGCTCGTTGAGGGCATCCTGGAGCTGGTCTTCAGCTCGAAGACCAACACGCAGCCTAGACAATTTGTCATGCCAATAAAGCAACATCAAATGAAATTTAGAGAGACACACCGTCAGAGAGAGACAGAGTGAGAGAGCTAGAGACACACACAGTAGAGAGAGATAGACACAGACAGAAGAACACATAGACGCCCTGCCATCTTAACGGCGTTGTTAAACAAGGTAGCAAGTTTCCCCCCGTCAGATGGCGCATTCCCCATGTCTCTCTCACACACACACACACACACACACACACACTTGTAAACAGTTCTGACGTGTGTCAGAGATTCAGCCATTAGTCTGTGTGTACCTTGAGTGCCATGCGGCAGCAGAGTACCACAATGCCTCCGGTCGGTGCAGCCAGAGTGAAATAGGTTTCACCAGTCTGACTCAGCTAGGCAGTGCTGGTGCTGGGACTCAGCGAGCCGGGGATGACTGCGCTGTGCGCGGCGTCCTGGAGGTCCAGCTTCAACATCTCTACGACGTTGTTGAGCATCTCCTGGATGTGGACTCCTCCGGGCAGAACGCTGCAGTTCCTCAGCCGCAGGCTCACCGCGTTATTCAACGGGGTGGTGTCCAGAGACTGCTCCACCAGCTTCAGAGTCCCCGGACGTACACCTACAGTACACCGGGCAGATTTTAAATGCAGTTTGTGTACTGATGTGATACATGTTTACAGTAGAGTCTTTTGTTGAGGTTAGTCAACTCATTTTTTTTATAGTTTGTATGAAAGGAGGATGTGACTCACCAGTGAATTAATCGTTTATCCCCATAAAAAAATGCTCCGGCACCGTCGGGAACGTCCGCTCCGCCCGGGAGATCACTCACACCTGCACACAGAAAGAACGAGAGCGAGCATTTAACGTTAACGTGGAATATTAGTAACTTGCTGAACTTTAACTGCAGTAAAGTCATCTGAATAGTAAAACACATGATGAATATAATAAAGCAGAGAACACGGCGAGAAGAGCTGTAACGGGCGGGTCTCTTACCGAGGTCTACTATGAACTCTCTGAACCTCAGAGGAGTTTCTAGGAACCGGCAGACCACACACACACACACACACACACACACACACACACTTTTGAAAAAGCTTGACGAGTCTGCCGTGAGCTGTGCTCGGTATCTCAGCTCACAGCAGACCCAACGTGCCTTCTCATGCACATCCCCATCTTGGCTTTCTAGAAACTTTAAAATCACAGCTGATTTTTTTGGGTTTTGTTCTGTTGAGAAAATACATTTGTAATCACTTAAATGAAATTAACTTCTTAAATTAGGTATTTGTTATAAACGTTAGCATACTTACTCCAAATAATTTAAATACCATAATTCTTCTAATAAGTGCAGAAGACAGCCAAATAAGCTTAAAAGCATCTATGCACGGTCAGCCATCGGGTTGGTGTGTCAGTCTTAATGATCACAAACTGTGAGACTCACTCCTCAAAGTTGATTCTACAAACCAGTTGGATTCGTCCATCCAGACGCCCTGATGGTGTTTGGGGTCAGTGTAAAAGCCAATGTTTCCTATTGATAAACAGTCAAAAGTCTTCTGAAAACAAAACTAGTCTTAACAGAATATTGTTTCTGGTTGAATAGGCAAATACTTAGGAGTAAAAAAGTATTAAAATTGAATTGATTCAATAAAATCCTGGTGATAATCCGATCAAAGTTAATATTTATATATGTTTTTAGGGTAGATGAGAGACAAGTGACATCACCACCTGTGTGGTAAAGATGTGCTTCACGCTGTAGCGGTTGTTGCCGGCAGCAACCAGCTGTAGCACTGGAGACACAGAACACTAAAGTTAGAACGCTGCAGTGACAAATCATAAGAGGCTGATTCTAGCAATTGCTGGGGAAAAAAAGGTAAAATTGTCAAAGAATAGCATCAAAAACGTCATATACTCAGAGAGGCATTGGAGAGCTTATTAATGAATAATATGAAAATCATTGGTTAAATGTAATTTTCCCATTACATTCCTCCCTTTTGATTACATACTAATCACAACACAATTGAAAATTACTGAAAAGAAGACATGCATATCTGCATGTCCCAAAAAAGTTTTTGTGAGGAATTCAAACCTCTTAGTTTAAGCTACCACTACATCTAGTCTAAAAGAAAGAAAATGAGAATTAAAGTGGATTTTATGAATCTGGAACTACTCAAATTCGGAAGCTGAGTCCGAGTTTTAACTGTCCTCATTGTAAGAGGGCAAATGGAACAATTCAAGACCATCATCTTTTGGTTGAAGGCTTGATACTGAACTTTCTCAAGAGTAAACAAAGAGGAAATCATTTTTCTTGTATTAATGGGATAATACAACAAATACCTATCAAACAGATCACAGAGATTACTGGAACCACAATTTTCCCCATCCAAGCCTTCCAACCCTCCCCAATTACCCAACCCCCAGTCCCACCCAGAATCAGTGTGGGGGACATGTGAGCCTTGAGACTAGTGGCGAGTTGGTTTAGCTGATGAACAGTGTCAGTGATGTTTCCTTCAATGTCTGGGATGAATGTGCAGCATTGATCACCTATCACATGGCAAAGTGGAGCTGTGCTAGTGGGTGCTGGTAGTGCCTGAGTCGAAGTACACGTGCCGCAGATTTTCTTCTGGTGTCAGAGTTCGTCCACTATGCGTGACACACCATTGGAGTCAGGTTTTTCCTGCCTCGTCTCTGGTGTGTGTGTGAGAGTGCATTAGGCTGACACAGAAAGCGCCGTCTGTCAGTCACAGTCGGTCTTCTGGCGACCACCACCAGCTCGTCCTCTGGTGCTGAAACCTCTTGCAGTGTGATGTGTGGATCCACGGAGCCCGCTCAGCAACCTTCACTGCCGTGTGGGTGACCAGAAGAACCTGGAAGGGACCTTGCCAGCGTTTGGACTGCCAGTTTCTTCTCCTGAAGTTTTTCACAACCACGAAATCTCCTGGCGTCAGCGTGTGGAGCGGTCCTTCAGCTGGTTGGGACAGGGCAGCAGAAACCTGGATTCTTATGGCAGAGAGAGCAGAAGACAGTTGTACACACTACTCTTAACATGTCATGCTCACACCGAGCTGTGGAGGAAGGGGTGCTCTAGGAGCCTCTAAACCCCCCCACTGGGTGGTCTGCCAAAAAAGATCTCAAAAGGACTGAGGTTACTGCGCGTTCTTACCCTCATTCGCATGTATATAGTTTTGTTAACGTGCCGTTATCGCTTGACAACTGACTTAATATTCCCCATCTGGGAATGATTTCTGTCATTAGAGCTTTTGCTAACACTGCTGTTTGTTTTTGAAGCGGGAAACATATCAACCATCACCAAACAACACTTTTCCCCTCTGACGGTGTGAGCTCAACAAAATCCATCATCATGTGTTCAAATGCTTGTGTCGGTGGTGGATGTGCTACCTGCTGTGTTACAGTCACTGGTCTGCCTATATTGTGTTGTGCACATGTCATGCATGCTTTACAAAATTTTTCTTTTCTGCAAATGTTGTGAAGCCCTTAGTGACAGTTGACAATGATAGCATTCCACTCTTTTGATCCCGCCCATGAGTCAACCTCACTCTGACATCTCTCCATTAGTGCATGTATAGGACCTGAGCATGTGTGTGTAATTCAGGCCTGTGTGTAATGTGTGTAATAACAACAGAGTATAAATTGTAATTTCCCTTGTGGGATTAATAAAGATTTGCAAAATGTGTGAAAATGGTGTTGAAGGCAAGCTTTTGAATCCGGCCCCAGCCAGACACCCTCTTTAAAGGTGCACCCTGCATTTTTCCACTGTGTACTGCAGCTACTGAATCTGGAAGTAAATGTGAAAATTGTTGCTCCAATAGGATCAGAGAAACAATGTTAATGGAGCAAAAATAGGCCACAGGCCTGAGCCTGTCACCGTGAGGCTGCAAGAGAACAGACGTCATGCAGCTCAAACGCTCATCCACTGTCTGAGTGAATGGGAGTTTAGGGTTTGGCCTTAAGTCGGAGCGTTTTGAAAAGCTTTTTTAAAGATTTACAAACGCCTGGTCCGCCTCGGTCGTCCATGTGAGGCGGGCATGCGCAAACATTTTTACCATGTATTAAGTTAGCTAAAGGTTCAACTAACTGAGCATAATTTGGAATGAAAACGCGACAGTAGGAACACATTCCTAGAGATGTCATCATTTGTTTTTTTTGTTGCAGGTTTTGGGAGGGAAACTATTGCCTCCATCTGAGATGGAGACGATGTTTTCCTGACGCTGAGATGTCATGACCCAAAAAATGCACTTCTTTTTTCACAAATTGCAGTTTAGCTAAACTAGCTTTGTGCCCCTCTGCTGCCAGATGGCACAGTAATGCAATAGTGTCTCGTTCACACTGTTCTTTTGTTGGACTCGCCACTAGGCAGTCATCAACATACTGAAGGAGAGCAGAGCCTGGGAAAGGGTTCAGCTTTCAAGGCTCTCCTCAGTACTTTGTTGTAGATGGTTGGGCTGTCGACAAATCCTTGACCTAAACGTGTGAATGTGTATGCCTTACCATCAAACAGGAATGCGAACCAGTCCACTGGAACACTGAAAAAAGCGTTAGACAAATCAACAACAGACAAATATTGTGCCCCCCCTGAATTCCTTGAAGAATAGTGTATGGATTAGGCACATTTGGTGCACGTGCGTGGACCGCTGCATTTACTGCTTTGAGGTCTTGAACAAAACACCATTCGACCGGTTTTCCCTTATCACGAATTTTCTTGACAGGGAAAATTGGCGTGCAAACTGGTGAATCAGGACAAGGAACTATAACTCCTGCTTTCAAAAGAGAGTTAAAAACCGGTCTGATTCCGTCAATTGCTTCCTGTTTCAGTGGGTATTGATGCTTTTTAGGCCTGAAGTCTGAGTGCGGCGAGATGACAACAGGCTGGCAATTTTGATAAGACCCACATCATATTTATGTGCTGCCCACAGGTGAGTCGGCACGTGGGACAGCAACGATGAGATCTCTGTGGGGGAAGCATGCAGCATTATTCAAAAGTGTGTGTGTGTGTGTTTCAGACTCTTTCTGCTGGAACACACTGCGCTGGAGGACTTTTTGTACCATCTGTCTGATTCGGCCCGTGCGGATATTGTAAACTTGATTGAGGGTAACTTATTGCTTTTCTCGGACCATCCTAGTCAAACGTTGGTCTTGTACCATGACATTGATGTGGAGGACCACAAACCCATTTAAGCACCACGCATATAGAGTGAATCCGTCAAAGACCTTTGATGCAGCAGGTGGTGAATTATCTGGTTGAGCATGGATTAGCTGTTCCCAGTATAAGTGCGTGGAGCTCACCCTGTGTTTTGGTTCCGAAACCTGACAACACCCCTCGTTTTTGTAACGATTACCGCAAAGTAAATTCCGTTACCAAACCCGATTCTTTTCCGCTCCCCAGGATGGAGGATTGTATAGACCGTGTAGGCTCCGACATATTTTGTGACGAAGCTGGACCAGTTAAAAGGTTACTGGCAAGTTCCTTTAACACCAAGGCATATCTGCTTTCGTTACACCCAACACTTTCCTCCAGTATACCGTAGTATACACTTTCCAGCGGTTAATGCGTCGAGAATTGCAAAGCTTATTTGGATGATGTTGTTGCTTACTCCTCCACGTGGGCTGACCATCTTTACACATTGTAGGGATGAGCGAGTACAGCATTATCTGTTTACTACATGAATTATCAGTATCCGTATCTGTACTCGGACTGGGCGGGGCTATAACCGGAAGTGGGTCGGGTTGTCTTGAAATGGGCGGGCTTTAACTGGTATGTTATTTTAAGCATGCGATTGATATGGGTTGATCAGAAATTGTTGTATTTATTGCTGATAAGAAAACTATTTCCATGACAGCATCAGCGAGATCAGTGGTGTTGTCATGGTAACAAACAAACTATATACAGTCATAGTAAGTTTAATGGACACCACTGAAACATCTCACGGCCCTGTACTACCCTATTTCTTAAACTGGTGCAAAGAAGCCTTTTAGACTTAAATGTTACAAAGACAAAGGACATGTGCATTGATTTTAGACGTCACCATCCAACTCCTGGAAAGACGATTATAGATGGAAAAGAGGTTGAAATTGTTGAGTCATACAAATATCTGGGAATCATCATTGATAACAAGTTGACCTTATGTCATGTCTAAACACAGACATGCTGAGTAAGAAAAGTTAGCAACGTCTCTACTGTCTGAGAAAGCTAGCTAAATTTCAAGTGGACAGATCCCTGATGACATTGTTTTATAAATCTTTTATTGAGTCTGTCTTTACCTTTTCATGTATTTGCTGGTATGCTTCTCTGAATTTAAAACGGAAAAACACATTAGCAACGGTAATTAAAGTTAGCAGCAAAATCATTGGGATTCAGCAGATGACACCAACTGATCTGTATAATAGACATGTGTAAAAAGGCAGAATCCATCATGTCTGATAGTTCTCACCCCTGAATGCAGAACTTAAGTTGCTGCCCTCCGGTTCCCGCTTCAGTCAGCCACCAGCGAATACAAATAGGTATAAATTCTCCTTCGTCCCTCTGCTATCTCTCTGCTTAACTCTGGAAAGAATAGGTAACGTCGGCACATAAGGCACACTGGAACTTAACTTTTAATGTTGTGGTATTTATTTTTCCCATTTGGTTTGATACTCCATTTTAATTGATGTTGTCGTCTTTGTTGTTATGTACTGTGTCAATTTCTTGCTACTGCAGCAAAATGAATCGCCCTGGGACAAATAAAGGTCTTGAATTGAATATACAGAACAAGTTTTGCAACAATGAATACAACAATGCGGTTGCAGTTATGAAGTAAAATGTAATGAACAAGAGTTTTCATACTCAATAACATAACTTTCTTTTTTTAACTTAATTTTTTTATGATCAGTGTGATCATTTTTTGTGTGTCTGTGAGTGACTAAGAGATAACCAGAGAGAGAGAAAGATAGAGGGGGGGCGGGGGGTTGAAATGTGTTTGTGTGTGTATCTTAATTTGTAATATTATTTATTCATACCGCAACTGCCTGTTTTTTCTTTTCTTTAATAAAATACAGCAAGAAAGTTTTAGACACTCAAAAAAACTGGTTAGAGCAAGCAGGCAGTTTAAAAAAAAAAAAACTGACAGGCAGAGACGTGACGCGACTCGCATTCTACCATCACCATGTCTGAACAAACCCCACGTTTACCAGAAACCTACTGGTTACTAAGGACTAGTTTGACTGAAGTAAAAAACAAACCTGAAGCTTGAAGAAACCCTAAATGTTAATGGGAAAGAGAGACTGAGGGAGAGGGACAGAGCTGTTCACGTCTCCGTGTTCTGAGTGTGTGTGAGTGAGCAGAGCGGCCGGACAACAACAGAAGGGCGCTGGGACTAGCCTATCACAGAATAGTGTAGGGAGGGGCGCTGGGACTAGCCTATCACAGAATAGTGTAGGGGAGGGCGCTGGGACTAGCCTATCACAGAATAGTGTAGGGCGCTGTGACTGGCGCTATGACTAGCCTATGACAGAACGCAGACACACAGTCAATGAGGAGTTTTATTCAATCAGAGTACAGATATTGACTCGCATTACTCGTATAATACTTGTACTGCAAAAGTGCTTTATCCGTACCGGATACTCGTTTCAGCCGAGTATCCGGCTCATCCCTAACACATTGTCCCTTATTTTTAGCCGTCTCCGTGAGGCTTCCCTCACTCTTAACCTCGTGAAATGTGAGTTTGGTAGAGCCACTGTTACCTATTTGGATAAGCAGGTAGGTCAGGGGCAGGTACGTCCGTTAGCTGAAAAGGTGCAGGCGATTATTGATTTTCAGATCCCACAGTCCAAGAAAGCATTGCGTCGCTTTCTTGGAATGTGTGGATATTACCTGACCTTTGGCCTAGGGTGCTCTGGTACCACGTACACTTATGAGCATCCCTATGTTCGAACATGGTGTTTGTTATGGACAATCCGTGACTATCGCAGAAGTCCAACAACAGACAACCACTCTGGTTTAGATCAGGGAGGCCGCTCCTCCCAATCACGCCTCCAAGTATCTCCATCATCACCCACATGTGCGTTGAAGTCCCCAGCATAACTATGGAGTCCCCTATAGGAGCCACATACGGGACTCCATTCCAGGTCTCCAAGAAGGCCAAATACTCTGAACTCTTGTTTGGTACAAATGCACAAAGAACAGTCAGAGTCCCCCCCCATCCAGGAGTATGGTTCCAGAACCGAGACTGTGCGTAGAGGTAAGCCCCACCAGATCTAACTGGTAGCGCTCCACCTCCCGCACAAGTTCCGGCTCCTTCCCCTAGAAAGAGAGGTGACATTCCAGGTCCCCAGAGCCAGCCTCTGCCACCCGGGTCTGGTCTGTCGAAGCCCTTGACTTTCGCTGCTACTCATGTGACAGCGCACCCGACCCCACTGGTTCCTCCCACAGGTGGTGGGCCCATGGGCTGGAGAGAGAGGCCAGGCTCCGTGGCAAACCCGGCCACCAGGTGCTCGCTGACGAACCCGCCGTCTGGGCCTGGCTCCAGACGGGAGACCTAGGCTTCCTCCGGGCACGGTCCTCGATCTCTTCCTCGTTTTTCATAGGATTTTGCGTTAAGTGTCCAAATTGCAGGAACTACAAAATCCAAGCTTAAACCAAGACAAACCACAGTAAGTGAAATGATCGCTTTCTGGGGTTGTTGCTCTGATGGCCGACAGGGGCAAACGCCCTGCAACTTCAGAAAACATACAAATAGACAAAACACAAGCAAATTAAGAAAAAGACTTCATTAATTTGACCACACATGCGCAGTATTCAACGCGATACAAATACACACAACACAACAAAATACAAAAACGCGATGCCGATAAAACAACGATGCAAAAGAAAAGCGCACAAACCACGGAAACAAAAGCACTTAAATGCTGCATCTAGATTCCACAACGGAAGTGCTCCAGGTCTCTAGAGGAGCAGCTAAGTGGAACAGCTGACTTTCGACCGAGAGGGCGCGAGCTGATGAGAGGTTTGTCTGGAAACGGTGTTATGTGCCTTCTGGTTTTTCCACCTACTGGTTTCGGGCCTGTCCAGATGCTGTTTAAACCTATCAACGGCTACCCACGTCGACAGATTCGCTACAAAATCAAACATTTTACTGGCCTTTGCATGTCGCACCTCAATATAAACTGTACTGAACTGAATATCTGAGCACGTAACTATAGCATACAACGGGTAAAATGTGTTTTAAAATAAATCACGATGATCCGTGTCGCCTGAGTTCGAACCCTCTATAGCAAAAATAGCATACGAGTCCACTGGATTGTCCACTACACCATCACATCATTCACATTACTGATGATAAAAAAACTTAGTTTTTTCTCAGTAGAACAAGAATCACAATTTAACAGAGCAAACCGAAACAACTTGTTACCTTGATTTAGGCTTAAAATCATAATTAAATCGTGCACTATAACCTCCTGCTACACCTCTGTGCTATCCGTGTGCAAGGACTTGTCATAAATTATACCAGGCAGTACATGTTTTGGTCGGCATCGGTCTAAAACAACTGGTTACCCTGGGCTGGAATTGCAGGATCTCGAGGCTCTCAAACAGCTACAAGTTTCTTAGATTTATGCCAGTTTGCAGCCTGTTTTATTCTGTCTCAACAAGGTCTCTTCTCACACTGAAATTCCTCTCTCGCTGTACAGAAACTTCCACAACAAGATCTGTCCCAGATGACCTGAGAGGTCTGGGGGGGTCATAGTGTACTAGCAGATCAGAAATGTATTTTGGCCCTAAACCGTTTAGTGATTTATAAACTAGCAAAATTACTTTTAAATCAATTCTTTGAGGCACAGGAAGCCAGTGTAAAGACTTCAGAACTGGACTGATGTGATCCGGTCTCTTGGTCTTAGTGAGGACTCGAGCAGCAGCTTTCTGAATCAGCTACAGCTGTCTGATTGATATATTAGGGAGACCTGTAAAGAACCCGTTACAGTAGTCAAGTCTACTGAAGATGAAAGCATGGACAAGTTTGTCCAAATCCTGTTGACACATAAGTCCTTTAACCCTTGATATATTCTTAAGGTGAGAATAGGCTGACTTTGTAATTGTCTTAATGTGGATGTTAAAATTCAGCTCAGAGTCCATGGCTACACCAAGATTTCTGGCTTTGTCTGTTGTTTTTAACATTGTTTGAAGCTGAGCGCAGACTTTTAATCGTTCCTCTTTTGCTCCAAAAACAACCACCTCAGTTTTTCCTTCATTTAATTTCAGAAAGTTCTGGCACATCTAGCCGTTAATTTGTTCGATGCACTTAGTCAGTTTTTGTATTGGACTATAGTCCCCTGGCGATTAAGGTTATGTAAATTTGTGTGTCGTCCGCATAACTATGGTAACTTATTTTGTTGTTTTCCATCATCTGAGCCAGTGGAAGCATGTAGATGTTAAACAGAAGAGGCCCCAGAATGGAGCCTTGGGAACTCCGCACATCATATCTGTAAGTTCAGATGTATAATTACCTATTGACACAAAGTAATCCCTATTCTGTAAGTAGGATTCAAACCAGTTTAGTACTGAGCCAGAAAGGCCAACCCAGTTTTCCAATCAGTCTAGTAATATGTCATGGTCGACCGTGTCAAATGCAGCACTGAGATCAAGTAATACTAAGACTGAAATTTTGCCACTATCTGTGTTAAGGTGGATGTCATTAAAGACCTCAACGAGAGCCGTCTCAGTGCTGTGGTGTGGTCGGAAACCCGACTGAAAGGTATCAAAACTGTTGTTTAGTGACAAGAAATAGTTGAGTTGCTGAAAAACCGCTTTTTCAATGATTTTACTTAAAAATGGAAGGTTTGATATTGGCCTATGGTTGCTCCTTAGTGACCTAGGTTGTTCTTTTTTAAGAGTGGCTTGATAACTGCAGTTTTCTGGGCCTGTGGAAAGATTCCTGAAAGAAGAGACGTGTTCACAATCTGTAGAAGATCAGAAGCCAAACAATTCCAGACATTTTTGAAAACACCCGTTGGCAGAATATCAAGGCAACAGGAGGAGGTTTTCAGATGTTGTATAATGTCCTCCAGTTTGTTATGGTTGATCGTATCGAATTCTGTCATATTGGAACTAGTTTTGCTTGAACACTGTGACAACACATATCCTGTACTTTATATAAAGGGACTGACTGAGGGCTGGGTCATGACCGAAAGAACGAGATCCAGGGTACAGGTGGCGAAATGGGTTTCCTCAGGAAGATGGCTGGCGTCTCCTTAGAGAAATGGTGAGGAGCTCGGAGTAGAGCCACTGTTCCTTTGCGTCAAAAGGAGCCAGTTGAGGTGGTTCGGGCATCTGGTAAGGATGGCGCCTGGGCCTCCCTAGGAGGTGTCCCAGGCAGGTCCAGCTGGGAGAAGGCCCGGGGAAGACCCAGGACTAGGTGGAGACCCGATACCTGATAAGCGGATGAAGATGGATGGATGGATGGAAAAGGGTCTTCTTTTATATATGGTGGCCATTTCCAGGGTTACGCTTCACACCTTTTTTTTTATGTAAAAAAAACCCCCTCAAAAATAAGAGAAGACAAAGCCGGTAAACACCGGACGTCCTCCCAGCTAGAGCCCAACCAATTTATTGGCCGATATTAGGCATTTTCAAACTATCTGTATTCATATTAATTCATCAGAGTCATTTATAATGACTCTGATGAATACACTTTAAAAATGACAAAACACCCTTATGAATGTTGGCACTGTATAGTTTGTCCACCAGAGGGCGCTCTACAACGTCTGTTGAAACTCATGTATTTTTTTAGCTGCATTATCATTTTATTTTGAGGACTCATAACTAACATTAGGGAAATCTTTGTTTTGTTACATGTTTCTGGATTTAAAAACAATTTGTGTACAGGGGCTGGTCATATAATTAGAAAATCATGAAAAAGTCAGTAATTGCATTCAAAAAGTGAAATTTGTATATTATATTAATTCATCACACACATTTCAAATGTTAATTTATTTTAATTGTGATTACAACTGAAAACCCCAAATTCAGTATCTCAGAAAATTAGAATATTGTGACAAGGCTCAATATTGAAGACACCTGGTGCCACTCTAATCAGCTATTTAACTCAAAATATCTGCACAGGCATTTAAATGGTCTCTCAGTCTAGTTCTGTAGGCTACACAATCATGGGGAAGACTGCTGACTTGACAGCTGTCCGAAAGACGACCATTGACACCTTGCACAAGGAAGGCAAGACACAAAAGGTCATTGCTAAAGAGGCTGGCTGTTCACAGAGCTCCGGGTCCAAGGGCATTAATAGAGAGGCAAAGGGAAGGAAAGTTGTGGTAGAAAAAAAGTGCACAAGCAATAGGGATAACCGCACCCAGGAGAGGATTGTAAAACAAAACCCATTCCAAAATGTGGGAGAGATTCAGAGAGTGGACTAGAACTGCAGTCAGTGCTTCAAGAACCACCACACACAGACGTATGCAAGACATGGGTTACAGCTGATGCATTCCTTGTGTCACGCCACTCTTGAACAAGACACAGCGTCAGAAGCGTCTCGCCTGGGCTAAAGACAAAAAGGACTGGACTGCTGCTCAGTGGTCGAGTTATGACCACTCAGTTATGTGAAAGTAAATTTTGCATTTCCTTTGGAAATCAAGGTCCCAGAGTCTGGAGGAAGAGAGGAGAGGCACATAATCCATGTTGCTTGAAGTCCAGTGTAAAGTTTCCAGTCAGTGATGGTGTGGGGTGCCATGTCATCTGCTGGTGTTGGTCCACGGTGTTTTCTGAGGTCCAGGGTCAACGCAGCCGTCTACCAGGAAGTTTTAGAGCACTTCATGCTTCCTGCTGCTGACCAACTTTATTGAGATGCAGATTTCATTTTCCAACAGGACTACCAGTACCTGGTTTAAGGACCATTGTATCCCTGTTCCTAATTGGCCAGCAAACTCGCCTGACCTTAACCCTATAGAAAATCTAATAATCTAAATCTAATCTAATGTGCTAGACCCAACAACGCATAAGAGCTGAAGGCCACTATCAGAGCAACCTGGGCTCTCATAACACCTGAGCAGTGCCATTGACTGACTCCATGCCACGCCGCATTGCTGCAGTAATACAGGCAAAAGAAGCCCCAACTGAGTATTGAGTGCTGTACATGCTTATACTCTTCAGTTGGCCAACATTTCGTAAAATCCTTTTTTGTATTTGTCTTAAGTAATATTAAAATTTTCGGAGATACGGAATTTGGGATTTTGAGTTATGAAACTCACAATTAAAAGAAATTAACATTTAAAATATATCACTGTGATGAATGAATGAATATAATATGCAAATTTCACTTTTTGAATGGAATTACTGACAAATCAACTTTCATGATTTTCTAATTATCCATCCATCCATCCATCTTCATCTGCTTATCCGGTATCGGGTCGCGGGGGCAGCAGCTCCAGTAGGGGACCCCAAACTTCCCTTTCCCGAGCCACATCAACCAGCTCCGACTGGGGGATCCCGAGGCGTTCCCAGGTCAGGTTGGAGATATAATCTCTCCACCTAGTCCTGGGTCTTCCCCGAGGCCTCCTCCCAGCTGGACGTGCCTGGAACACCTCCCTAGGGAGGCGCCTGGAGGCATCCTTACCAGATGCCTGAACCACCTCAACTGGCTCCTTTCGACGCGAAGGAGCAGCGGCTCTACTCCGAGCTCCTCTCGGATGACTGAGCTTCTCACCCTATCTCTAAGGGAGACGCCAGCCACCCTCCTGAGGAAACCCATTTCGGCCGCTTGTACCCTGGACCTCGTTCTTTCGGTCATGACCCAGCCTTCATGACCATAGGTGAGGGTAGGAACGAAAATTGCCCGGTAGATCGAAAGCTTTGCCTTCTGGCTCAGCTCTCTTTTCGTCACAACGGTGCGATAAACTGAATGTAATACCGCACCAGCTGCTCCGATTCTCCGACCAATCTCACGCTCCATAGTCCCCTCACTCGCGAACAAGACCCCAAGGTACTTAAACTCCTTCACTTGGGGTAAGGACTCACTCCCTACCCAAGAAAGCACTCCATCGGTTTCCTGCTGAGAACCATGGCCTCAGATTTAGAGGTGCTGATCCTCATCCCAGCCGCTTCACACTCGGCTGCGAACCGATCCAGTGAGTGCTGGAGGTCACAGGCCGATGACGCCATCAAGACCACATCATCTGCAAAAAGCAGCGATGAGATCCCGAGCCCACCGAACTGCAACCCCTCCCGCCCGACTACGCCTCGATATCCTGTCCATAAATATTACAAACAGGATTGGTGACAAAGCGCAGCCCTGGCGGAGGCCAACCCTCACCTGGAACGAGTCCGACTTACTGCCGAGAACCCGGACACAGCTCTCGCTTTGGTCATACAGAGATTGGATGGCCCTGAGAAGGGACCCCCTCACCCCATACTCCCGCAGCACCTCCCACAATTTCTCCCGGGGACCCGGTCATACGCCTTCTCCAGATCCACAAAACACATGTAGACTGGTTGGGCATACTCCCAGGCCCCTCCAAGATCCTTGCGAGAGTGAAGATCTGATCCGTTGTTCCACGGCCAGGACGGAATCCACATTGTTCCTCTTCAATCCGAGGTTCGACTATCGGCCGAAACCCTCCTTTCCAGCACCTTGGAGTAGACTTTACCAGGGAGGCTGAGAAGTGTGATACCCCTGTAATTGGCACACACCCTCTGGTCCCCTTTTTTGAATAGGGGAACCACCACCCCGGTCTGCCACTCCTTAGGCACCGTCCCAGACTTCCACGCAATGTTGAAGAGGCGTGTCAACCAAGACATCCCTCCACACCCAGAGCTTTCAGCATTTCTGGACGGATCTCATCAATCCCTGGGCTTTGCCGCTGTGGAGTTGTTTGACTACCTCAGCGACTTCCACCAGGGAAATTGACGACAATCCCCATCATCCTCCAGCTCTGCCTCTACCACAGAGGGCGTGTCAGCTGGATTTAGGAGTTCCTCAAAGTGCTCCTTCCACCGCTCTATTACCTCCCCAGTTGAGGTCAACAACGTCCCATCCTTACTGTATACAGCTTGGATGATTCCTCGCTTCCCCCTCCTAAGGTGGCGAACGGTTTTCCAGAAGCACCTTGGTGCCGACCGAAAGTCCTTCTCCATGTCTTCTCGAACTTCTCCCACACCCGCTGCTTTGCCTCTGTCACGGCAGAGGCTGCAGCCTTCGGCCCGTCGGTACCCTGCAACTGCCTCCGAGTCCTCCGGGATAACATATCCCGGAAAGACTCCTTCTTCAGTCGGATGGCTTCCTGACCACCGGTGTCCACCAGGGCGTTCGTGGGTTACCGCCCTTGAGGCACCTAAGACCCTATGACCACAGCTCGCCACCGCAGCTTCAGCAATGGAAACTTTGAACATTGTCCACTCAGGTTCAATGCCCCCAGCCTCCACAGGGATGCCCGAAAAGCTCCGCCGGAGGTGCGAGTTGAAAGTCCGTCGGACGGGGGCCTCCTCCAGACGTTCCCAATTCACCCGCACTACCCGTTTGGGTTTACCAGGTCTGTCCAGAGTCTTCCCCACCCCTGACCCAACTCACCACCAGATGGTGATCAGTTGACAGCTCTGCCCCTCTCTTCACCCGAGTGTCCAAAACATACGGCCTCAGATCAGATGAAACGATTATAAAATCGATCATTGACCTTTGGCCTAGGGTGCTCTGGTACCACGTACACTTATGAGCATCCCTATGTTCGAACATGGTGTTTGTGATGGACAATCCATGACTAGCACAGAAGTCCAACAACAGACAACCACTCTGGTTTAGATCAGGAGGCCGTTCCTCCCAATCACGCCTCTCAAGTATCTCCATCATCACCCACGTGTGCGTTCAAGTCCCCCAGCAGAACTATGGAGTCCCTACTGGAGCCCCATACAGGACTCCATTCAAGGTCTCCAAGAAGGCCGAATACTCCGAACTCTTGTTTGGTGCATATGCACAAACAACAGTCAGAGTTTCACCCGCAGGCGTAGGGAGGCGACCCTCTCGTCCACCGGGGTAAACTCCAACGCAGCGGCGCTCAGCCGGGGACTTGTGAGTATCCCCACACCCGCCCGGCGCCTCACACCCTGGGCAACTCCGGAGTAGGAAAGAGTCCAACCCCTATCCAGGAGTACGGTTCCAGAACCGAGACTGTGCGTAGAGGTAAGCCCCACCAGATCTAACTGGTAGCGCTCCACCTCCCGCACAAGTTCCGGCTCCTTCCCCACAGAGAGGTGACGCCCACGTCCCCAGAGCCAGCCTCTGCCGCCCAGGTCTGGTCCGTCGAGGCCCCTGACCTTCGCCGCCACCCATATGGCAGCGCACCCGACCCCAGCGGTTCCTCCCACAGGTGGTGGGCCCATGGGATGGAGAGAGAGGAGCCACGTAGCTTTTTCGGGCTGTGCCCGACCGGCCTGGCTCCAGACGGGGGCCCCGGGCTTCCTCCGGGCAGGGTCCCTCGATCCCTTCCTCGATTTGTCATAGGATTTTTGATTTTCTAATTATGACGTGTGTAAAATTTTGGTAATTTCAAATCAAATATTCGTATCGGTCTTAAAATTCAATTATTGGTCGGGCTCTACTCTGAGCTTTTTTTAAGTTACAAAGTCTTATGTCAAACAGATGTCAAATTTGCCAAAAGATTACCAAAATAAGTGCAGATAAGTATAAAAATAAGTTTAAAAAGCATCTGTGCATCAATGGCCTCAAACTGGGACAAAAATGCAGTAAACATGCAACAAAAAACAAATCAAATTGTGGTAAAATCATGAGTATATGGTCGGGGTGCTCTGGTTTCATACGTTAAGCCAGCTGTCAATTTGGGTGTGTTTTAAAAAGTGAATAATGCTCAAACTCCAACCCGATCATCGGCCGTCTGACAGTCTGGCGAGGTCTGCGACTTGAGTCTGTTCGCTGTGTACCGTGCCGGCGTCAGTCTGGGGAACCGTCAGCCTTCATTTTGGCTGATTTGACTTGTTCAATCTGCCAGTGGGCAGTCGGACACAATGACCAATCTGATTGGTGGAGCGCTGGCCCTTGACTAGCAAACCAATGCACGAGAAAACCGGAGCTGACAACACCAGTATCTTAATAGCCATCGTATTTTCTTCCGTTCAGCGAGTAAGGACAACAATGATCCTTCTTGACTACTATCAGCACTCTCTGATGAAAACAATGACTGACAACAGCGTGCTCTGTTTACTAGGTCTAGAGAGATGTTCCCTCATTTCCGACGTAACAGATTAACGGCGCCTGCTGATATGGAGACATATTACGTCTTGGGCATGCGCAGAACGTACGCTCAAGTCTGCGTCACTTCGCTGTGTTCTAAGGTACTTTTTTGAACCACTCAGGGAGACGGGAGCTGACTAATCAGTCCGACTGCCTTTTCTGCCGACGGTCAGCCGTCGGGTTGGTGTGTCAGAGCCTTAATGATGACAGACAAACTGAGAATCACTCCTCAAAGTTTATTTGTTAAACCAATCTGATTCTTCCATCCAGACGCCCCTGATGGTATTTGGGGTCAGTGTAAAGTCCAGCGTTTCCTGTTGACAAAGTCAAAAGTCTTTTAAAAACAAAAAGTCAGAACTGAATAGTGTTTCTAAAACACCAAGTCCAGGTTCTAGTGGTGGGTGAAAAGGCAAATACATTTAGGAGTAAAAAAAATTAGTGTTAAAATTAAATTGATTCAATAAATTCTTGGTGATGATCAGATTAAAGTTCATATTTAATGTGTTTGTTAATGTGTTTTTAGGCTGGATGAGAGACAAGTGACATCACTACCTGTGTGGTGAAGAGGGAGGAGATGTGCTTCCCGGTGTAGCGGTTGTTGCCGGCAGCAACCAGCTGTAGCACTGAAATTCACCGACTGCTGAATGCCAATATACAGCCCCGTAGTCAGGGACCCTATGGAGCTATAACGGTGACAGTAACCTGAGGTATTGAAAATCAAATTTGGCATTGAAACTTCAAGTACTGGCACTGAATAATGTTCAACTGAAGAAAAAAAAATCTCAAAATCCGATTATTTTATTTTATTTTGATATTTTTATGCATCATGATATGTTTTTCAATTCCAATCTTTACAAAGTTTCTTGACTTCTGTTTTTTTTTTCAATTAAAGTTTTTTTACGCTGTCAGGATTTTTACAATGTCACTGTTTTCAGTTTCAACTTTCTGTCACTGTTTTGGCGCAGTGGGGCGTGGCTTGAGGGGAGGGACTAAGAGGGCGCGATTTACTTATAATTTGCATACTCGTGAGAGTGACTGTGCGCGCCTAGGCGCGCCACTTCACCTGGTAAACGGCCTTGAGTCCGTCATCCTCACAGATGCCTGGAATAACTGTATGGCCGTATATGTGCGATGGCTTCGACAAATTCATCTGCAGCTGCCAAATCTCAAGTAAGTCTCTTTACTTCTGCAGTTGGTTTGTTGTTTTTTTCCAATACAAGCAGGCAGGTTTAATGTTAGCTAACTTTTAATGGACGTGTTGCTGTGTTGGCAGATGTTAGCGCAAACACAAGCTAGCGTTAAAGATGGCTAATAGCGCATGTCAGCTAACATTGGCTAAATTGTGGATAATAGTAACATTAGCTAATTTCTCCCGCCTGGATTAATCTCAATATGTCCTCTATAATCTAGTATTTCTTCATATTCTGTCTTCTAGGAGTTTGAGGCCAGTGTTATTGCTGCTGCACAAGGCCTCATAACCGTGCTAACGCAAAATATTCAGCAGCATCGGCCCCAGTACTGCTCAAACACGAACATTAGCTAAATCAGGCCAAAGGAGGTCTTGCTGAACTGGATAGAAATGGCTGACTCGCGGCTCCAACAGATAACGGTAATCAAATTTGTCTTTCTAATATTGTATATTATTTCTAATACTTTTATGTTGATCTGTAAATAAAAATAGAGGCCGCGTTGGCTACTCCGGGCTATTTAATCAATCAGACATTAGCTTGCTAGCTAGTTGTATAACGTTAGCACGGTTCCATACATTGCTGTTAGGGGTGTCCATTTAAAAAAAAGTTCCAAATCGACGCTTTTTAACTATTATTAATCGATGTAAATATTAATATTAAACTTAGAACAGATGAGTGTACCTTGCACCTGACTACACCTGTCGCTGTGTATGACCACATAATAGACCAGAGCTTCATGTAGGAAAATGTTAATGTAATGTATCCTTTATTATTAATGAGCTGGGAGAAAGTGACTGCGTTTGCCCCCATGACTTTATTCCAAAGGTACCAGTATTTCTGTTGACTGATTTTCTGGTTGACTGGCACTCTGGCAAAGACACATTCACTAACAGGCATAACGCGTACACTGACTTTTCTTAAACAAACAACATTGTTTGTTGTTTGAGAAAGAAAGAACACAACATTATAAACATGTATCTCAATCCAGTACATTTTTAACTGATAGTGTTAATCGGGTTACTTAGACATCCCGTATTGCAATACATTAATGTATTTTTTTGTAAACAAAAATAAGTATTTTTATGGTATTTCTGGATGAAGGCATAACTATTACTTACATGTCTCATCCAATTTCAGTGTGTATATTTTGTATAATTACAGGCGCCTTCGATCGGGAGGCAGTTCATGGAAAGAATGTTAAGAAGGATTCAGGAAGTTCTTCAACGTCAGCCAGTGGATTTGGACTATTTACATTTTGTTTTAAGCCATGAAATGGGACTTGTGCACTCTTTTGCTAATGTAGTAGAACTGCCACAAGATGTTGTTCGTGCCTTGTCTGATGTCTTGAGAATTCTTCGCTTGCAAGAGGAGCAGCAAAGACCTTTAGCTTCTTCCTATGTAGAGGTTGTGGCGGGTAGTAGGGGACAGCCAAAATTTTTTGTATCAAAAGAACATCTGCAAAACCTCATTGATATGCAGCTGTCCATCCCTTGCATAGCTAAGTTACTGGGTGTCTGCAAAAGGACTGTGTTTCGGCGGATGCAAGAAGAGGGACTGTCAGTTAAGGGATCATACAGCAACCTGACAAATGAGGAGCTGGACAGCCTTGTGCGTTCAGTTAAATTGAGGATGCCTCATATTGGCTACAGAATGATGACGGGCGAACTGCAAGCTATGGGACACCGTGTAAGATGGGAGCAGGTTTCAGCGTCCATGCACAGGGTGGATTCTGCAGGGATCTTTGAGAGATTCACAGGCTTGGGCTGTGTCGCTAGAAGAATATATTCCGTCAAGGGTCCCCACTCACTGGTCCACGTGGACACAAACCACAAACTTATCAGGTACAGTACAGCTCTCTGTAGAATATGGGTGAGCCATATAAATAAATAAAATAAGTCTTTTTCTGGCTTGTTCTGTCTGAGCTCACAAATAATTTGTAACTATGACTATCTGAAGAACATTGTCTCAAATACTAAGGCAGTGAAGTTTTTTTTTTTTTGTGTTGCACAATCCTAGTTGACAATTGTGAAATAAACTGATATGTTTATATCACATACCCCATAGTAAAGCATTGATTTATATTGTCACTAAATTGTGTAAAATTTAAACTTCATGATCACATTTATTTTACATAAATTTTCCTGTATATTGTCACATTTGTGTGAAAGGTGCTGGTTACATCTTCTGACTATGATGCTTATACATTCAAAAGCCATTGTTTGAGTAACACTTCTCCTGTCACTGAATTATTGTAGGTTTTATTTATTTTAAAGCTCATGTAAGTTCATGTACAGCAGTAGGTGTCACTTCACCACTCCTTTTCTGTGCTATTCTAGTCACATGGTCATCTTGAATAATATTAACATCAGTTATCTTTGAGTAGTCTGGCAAGTACCTGGTATGAAAATAAAAAACTCTTCTAATATGTTTTATTTTTTTTCCAGATATGGCATTGTCATCTTTGCCGGGATAGATGGTTATTCACGAAAGGTAAACATTGGATGGAACAAACTCATTGTAACTGGACCTACCATATTCCATAATGTATATTTACTAAAGTATTTTGTTTCTATGCTGTAGATCATGTACCTGGGTGCTTCTAATAACAACAAGGCATCAACTGCACTTGGCTTCTTCATGAGCTCTGTTAAAGTTTGGCTTTCCATTAAGGTAATAGGATGGCAAGAGACTCCAGTATTGTCCTTTTTCATCAAGATGCATTTGCTAAAAACATTAAGCTTTGTCTGTGTTTCTTATGTTATAATTTAGAGTTAGAGGAGACCAAGGGGTAGAAAACGTTGGCATCGCTCACTGCATGTTCACTGTTCGTGGCTGTGGCAGAGCAAGCTACATATCTGGAAAAAGTGTGCATAATCAAAGGTAAATATCACAATAAGGGTTATCCTGTTTATTTAGATATCTTACCACTTATACTCATACTATGTATGTGATCAGCTTTTCAGAATTGTTTAAAAAAAAAAAAAAAAGAGTTAACAGCAGCATCTTGTCTAGAAACCATTCAGATACAATGGGATAATCAGCACTTGCTGTAAACTGTTGGTGACAGAAGTTTTAGAGGTTGCAGTTTCAAAACCATCAAAATGTCTGTTTTGTGTATTTATGCCTGTAATATAAAATATATACACATTCTTTAAAATGATTCACTGAATTTTTGTATTTATCTTGTAGGGTGGAGCGCTTGTGGCGTGATGTGTGGATGGCGATAACGTGTATATTACGAACTACTTCACAGTCTTGAAGAGGATTGCCTGCTAGATCCCTCCAACAGTCTGCATTTATTTTGTGCCCACTACGTATTTGTACCACGCCTCCAGAGGGACCTTGACACTTTCAAAGACGGGTGGGACAACCATGCCATGCGAACAGAACAAAACCTGACTCCAAATCAACTTTGGACAATAGGACTTCTCCAGAACCCTGTGCCTGCTCCAGAGAACATAGAGGTACAGCCAAAAAATGTTCACTTCAACCATTTTTTTTTTTTTGATTCATTTTTATATGAATGAAATGCAAACCTATTCATTTGAGTTTAATTGATTTGTGAAGCATCTGCAGTCTTATGAAATAACTTGTCAATTACAGCATATACAAGATCTTTTCTTGGACTGGAACCATGACGGAGTGACAGAAGAGTCTGCCAGTGGAGTAATTCTACCACCAATCCAGTGCCCTCTGGGGTCACAGGCTATGGCAGATCTGGGAACAGTCATTAACCCTATGATTACCTCCCAGGACAATGGCAGAGATCTTTACAAGGCTGCACTTGACTATGTGATTCATCATGCATAAACATGGCAGAATAACACTAAAACTAAGGTACATAACAGTAACAGAATAGTGTGACTGATCCTCCTGGTGTCTCTCCAGCATGATGCAGCAACTTTTCTTCATCACATTGGATGTCTGCATCATCTCTTTATATTAATTAATGTGGTGTTTCCATTACTTTTCTGAAAAACAGTGAGAATGCAATTTTACTATTGTAAAGGTAGTTTTTCACTTTATTTTTATAGCTGTGTACGTAACCTCATCTGACCTGGACATGTTATCTTTGCTCTTTTACCTGTTTCTCTCTTTGTATAATTTTGTTTCATTTGTATTTGGTGTTTGTATACAAAAAAGGCTTTCTATATAAATACCATATATGTTCACTGCTGTGTAGACTAAGTTTTGCACGAACAAATAAATGTAGCATAGTAAGAACTTGACTATTGACCATGGTGTTACTGGCCTATGCACATTAAGTTATGTAGTTCAAATTCATAAAGAAAGAGACCCCAAATCAAATTGGAGGTCTATTTGACAACTGTCAACATCAACCAAATTTGTTATCAAGTCAATATTGAGGACCATTTAAATTAAATATACTTGTAAAGAACTCCAAATTCCACAGAAAATGTATTTCACTTGAATAACATGAAAGTAGTACTACATCTGTGGATGATGGAAAATTTGAAAGCTCTTCAGTAACTTTGATCAGAGAAACAGAAACAGAGCAGTTTTATCCTTAAAGTTCTTTACTTATTTTTCAGTCTATTCTGTTAACAATGGTCCTAAAATACATTTTGCAATTTTTCAGTACAAAAAAAAACATGCTACTGTGGAATCAGCACTAATTTCCTATGCAAATGTGTTTAGATTCAATATTCACACAATTTTTTATTTTTTTTTTTAAACATCTTGCCATTAACAGCATCTCTTAAAATGCCTTACAAACAATACTGCCTGACTTTGGCTAGTAAAACATGGGTGGTCATGAAAACATGGCTTCTAAACTCGGCCGAAACCTCTACTCATTCTGATTGCTACGGTCATTATATCTCTGAACTCACTGTATGTATTCATATGTGCAACAGGAAGAGTTATTGTATTTGTGCAGGCACTCACAAGTGGGTAGCAAATGTGGTGACCAGGCATTTGTTCTTTGCAGTGGTGTTCAAATCTTACATTTATTCTAAAATCTGCCCTTTCTGAGGGAAAAAGGGGTTTGTGCCTTTGTCCAGTTAACCACTGCATCACTGTTAGGACCGACAGGCATGAGTTTTGCTGTTCCAGACATTCTTCATTCAGACCTTGTTGTGCTTCTTGGGTCAAAGGCTCACAAACACCCTGGTCTTCATCCTGACCTGCATGATTGGAAAAACAACAAAACCATTTTTACACCGTATTTACAAATACAAAACGCGGCCCAATTCAGCACTTACTGCATTTTTTTTTAATGTACACTTAATGAAAGTAGAAGAAAATTTTAAAGTTATTTTTCAAGTTAACAGCTGTCTGCATGGCAAATTGTGCTGAAAACTTGCTGTAAGAAAAAATAAATCAAACCTGTGATTTCGAGGTCTTGCAGAAAGTCCTGGAAGAAGTTTATGATGGCATTTTCTCTTAGATGCCTTGGACTTCCCCTCTCACTCAGCTCAGGCACTAGAATGCTCATTATGTAATCAGCATCTGCCTAAAGATAATTTAAAAATTAAAACTAAAGTCAACACTTTACATTATATACTTTATATTCTTCCAAAATTATGTACAACAAAATAACAGTCATGAAAAGATGATGGTGCAATAATCAAAAAGAGATTCAGCTATACAACATGTACAATCCTGTCAAAAGCAGTGAAGCAAATGTGGATGAGGAAATGTCCGGCATATTTACTCTGTTATCATCCTCTTTTGGGACAAACAGGTTTGAGCAGAGATCTGGGTGCCTCCCAATCAACTCCACAAGGTTGTAGACTTTCATGCCTTTTCTGATTTGCTGAAGGATAGGAGTCAGACGCATTGTAGCATGTAGAACAATGGCTCTATAGTGAACAGGAAACATTTGTCTTGATTAGTGGAGGAGCAAAACAAACAAAAAAAAACTTCCACTAACAGTGTAGATGAGTTATTGTTTGTTTTAATACATTTGTATGTTTTTTTGCCTTTAATCATCATCAACCCTCTTTCAAACCAAAAGTATTTTGACATCAGCTTATGTATATACACCATAGCGGGCCAAGAAACTCCAGATCTAAGCTATGCCTTGGTCAAAGGCTTTGGCAGTAGAATTGACCTAATGTTTGTTTTATTTTATGTATAATATAAACATTCTCTGCTAAATGTATGTGTACATACATAATTTACACACCTTATAATACTGTCCTTCCTGTCCAACTTTACAATCCCAGTGTAACCACAGCTTACAATTTCTTCACCGCCCACCACGAGCCTGGGTCTGTCCGAGGTTTCTTCCTAAAAGGAAGTTTTTCCTCGCCACTGTCGCACTGTTGCTTGCTCTGGAGGGAACTACTAGAACTGTTGGGTCCTTGTAAATTCTGGAGTGTAGTCTAGACCTACTCTATCTGTAAAGTGTCTTGAGATAACTCTTGTTATGAATTGATACTATAAATAAAATTGAATTGAATTGAATTCTGTCAACTCTGTGAGATCAGTTGCCGCCTCCACCTAAAATTACAACCCTAATTCTTTACAGGATAGCAATGGAATATTGTGCGTCAAGGAAAGCAGTCTGTCTTTGTTTCTTTCATTGTTTTCTAAAGCTACTTACAACAGGTATACTCACCCTTTCTATGAGTGAAGAATATTCCTGATCGTCCACATCATCTTTGGTCAACTGCAAAGTGTCAAAGTCTCCTGTTGCAAGAAACTGGAAACACCAATTTCTTAAGAAGCATGGTGCCGGGCCACCCTGAGCGAGACTGACTGAGAACACTTCTCCTGCAGTTCTGCAAGTCATCAACAAAAAATGCAAACATTGTACATGACCTTTTCACACTTACATGTATAAACGTTAGAACGAGGACTAGTATGAAACAATGCAAACCTGTAGAAACCATTTTCTAAGTCACTTATGGAGTAGAGAGGACTTTTTCCCTTCTTGCCATTGCCCTCAAACAGTCGCCTCTCAATGCCATTCATCATTTCTTATATAACAAATGAAGACAACACAATTAAGGAAATAACAAAATGTAACTGAACCTGTACTTCTGAAGAGTCAGTACATTACCTGTCAAAAATTCTTTGCTTAATGCACCAGTGTCAATTCCTGCTTCTCCAATGAAAGTTACATTGAGCTTGTTGACAGGGGAGCCCTTCTTTTGTCTTTGCCACTGAATGAAGCCTCTTTGGACAAGGTCATCTCGGGTAACACAGATCTTAAAATCTTTGCTTGCATCAATTCGATTGGCAAGCAACTGGAGGATATCATCTTCACTATTAAGAAAAGCAAAACAAGTTTGTAATTTTTAAGAAAACCGATGAATGATAAATGCAGAACACAAAAATCACCTAGATATATCAGCCATAGGCACACTTCCCTCGCATAGCACGCCACTAGTGTGACAGAAGTCAGAATTGTAGTCAGGAGTATCCTGTGGACTGAGAATGATCAATATTAAAACACTACATTTTCCAGAAAATTATATTGATAATTATCCATTTAAACCAAACACATCTGCAATCATATGTACTCTTAAGCATTTAGAATTTCTATCTGTCCAGAGCTAACTATGGACAGGAAAATTACAACCCAAAAAATGTTAATGAAAGATCAAACATTTGTGAAATAAAATTAACATGTTAATATGTGCACATTTAACATGACAGAACAGCAAACCTTTCTCCACACAAGCTGGCATGCAGAGCAATGTCATCTGATGGAAAGCAACCACAACATATAGGGCATTCCTTTCTATCCTGTGAACAGTTGTAAAATTTCAATTTAAAGCACAAATATCTTGATATCTTAAGTGTAGAATTCTAAACAGATTACAGTGCATCATTATCACCTGTGCATCTTTGGACTCTTTCTTAGGGTGATCAGTTGATGAATTTGTGACAGAACCTGGACCTCACTTCGCCAGTCCTAAAAGTAGCACAGTTGTATCCATAAACAGAAGTAAGGACAAATAATCAATATTAAAGTATAATATTGTGATAAAATAGATAAAAAAGGACCAATATTGGGACATTGTATAATTACTAAGGCCAAATGGTCTCTTCCCCAGCATAACTTTGAACTCTGACATGTTGAAGATTTCTTTGAGATTGAAATGGGGTGTTCAATCCAAACTCTCTACAAAAAGAAAATCAAAGCAACTAAAGATTTAATGAACTAACACAGTGCAGGTTTAATTCGGATTTTGCAAGAACAAATTTGGCCAATTAAAGGAATAGCAGTAGTAGTAGTTTTTAGTCTTCAGTACTGCAGATACTAGGACATGTGTTGTAATATGTTTGCCAAGGACAAAATATTATAGCATTGTACGACTATTCTATCTGTGTTCAAATGTGTAAAACAATCTTGCATATGCATTTACCTCATCATCTGTTGCAGACTGAGACCCTATACAACCCTCAATGTGCAATGCTAGAATATGCAGAGGCATGCTTTCTTTGCACACTTGACATGCAGTCTTCGGCATTTTTTGAAATTCAGGTGCATCATATGGCAATGGCGTGAGATCAAGGTCCTGCTGTAGTGGAACAACATACAAAATGGTCTTCCCAGCACCCGAAACAGTGCGAATTAGTCTTCCTGTATAACCATCTACATCAGGAGGAACTGCAGCCAGTTTCCTTCTACCGTGGCCACCTGAATACAGCCAGTGAGAGAAAGAGTTTCAATGTTGGTGAACATTTTGGAAACGCTGCACTTTCCAAAGGAGCAAAGTAATGTATGTGTAATACACCTGAAGCCTTGTAGAACAGCCACCCTTCCACCCCCTCCATCTTGGGATATTCTTCAATGAGAAGTTTGTTTATCTAAGAAAACAACCACATAAAAGGGAAAGCTTAAAAACAGTATTATACAACTTCCAAAAATACAGTAATATAGTTAAGGGTTTTAAAAATAACTTGACATTGCTAACAGTATACACTGTACTGTAAAGTCTATAATAAAAATGTATTGAAATAAATAAAAAAGTGGTTACACTACCACTGCGTGGCTCATATCGTCTGTCATGGTGAGGGACCTCTTCCCCAACCCTGCTTGGCTTAACTCCAACTCTTCCGCAGCAGAAGGAGTGCTGGTACAGCCTTTGTTAACCAAATATACATATATGGTGAATGGCTTAACATTACATACTTTAGGCTTCCTTGGAGTGGTTTGTAACGGAGAGAAGCGGTTTTTGCCTTTCCTTTTGGAAAAGAAGCCAGGAAAAGACCTGCATGTGAGAGATTAACATTATGAAATACAACTCACCATTGAATAAGTCCAATATCAATATATTGACAATATAGTTCAAAACCTAGTCATCTCCTCCTGAAGTGTTTGTTTTGTTTGCGGATTCTGCTGCTCATGTTACTGCACTGAATTCTGCTGTACTAGGGGCCGATGCTGCTGAATATTTTGCGTTAGCACGGTTATGAGGCCTTGTGCAGCAGCAATAACACTGGCCTCAAACTCCTAGAAGACAGAATATGAAGAAATACTAGATTATAGAGGACATATTGAGATTAATCCAGGCGGGAGAAATTAGCTAATGTTACTATTATCCACAATTTAGCCAATGTTAGCTGACATGCGCTATTAGCCATCGTTTGCGCTAACATCTGCCAACACAGCAACACGTCCATTAAAAGTTAGCTAACATTAAACCTGCCTGCTTGTATTGGAAAAAACAACAACAAACCAACTGCAGAAGTAAAGAGACTTACTTGAGATTTGGCAGCTGCAGATGAATTTGTCGAAGCCATCGCACATATACGGCCATACAGTTATTCCAGGCATCTGTGAGGATGACGGACTCAAGGCCGTTTTACCAGGTGAAGTGGCGCGCCCTAGGCGCGCACAGTCACTCTCACGAGTATGCAAATTATAAGTAAATCGCGCCCTCTTAGTCCCTCCCCTCAAGCCACGCCCCCCTGCGCCAAAACAGTGACAGAAAGTTGAAACTGAAAACAGTGACATTGTAAAAATCCTGACAGCGTAAAAAAACTTTAATTGAAAAAAAAAACAGAAGTCAAGAAACTTTGTAAAGATTGGAATTGAAAAACATATCATGATACATAAAAATATCAAAATAAAATAAAATAATTGGATTTTGAGATTTTTTTTTCTTCAGTTGAACATTATTCAGTGCCAATACTTGAAGTTTCAATGCCAAATTTGATTTTCAATACCTCAGGTTACTGTCACCGTTATAGCTCCATAGGACCCCGACAGGGAAAAAACAGTCAACTTAAGAATAGCATCAAACCTTTTGAAAAGAAAAATCAAAACAGAATACAGAGCCGGTAAAGACCAGACGTCCTCTAAGCTAGAGTCCAACCGATTATTAGGCATTTTCCAAACTATTGGTATTTATATTAATTTAACAATCATTTAGTGACAAATAATTCTGATGATTAAATATTAAAAAAAAGAAATAAACTACAAAACACCCTTCAACCACGTTATGTGTTGGCGCTGCATAGTTTGTCCACCAGAGGGCGCTCTACAATGTCTGACAACACTTATTTTTAAACTGCATTATTATATTATTTTAGCGAGGACTCATAAATAATGTTAGGGAACCTGTTTTTGTTAAACGTTTCTGGGAAAAAATAAATTAAAATCATCTCTAGATATGGGCATATCAGATTTTTAAAACACCAAATATTTGTATCCGTCTTATCGGCCGGCTCTACTCTCTGAATGACCTTTTGAATCGCGGCAGACTGTATCTGCACCCGGAGAGGAGAAGCATGAATTCACCCCACGAGGGATGACTCGGATCAGCCAGGATGGCGCCTGCCTTCTTCAAGGATCTGGCCTTGTACAGATTATGCAGGTCATTTAATGGCGTTTTTCCACTGATGGTAACAGCTCGCCTCGACTCTACTCAACGCACTCTGCGTCCGTTTTCCATTGCAGATTGAGTAACGCCTCAGCGTGGCTGGTCACCATAGCTACGCAGCCGGTAACTGCCATGATGTAATCTTCAACGCGACTCACAACAGCACGTTGGAGGTGTTTGTTTTGATTCTCGGCCAGAAGAAAATTAGTTTCAAAAGAAGCTGCAGGAAGCACCAAAAATCACTGCTGGAAAAAAACAGGAGTTTGGGAATTCCAACTATTGTTCGCCGACACAAAAGGGTAAGTTAAGTTTCCTGGTAACGTTAGCTAACATTTGCATGTGTTCAGGGTCACAGTCAGTATTTACTATACGCTATATAAAAGTACATTAACTTTAGCAACCATGATTACACACCAAAATATGTATACTGTGCACTGTGTGTTTCAGATCCTTCACGCTTTGCAAAATCGCCGCCGCAGACCGTCTGTTTGGGCGTTGGATGTACAACTGGTGAAATCTCTGGTTCTGACCTGCTGTGTAAAATGTTTATGAGAGTCATGGAGAGACTTATGACAATGACTGGGATGCATCTGGGACAGCAGAGCCGGGGTGGACACTGTCACAGGGTGCAGAGGAAGAAAACAGGGATGTACGGGAGGGTTTGATGCGCTACTTGAATAGCTAAATAAAGTATTTTCTTTGATATATTGTCTTGTTTTTTTTTTTTAAAGTAACAGTGTGCAATATTAGAAACGACATGCAAAATAGCCCTTAATATTGAATAGTGAGAATAGAAAAGTGAGAATAGTGCAGAGAGTAGATAAACGGTGTCTGGCTAGATTTTTTTTATTTATTTATTTTTTTAAATGGCACGGTTGTTCCGGACACACTCCGCACTCTTGTTTGCTAAAAACGCAGTCATAAGTGACATAGTGAAATAATAAGTGACGGTCCTCCGGCCAACCAGTAGTCTGCAGATCTACGTCACCTTTTGGTATCACCTCAGCTCGCTTGGAACCTCGACTGAGGTAGTACTAAAAAAAGTACCTGGTAGCAGGTCCCAGGGACTTTTTTTCGTAATGGAAAACCAAAAAAGGCGAGTAGAGTCGCGGCGAGTCGAGTAGATACCACGCAGTGGAAAAACGCCACAAGGGTGTGCCTGCAATTTTGCTGCACACCTTCACGATACCTTGCATTTGATTTTTCTGTTTAATAGAAAGTGACCCGTGCTAACAGGTAAAAGAGAAAGTTGGAACCAAAACATTTTCATAAAAACTGTATCGACATTAAAACTTACGGAGAGTGCATGCCGTTGTACCGTTGCACTAGTTCAACTGGTTGGTTGTCCATTACAACTGGGGAAGAAACAGTGGGATTTCTTCTGAAGTCAAGGCACATCTTTCGTTTTAGCCACATTAATGTTTAAAAACGAGGATTTACACCAGTCAGTAAAATGAATGGTAGAAATAGGTGCATCAAAATTCACCAGAAAGCAGGAAATGAAGTGTTTAATGCTCAAAATTTTCAAGGGGTGGACCCCACATCATAAGTACACCCCCACACCTTTGGGTTGCCAGGCCAGTTATGATTAGGCCAAATGTTGGTGCCATCTAACTTACATGGAGACGCCCTGTGGAGAACCGGTATGTGCCGGTCTGATTTACGTGTGAAGCTCGGTGGAGTTTCTCACCATGAAGGACCACATGCGCAGCTTGTGATCCTGGCACAACGCAAAGATGAAGCAGACTTCATCCAGCTCTATTACTGCAGGCTGAGTGCTAGGGCCGACTGATCCCCTTGGCTCGTTGAGGGCATCCTGGAGCTGGTCTTCAGCTCGAAGACCAACACGCAGCCTAGACAATTTTTCATGTCAATAAAGCAACATCAAATGAAATTCTCACACACACACACAAGTCTGACTCAGCCAGGCAGTGCTGGGACTCAGCGAGCCGGGGATGACTGCGCTGTGCGCGGCGTCCTGGAGGTCCAGCTTCACCATCTCTAAAAACACTGACTGCATGTGCAGCTACGACACCAGATGCTGGAACAAATGGGAGAGACATGTATATCCAACGTTATTTAGAGGATGAATGCATCTGCTGCTTTTCTGGGGTTTTCAGATATCTGCAGATTGTAAAAACTTGAATGTTAAGTGTAATGGGAAAATTACATTTAACCAATGATTTACATATTTTTCATAATTGTTATCCAATGCCTCTCAGAGTATGACTTCTGAATCTATCCTCAGTGTCTCAGACAACTGGATTTGATATGACTTTGCATTTTTCCTTGAAGGATAAATTGCATCGAGTCTGACAAACAGTTGTCTAGAGCGGTTTATCATAGCAGGTCCCAGGTCGAGACCATAGCCTATCCAAAGAGACGAGATGTTCTTTTTCAGCTAAGATAGAATGACCGGTAAATAAACTTTGCCTGTCTGAGAATATAGTTCCCAGTTTGTAGACGGTTAGAAGATGGCTGTGTCTGGGGTGAACGGCTGCGGCCATGACTGACAGCCAGGGCGTGAAATGGACGCCGGCCAAATGCGGGAGAATTTTGCAATTAGCTGGTAACACTGCCATCTACCTGCCACGTTGGCTGGTAGCCAATGAGAATTGAGTGATTCAGAGCGTCGGTAAGCAGGATACGCAGTTGCTTACTGGCCCGGACCAATCAGGGGCTTGCATCACTGAAAGCCATTGATTGACAGCCGGGCCCCTTATCGCAGTTTCGTTACTCGCGACAATCCCAGAAGTCCAACGTGCAGCCACTGACCAATCGGGAGTTAGAACGGGTCAAATTCATTTCAGTGTTTCTGACATGAAGACAAGACGTGTGTGTGACTCGTACATCTCACATTAACTAACAAAACACGATAGACGTCCTGCCAACCTGTAAACATTTTAACATCAATGTACGCTGTAACGTTTATTTTCACTATAAAGTTGCTGAAGGTTGTTGCTGTTTCATTCCTGTTGGAAATGCACACCAACATTAATGGAAACCTAATGCCTCCGCCGCCGTTCTGGAAGATGTCTGTCTCATGTGACCTTGTTATTTGTACACGCTGAGACTATACAAAGCGTAACGGTGGGGATGCAAACATCAGTAGATTCTAGAGTGGTATATTGCTATTGCAAATATCCCATTAACACTGAGCAAGAGGGCCAAAACTGGATTAAGTTTACTATAACGCCACCTAATGGCCGATCTTCGCCAAATTTGGTATAGAGCCACAGAGCGGCATGCCAAACAATCTAAAGTTTTGTAATCAAAGCGTTTATTGCGGCAGAGATATTGCCATTGCAAATGTCCCATTTAAATGCATTAAATTTGGAAAAACCCGTCCCGGTTCATTATAGCACCCCCTTATGGCCAATCTCCAACAAATTTGGTTTCAGACTGGAATGTTGAACAATGATGCCGGGTTTAGCTCTGATACCTATTAATTTGGCAAAGATATGCTAAAGTTCGTGCGGCGTATATCATCAGATTCACCTTGAATCAAAGAACACTTGGATGTGTGGCGTTTTAATCTGCAATGTGGGCGTTATAGGCAAAAACACGTTTGGCGTCATTATAGCGCCACTTAGTGATACATATGTGTAATATTTGGTATGTGAGGTCCATAACCCATTGTAAATTTGAATTTGCCACATTTGTATAAGTGATGAATCCTAACCTGGGTCCCATAGGCCACGCCCACTTTGACAAATCTGTAGCACCCTGTAGGCTTGGCCTCAGGAGTGGGCCTAGATAGTACCCTCAAAATGTCAAAATCGGAGGAGCTGTTCACGCTATAAACCATTTGTACATGTAGCGCCTCCTAGTGGCTAATGTTTGTATAATTTGTTGGGAAGCCCCAATGGTCATGGCAAACAAGAATCTAAAGTTTTGCATCGATAGCCTTTATTTTGGCAGAGATATGGCAAAGTTTGTCTTTTCGCAGCTAGCTATAGAAATGTTACTTTTATTTGATAATTCTTTTAATAGCTTTAATAGGTGATCTGGAGATGCTACATACCAAGTTTCATGCAGATCGGTCGCACGGTCTAGGAAGAGTTAGAAAAAGCTGGTTTACGATAAATTGCTACAGGCGTTCCCATATCAGGAGATTCAGCTGAATTCAGGAACGCGTGGAAATATGTATTTTTAATGTGTGATGTACGTTTGGAAGTTATAGGCCAACATTTATTGCTATAGCACCACCTAGTGGTGGAATTGGGTGAATGTTTGTCTGAGGTCCTTACAGGGATCTAGACCAGTCTTGAATACGGCACGGCAACCCCCCGTACGGTTTAGGCTGTACCATCAGTTTTAGGCTGAGGAAAACAATAGAGTTCCACAGCTCCGCTGGATCTGTGAAGCGTGTTGCGTCACAGCCCCCTCGGGCTTGGACCCCTAAATAAGAAAATGTTGGTGTTATTTTGTCACTTATTGGAAGACGTACGCTGTTGGAGCAAGTTACCTCCAGGTAGACATGGCTAGTAATGTACAAATACTACTTTTCTGTGCTCAAGTGGATTTCAGATATTTTTACTTTACTTTTTGTAAAGACTTTTTACTCCTTACATTTTAATATGAATCTGTACTTTCTACTCCTTACATTTTACAAATTTGGCTCGTTGCTTTAGTTTTAAATAACTTCAGTTGAGTTACCGTTATCGTTTGGGTCATCAATACCAAATTCAATCAAATTGGACGGAATATACGTTGCACTTGACGCACCACTACAAGACATCTTGAGGGAACGGCGACATGGTTGAAACTTAAGAAACCGACGATCCCAGAGATTGGGCAGACAAGCAGCAAGACATTCCCAATTATCCTCGGCCTTATCTGAGAGAGAAGTTTGAGATAGTAGGCATCAAGACTGATTCGTGGCAAATGTGCTGCGTAACTCTAAAAGTATGGGGAACTTATTAATTATTGTCTGTTTAGCAATTCATATATATTTCTTTGCAGAAGCCATATTTGAGCATACACATACAGTGAGGAAAATAAGTATTTGAACACCCTGCTATTTTTCAAGTTCTCCCACTTAGAAATCATGGAGGGGTCTGAAATTGCCATCGTAGGTGCATAGCCACTGTGAGACATAATCTAAAAAAAAATATCCAGAAATCACTATGATTTAACTATTTGTATGATACAGCTGCAAATAAGTATTTGAACACCTGTCTATCAGCTAAAATTCTGACCCTCAAAGACCTTTTAGTCTGCCTTCAAAATGTCCACTCCATTTATTATCCTAAATTAGATGCCCCTGTTTGAGGTCGTTAGCTGCATAAAGACACCTGTCCACCCCATACAATCAGTAAGAGTCCAACTACTAACACGGTCAAGACCAAAGAGCTGTCCAAAGACACTAGAGACCTCCACAAGGCTGGAAAGGGCTACGGGGACATTGCCAAGCAGCTTGGTTTAAAAAAGGTCCACTGTTGGAGCAATCATTAGAAAATGGAAGAAGCTAAACATGACTGTCAATCTCCCTCGGACTGGGGCTCCATGCAGGATCTCACCTCGTGGGGTCTCAATGATCCTAAGAAAGGTAAGAAATCAGCCCAGAACTACACGGGAGGAGCTGGTCAATGACCTGAAAAGAGCTGGGACCACCGTTTCCAAGGTTACTGTTGGTAATACACTAAGACGTCATGGTTTGAAATCATGCATGGCACGGAAGGTTCCCCTGCTTAAACCAGCACATGTCAAGGCCCGTCTTAAGTTTGCCAATGACCATCTGGATGATCCAGAGGAGTCATGGGAGAAAGTCATGTGGTCAGATGAGACCAAAATAGAACTTTTTGGTCATAATTCCACTAACCGTGTTTGGAGGAAGAAGAATGATGAGTACCATCCCAAGAACACCATCCCTACTGTGAAGCATGGGGGTGGTAGCATCATGCTTTGGGCGTGTTTTTCTGCACATGGGACAGGGCGACTGCACTGTATTAAGGAGAGGAGGACCGGGGCCATGTATTGGGAGATTTTGGGGAACAACCTCCTTCCCTCAGTTAGAGCATTGAAGATGGGTCGAGGCTGGGTCTTTCGACATGACAATGACCCAAAGCACACAGCCAGGATAACCAAGGAGGGGCTCTGGAAGAAGCAGATCAAGGTTCTGGTGTGGCCTAGCCAGTCTCCAGACCTAAACCCAATAGAGAATCTTTGGAGGGAGCTCAAACTCTGTTTCTCAGCGACAGCCCAGAAACCTGACTGATCTAGAGAAGATCTGATTTGAGGAGTGGGCCAAAATCCCTTCTGCAGTGTGTGCAAACCTGGTGAAAAACTACAGGAAACGTTTGACCTCTGGAACTGCAAACAAAGGTTAATGAACCAAATATTAACATTGGTTTTTCAGGTGTTCAAATATTTATTTGCAGCTGTATCATACAAATATTTAAAAAAATCATATTGTGATTTCTGGATTTTTTGGATTATGTCTCAGTGGATATGCACCTACGATGACAATTTCAGACCCCTCCATGATTTCTAAGTGGGAGAACTTGCAAAATAGCAGGGTGTTCAAATACTTATTTTCCTCACTGTACATGTAGATTACTTAACATGTTAAGAGGATAGATTCAAAAAGAGAAACTTGATCTGTGAATTCTCACAGAATCACAGCTGAATTCATACCTTGCTCCTCAGTCAGAATCTTATTAACCTGGAGTCCCAATAATCTCTGTCACAATAATCATGTGATGTTCAGCCATCAAACACAACATAGGCTGTCACAACTTTAGCAATTAAACAGTCATAGACAGCCAAAATGTTTTTGAAATGATTCCCCTCATCTGTTAATATTCGCAATAAGAAAAGAATATTTCATGGATTTCACAAATTTCAGTATGACACGTTATGCTGTAAACAATTCACATCTGAGCATGCGCGACTCAAATCTGCACTCAACTCACATCGGGGAGTGACGAGGGGTGCGGCAGCAGCAGCCTTTGGACGGTGTGATGAGTGGAGATGAGGATGACGACGTTGTTGAGCATCTCCTGGATGTGGACTCCTCCGGGCAGAACGCTGCAGTTCCTCAGCCGCAGGCTCACCGCGTTATTCAACGGGGTGGTGTCCAGAGACTGCTCCACCAGCTTCAGTGTCCCCGGACGTACACCTACAGTACACCGGGCAGATTTTAAATGCAGTTTGTGTACTGATGTGATACATGTTTACAGTAAAGAGTATTTTGTTGATGTTAGTCAACTCATTTTTTTAATAGTTTGTATGAAAGGAGGATGTGACTCACCAGTGAATTAATCGTTTATCCCCATAAAAAAATGCTCCGGCACCGTCGGGAACGTCCGCTCCGCCCGGGAGATCACTCACACCTGCACACAGAAAGAACGAGAGCGAGCATTTAACGTTAACGTGGAATATTAGTAACTTGCTGAACTTTAACTGCAGTAAAGTCATCTGAATAGTAAAACACATGATGAATATAATAAAGCAGAGAACACGGCGAGAAGAGCGCTGTAACGGGCGGGTCTCTTACCGAGGTCTACTATGAACTCTCTGAACCTCAGAGGAGTTTCTAGGAACCGGCAGACCTCGACACTGACGGCGGCTCTGGCCTCAGGAGGAGTAGAGACTGTGTGCAGCCGGTTCAAACATTTTAAGAGACATATACATATTACACACACACACACACACACACATACTACACTCGCACATACTACACCCACCCCCACACACGCTTTTGAAAAAGCTTGACGAGTCTGCCAGCAGACCCAACGTGCCTTCTCATGCACGTCGCCTTCTTGCCATTCGCTGAATTTTGTGATTTTTTTCTTTTCTTTTTGTTCTGTTGAGAAAAATACATGTGTAATCACTTACATGAAATTAGATAGTTGTTATAAACGTTATACTTACGCATACTTAATAATTTAAATTTCATAATTCTGTAGAAAATCAGAAAGAGGAAGGCATTAGGGTTACAGCATACATATTCTTACTGGATAAAAACGGCTTTTTTTCAATGACACTCAAGTGTGTTGGAAATATTTCCATTTAAAATAGAATAGGAAGAGATCATTTTGACAAGTCACATCAGGACTACACCCCTAAATGCATTGAAGCAACTGCCATGTGATTGGTTGATTAGATAATTGCATTAATGAGAAATTAAACAGGCGTTCCTAATAATCCTTTAGGTGAGTGTATATCCATACACATACATGTCCACACATATCCATATCTACACATATGGTCCCAACCCCATTAATAAGGCAAGAAATTCCACTAATTAACTCCGACAAGGCCCACCTGTGAAGTGAAAACCATTTCAGGTGACAACCTCATGAAGCTCATTGAGAGAACACCAAGGGTTTGCAGCACTATCAAAAAAAGCAAAGGGTGGCTACTTTGAAGAAACTAGAATGTAAGACATGTTTTCAGTTATGTTACACTTTTTGTTAAGTACATAATTCCACACGTGTTCATTCATAGTTCTGATGCCATGAGTGATAATCTACAATGTAAAGAGTCATGAAAATAAAGAAAACGCATTGAAAGATAAAGTGGGTCCAAGCATTTGGCCTGTGTGTGTGATATATCTATATATATATCTATATCTATATATATCATATATATATCTATATCTATATATATATCATATATATATCTATATCTATATATATCATATATATATCTATATCTATATATCATATATATATCTATATCTATATATCATATATATATCTATATCTATATATCATATATATATCTATATCTATATATCATATATATATCTATATCTATATCATATATATATCTATATCTATATCATATATATATCTATATCTATATCATATATATCTATATATCTATCTATCTATATATATCTATATATATCATATCTATCTATATATCATATATATCTATATATCCTATATCTATATATCATATATCTATATATATATATATATATCATATATCTATATCTATATATATATCATACATATCTATATCTATATATATGTATATATATATATCTATATCGATATATATAGAGATCGATATATATCTATATATATATGTATACGTTTCTGGTATTTAAAGACTGAAAAATCCGAAACGCCTTTAATTAACATGCACAAGCATTACAGGAAGGTGCTAATCGCGAGCAAACTCCAGCGTCGTCACAGAGCTCAGAGAAGATTAGGTGATGGTTACACAAATAATGGCTACCAACATTTAAGAAATGAATGAAAAGAAGAACTGACCCTTTCTCCTTGTAAGGCATGTTGGCAAGCCAAAAGGTTTTTGCTGGCTGCTTTTTAAACGCCGTGAACAGGTGTTTTCAGTTAACAAGCTGATTCCTCAGGAAAGCTCCGCCCACCTACGGGACACGCGTTCATGCACAGACAGTTAAGACATGGACCCATTCCCAATAACGTTCAAATAATATAAGTCAGTTTTCAAATCTATCTCTAATGGCACATAAGAATTAATGAAAAGTTTTTAAAACTAAATGAAGTTCCTGGTATTCATTTTACTCTTTATATAACCAGTATGGACAGAGTGAACACCATAGCGGGCCCTCTGCTCCTCAACCCGGGGCTTCTCAGGTGCTGCAAGCAAATCACTCCACCCAAGAAGCAGAGAGTAGCAGTGCTTCACCTTTCTGAGATTATAGTTCCCAGTATGTACAGTATACGGTTAGAAGAAAACACACACGGAGATGAGAAGGGTATGTATCTAACTCTGGGAGATACAGTGAATAAGACGTCCCAATAAGTCGGTGTGTTCCTTAACATTCAAGTTTCAACTTTGTTGAAAAACTGCAGATTTCAAACCCAGAAAAGAAGCAGATGCATTCATCCTTGTAGAATTTTGGATGCATCATGGGTTTTTTGTTTGGGATGGGGAACACATTGGTGTCATCAGATTTTAAAAAATGAATCGTTAAATAGGTCAAAATATATTATTACCATTCATGACAGTGGGTAAAGTGTGGTGACAATATCTACATGACAGCTGCAGGGCTGCCAACTCACGCATTGGCCGTGAGACACACGCATTTGACTGGTTTCACACGCTCACACGCCACACCCCCGATTTCTCACGCTGAAGTGTCAACCCGGTCGGTCAAATTTCTGAAAGATGAGTTTATCTATAGATCTACCTGTTGAGCCACTCGTGATCGACTAGTTGTTCTTTCAGAGACTGTGAGGGGTTCAAGAGCGCTCCCTGTCTGTGGAATTTTCGAAATGTCGCAAACTGAGAACATTTTTTTCACGAGCCATCCCAGGTGCATTTCCCCGGCTTCAGGTATGTGCTCTGAGTATTACAGACCCGTCCGTCGCTTCGTGTCGACTCTCTGGAACAATAGAGGTGAGCAGCGCGGCTGGTAGTGGAGCAACTTCAGTTCATTTTAGTGGACTCGCTGTGGACAGTGACGCGGTGCATCCGTGCCTAGACCTCCGATGAAGAGCAGCGTACAGCCCCCTCTAAACTTTGTCAGAGACCAGAGACCCAAGTGGTCCTCTTTGTCCGTGCGACGGTCTGAGTGAGATACTACCATATCAACGGAGCAATAACATGCACAGCAGACTATATTACAACTCTCCAAATCTCGGACAACAGAGATGGGAGGAGATATATTATAACACATCTGAGCTATATGAAGTCCAGGGGTTTATAAATTCATTCAAATGAATTAATGTATGATTCACATGAATAAGTGCACATTTAAAGAGATGTACTTCCAACAAAACACCTGAGGGCCTTATTTTTCAATATTTTCAATTGTTTCCAGCATAACTTGATGTAGAAATGGTTATAGCAGAAACATTCACTGTGTAATACTCAATTATATATCTCATCACAAAATCTGGAAACAAAAGCTATGCCATTGGGTTGCCAGGCCAGCTGTGACTGGTCCAGATGTGCCAGCACCAGGGGGGGAGGCAGATACTGGGAAATGTTGGGCCACTATTGTGCTTCTCTAATCTCTGGGCATCTCTAAATGTAACTGTAAATAAACAAATAGTCTTTATTTTCCCAAAGTAATAAAGTAAATGCAGTAAGTGGGGCACAGAGGATGAGGGCCAAACATTACTGAGCCTTGGCACAAAGGTTAAAGGGTTAGAATTTATGTAAATCAGTTACATTTCTCATTCTTTAGAATTGTAGTGGTCTTAGTTGATCCTTCTGGTAGACCAACATTCATTTAACTTTGGGTCCCTGGTCCCTACACTGAAAACAGTGTGTGGGTGGGTGGGTAGTCATGAGAGAGAATGAAATTTGTGTGAGGTGGACCTGTTCACCACAGACCCAAATCTTCTCAGCTGTTGCTACTGACATATGCTGCACTGTCTGTTATGTTTGTCACATTGTCTGATGACATTGTTCTTATATCATAAGGTAATACAATGTGTAATCAAGTGATGACTGATTAACATTAATGTAAATGCTTAATGCCCTGATACATGTTGATACAACAGTGCAAAGGCTCTTAACCCTACAGTTTTGCACATGTCATGTAAGACTTGATTTCTCCATTTTTTGCACAAAACTCTCCAGAAAGTGCCATTTAACAGTTTATTTTTCAAAAAAAAAAAACATTGTGGGGGGGGCATTCCCCCCCCACATAAATAATCCCATTTTAAACCCTGAATGATAAGGATGCTGAAAGAGCCAAAGAAATTCCTTTGTACGGGGCAAAATATGGGTTTTGTTTCTTTGCACGTTTTCTGAAGTTGTAGGGCGTTTTCCCCTGTCGGCCACCGTAGAAACAACCCCAGAAAGCGATCATTTCACTTACTGCGGTTTGTCTTGGATTTTGTAGTTCCTGCAATTTGGATACTTGTTTCTCTGGAACGGGACATAACTGAACCCAGATACTTTTTCACAAGACAGAATATGTCATAACGCCCATCAGAAATCTTGACTCACTTTGGACCAAATGTATTAGTGCGCTTTGCCTTCGTAGAGCAGAATAGCTCAGTTGTGTTATCTGTGCATTAGAATTTCAGAGCAAAAACACAGAGATGTTTGTTATCTCAACAAAAGTATTGAAAACCTGAGTCTGAAAAAACAACAAAAAGGGGAAATTGTTTTTTACAGTGCACTAGTTTTATTTATTTATTTATTTATTACACAAAAGAGTGTAGCGCTGGGGTCCACTTTTTACAGATGGTGGCCGTTTCCAGGGTTACGCTTCACACCTTTTATTGAAAAAGAAAAATCAAAAACAGTAAGAGAAGACAGAGCCGGTAAAGACCGGACATCCTCTCAGCTAGAGCCCGACCGATTTATCGGCATTTATATTAATCAGAATTTATAATGACAAATTATTCTGATGAATACATTTTTAAAAATAAAAAAAGACTAAACACCCTTGAATGTTATGAGTGTTGGCGCTGCATAGTTTGTCCAGAGGGCGCTCTACATCTGAAACTTATTCTTTAGCTGCATTATCATTTTATTTTGAGGACTCATAAAAAACAGAAATCTATTTATGTTAAGTATTTAAAAGTTTGTGTGTATATATATATAAATACTTTGGCAATTTCAAATCACCAAATATTGTATCGGTCGGACTCTACTCTTAGCCTTTAAGTTATAAAGTCTTAGTTAAACGTCAAACTAAAAAAAAAAAAAAAAAAAAAAAGTCAAAATTTGCCACAATATTACCAATATAAGTGCAGAAGACAGCCAAATAAGCTTAAAAAGCATCTATGCACGGTCAGCCGTCGGGTTGGTGTGTCAGTCTTAATGATCACAAACTGTGAGACTCACTCCTCAAAGTTGATTCTACAAACCAGTTGGATTTGTCCATCCAGACGCCCCTGATGGTGTTTGGGGTCAGTGTAAAAGCCAATGTTTCCTATTGATAAACAGTCAAAAGTCTTCTGAAAACAAAATGAGTCAGAACAGAATATTGTTTCTGGTTGAATAGGCAAATACTTAGGAGTAAAAAAGTATTAAAATTAAATTGATTCAATAAATTCTTGGTGATAATCCGATCAAAGTTAATATTTATATATGTTTTTAGGCTAGATGAGAGACAAGTGACATCACCACCTGTGTGGTAAAGATGTGCTTCACGCTGTAGCGGTTGTTGCCGGCAGCAACCAGCTGTAGCACTGTGAAATTCACCGACTGCTGAATGCCAATATACAGCCCCGTAGTCAGGGACCCCGCCAGGCGCAGACGGTGTCCAGGATCACCGGACGGCATGTAGTCCACCATGTCTGTCTCTAAGAAACAGGTCTGCTCCTAGAGACACAGAACACTAAAGTTAGAACGCTGCAGTGACAAATCACAAGAGGCTGATTCTAGCAATTGCTGGGGAAAAAAAAAAAAAAGTAAAATTGTCAAAGAATAGCATCAAAAACCTTGAAGAAAAAAAAAAAAAAAAAAAACAAAAACAGAAGACAGAGCCGGTAAAGACCAGACGTCCTCTCAGCAGCTAGAGTCTGACCGATTTATCGGCTAATATTAGGCATTTTCCAAACTATGGGTATTTATATTAATTTAACAGAATCATTTAAAATGACAAATGATTCTGAAGAATACATTAAAAAATGAAATAAAAAAAACGACCAAATGTATTAGTGCACTTTGCCTTCGTACGGCAGAATAGCTCAGTTGTGTCATCTGTGCATTAGAATTTCAGAGCAAAAACAGATGTGTGTTATCTCAAAAGTATTGAGAACCTGAGTTGACCCAAAACAGAAGACAATAAAAAAGGAAAATCATTTCTTACATTGCACTAGTTTTATTTTTACACCAAAGGGTGTAGCACCGGGGTTCTCTTTTTACAGATGGTGGCCGTTTCCAGGGTTACGCTTTAAACCTTCTTTGCAAAAGAAAAAACATCAGCTCAGTGTTTACTAGGTCTAGAGAGATGTTCCCTCATTTCCGACGTGACAGATTAACGGCGCCTGCTGATATGGAGACATATTACGTCTTGGGCATGTGCAGAAAGTACGCTCAAGGTAAAAGAGAAAGTTGGAACTAAAACATTTTCATAAAAACTGTATCGACATTAAAACTGCAAAGCTTACGGAGAGTGCATGCCGTTGTACCGTTGCACTAGTTCAACTGGTTGGTTGTCCATTACAACTGGGGAAGTAACAGTGGGATTTCTTCTGAAGTCAAGGCACATCTTTCGTTTTAGCCACATTAATGTTTAAAAATGAGGATTTACACCAGTCAGTAAAATGAACGCCCCAGAAGATACTGTGGGAGGTGCTGCTGGAGTATGGGATGAGGGTCCCTTCTCAGGGCCATCCAATCTCTGGATGACCAAAGCGAGAGCTGAGTCCGGGTTCTCGGCAGTAAGTCGGACTTGTTCCAGGTGAGGGTTGGCCTCTGCCTGGGCTGCGCTTTGTCACCAATCTTGTTGGTAATATTTATGGCCAGGATAGAGACATAGTCAGGGTGGGGTTGCAGTTTGGTGGGCTCAGGATCTCATTGCTGCTTTTGGCAGATGATGTGGTCCTGAGGGGCTCATCGGCGACTTTCAGTACTCACTGGATCGGTTCGCAGTCGAGTGTGAAGCGGCTGGGATGAGGATCAGCACCTCTAAATCTGAAACCATGGTTCTTAGCAGGAAAACGATTGAGTGCCTTCTTCAGGTAGGGAGTGAGTCCTTACCCCAAGTGAAGGAGTTCAAATACCTTGGGGTCTTGTTCGCAAGTGAGGGGACCATGGAGCGTGAGATTGGACGGAGAATTTGAGCAGCGGGTGCGGTATTGCATTCCATTTATCGCACCGCTCGATCTACCAATCTGTGTTTGTTCCAACCCTCACCTATTGTCACGAAGGCTGGTTCATGACCAAAAGAACGAGATACAAGGTTCAAGTGGCGAAATGGGTTTCTTCAGGAAGGTGGCTGGTGTTTCCCTTAGAGATAGGGAGAGAAACTGTGCTGCTTCAGGTTTATAATGGACGTACGCTGCTGTGGAGCTGCTGCGGCAGATGTGCCGCCTTTGTGCTATGTGTATTTCTGACAGTTTCGGTTTTCACCTCCGATGTAGAGCAGTGTACATCCACTTCCCTAAACGTTATGTCATTCAGAGACCAGAGTCTCAAGCGGGGCTCTGAGTCTGTCAGAGCGGTCTGAGATCTACCGTATCAGCAGTGCAATCACGTAATGCACCGTAGACTATGATGCAGGTGGATAATTTAGTGAAATATTGGGACTTTGTAATAGCCTAATATCACTATATTAGTCTCAAAATATCACAACTCCTCCGAATCTCAGAGAGCACAAATGAGATATTTTGAATGTGCACAAAGTTTTGCACATGAGCAGAAATCTTGCTAGAACACATCTGAAATTTTACAGTCCAGGGGTTTATTATTTCATTAAAATGAATTAATGTATTGAGGTGAATAATTGTCATATGGAGGTAACTTCCCCAACAAAAGACCTAGGCTACATGTGTGGTGACTCAGATTTAATTAGAAAAGTCAATCTACATGATAAATAGTTGAAAGCAATACAAAATGCCTGCCAGCCTTACTGCGATATATTCCATTATGTTTTTACATATGATTGATGTAAGTTTCCCTTTAAAGAAAGCTATTTCCAGCATACATCAATTCAGAATAAGGTAGAAATAGGTGTATCAAAATTCACCAGAAAGCAGGCAATGAAGTGTTTAATGCTCAAATTTTCAAGGGGTGGACCCCCACATCTTAAGTACACACCCCCCCCCACACCTTTGGGTTGCCAGGCCAGTTATGATTAGGCCAAATGTTGGTGCCATCTAACTTACATGGAGACGCCCTGTGGAGAACCGGTATGTGCCGGTCTGATTTACGCGTGAAGCTCGGTGGAGTTTCTCACCATGAAGGACCACATGCGCAGCTTGTGATCCTGGCACAACGCAAAGATGAAGCCGAGGCAGACAGACAGACAGACACGTAAACAGTTCTGACGTGTGTCAGAGATTCAGCCATTAGTCTGTGTGTACCTTGAGTGCCATGCGGCAGCAGAGAGTACCACAATGCCTCCGGTCGGTGCAGCCAGAGTGAAATAGGTTTCACCAGTCTGACTCAGCCAGGCAGTGCTGGTGCTGGGACTCAGCGAGCCGGGGATGACTGCGCTGTGCGCGGCGTCCTGGAGGTCCAGCTTCACCATCTCTAAAAACACTGACTGCATGTGCAGCTCCGACACCAGATGCTGGAACAAATGGGAGAGACATGTACAGTTGTGTTCGAAATAATAGCAGTGCCTTTAGAAAAATTAGTAAATGTCAAAATTCTTCAAAGAAATTGTACTTTAATGAACACAGATACATTGGGGACACAGTACATTCTATTCCAAAGCAAAACAATTGCGCAAAGTCATCAAAACTTAAATAATAATAATATTTCAAATAAAGTAAGAAATGGCATGTTCAAAAGAATAGCAGTGTTGCCATCTTTCCTTGGAAACTCAAAAATGTACTGTACAAACAAAGAAATTCTTGATAAGTGAACCTAGCTGAGTATCCTAAACTAATATTTTGTTGCAAAACCACGGTTTCCGATGACTGCTTCACATCTGTGGTGCATGGAGTCAACCAACTTCTGGCATCGTTCCACAGGTATTGCAGCCCAGGATAATTGCACTGTATTCCACAATTCCTCAGCGTTTCTTGGTTTTGCCTCATGCACTGCACTTTTATGTCAGCCCACAAGTTTTCAATGGGATTAAGGTCCGGGGATTGTGCTGGCCACTCCATCAGTTGAATCTTGTTCATCTGGAACCATGCTTTTGCTCGCTTGCTGGTGTGTTTGGGGTCATTATCCTGTTGAAAGGTCCACCTCAAAGGCATTTCCTCCTCAGCATATGGCAGCATGACCTCTTCCAGGATCCTGATGTACTGGAACTGATCCATGATCCCTTGTATGCGGTGAATCGGACCAACACCATAGTATGAAAAACATCCCCATATCATGATGCTTGCACCACCATGCTTAATGGTCTTCAGTGAGTACTGTGGCTTGAATTCTGTGTTTGCAGGGCGTCTGACATACTGCCTGTGACCCTTAGACCCAAAAAGAACAATCTTGCTTTCATCTGTCCACAAGATATTATGCCATTTCTTTTCAGGCCAGTCAATGTGCTCTTTGGCAAATTGTAAACGCTTCTGCACATGTCTTTTTCTCAGCAGTGGGACTTTGCGGGGGCTTCTTGCTGGAAGGTTAACCTCAATAAGACGTCTTCTGATTGTCACAGTACTCACTGTCAACTGAAGGTCTTGCTTGATCCTCTTGGATCCCATCATTGGCTGAGTCTTCGCCAGTTTGGCTATTCTTCTGTCCATTCGAGGGGTTGTCTTTCTTTTTCTTCCTCGTTTTTCAGTTTTTGCTCCCATTTCAGGGCATTTGAGATCATTTTAGCTGAACAGCCAATGATTTTCTGCACCTCTTTGTATGTTTTCCTTCTTTAATCAATTTTTTTATTAGGAAACGCTCATCTTCAGAACAGTGTCTTGAACGACCCATTTTCATTGTTTTTCAGGAGAAATGCACAGCCAGCATGCCAGTTGTCTTGATCCTTAAATACGGATCACCTGTTAACACCCTTTTTCCCAGAATACCCTCCCTAATTGATGCCCTCTCTAATTGAACTCACCACTGCTATTTTTTTGAACACACCCTTTTCAGTTAATCATTCAATTTCACAGAATCCACAGTATGCATGGCTGTCCTGTTGGGTTTGTTGGTTTTCTATACCTTTATTTTACCCCCCAGAAACTTATCTGGGGTATAGAGTTTGAAATGTTAATAAAACCAGTGATTTTCTTGCTGCTGTTGAGGCACTGCTATTATTTCGAACATGTCTGTATATCCAACGTTATTTAGCGGATGAATGCATCTGCTGCTTTTCTGGGGTTTTCAGATATCTGCAGATTTTCAACAAAGTAAAAACTTGAATGTTAAGTGTAATGGGAAAATTACATTTAACCAATGCCTCTCAGAGTATGACTTCTGAATCTATCCTCAGTGTCTTCTTTTTAGGAGACAACTGGATTTGTTATGACTTTGCATTTTTCCTTGAAGGATAAATGGCATCGAGTCTGACAGAAACAGTTGTCTAGAGCAGTTTATCATAGCAGGTCCCAGGTCGAGACCATAGCCTATCCAAAGAGACGAGGTGTTCTTTTTCAGCTAAGATAGAATGACCGGTAAATAAACTTGACACGTAGGGCAGATTCAGAAATACGTAATAGATCCAACTGTCTGCCTGAGGTCCATAAATTGTTATGTTTGAGATTAAACTGTTTTCCAAACAAGGGGTTTTTTTCCTCAGGGGCCTTGTTACAACCTTTAAGTAGTAAGCCTAGGGGTAACTAGGAAGTAACACAAAACAAACTCAAACTAACAAAGAAGAAACTAACAAGTCAGAATACGGTAACACAACTTTATTACAAAACATAAAGGTGTATATTTATATATTTGAACAAGCAAAGTAATAAACAGTAACCTACACAAAAACAGAAGCTGTAAAATCATCAGTGTCTCCAAGGCCAAAACAACAAACAAAAACCCATACTAACTGAAAAGTAAATGGCAACTGACCTATAAAGTCAAAACAAAAGACACAGTGCTAAACTCCCTAACTGTCCACTAAACAGGAGAAAAAGGGGGTCAAAACAAATGGCAGAGAACCCTTACCAGCTTCAGATAAAAATAATGATGTCCTAAATCACATGCACCAACAGCGAGTAGACCACCAACTACTGCAAACATGACAGGAAGTGGAGGCAAGAAGAAGGGGGGAGTCTTGGGCCTGGGAGCTTTTATGCACCCTCACTGATAACTAGATTGGAAACACCTGGAGGAGGATCAGTCACTCAGGGATGGCACACCTGAAACAAAAGCAAAATAGCTCTCTTCCAAAAAGAGGCCAGAGCAGCATTAGAGAACGTAACACCCTCTCCCATAAGAACAAACACAACCCAGACATTGACCTACACTACTTCCGGCACCTAAACACTACATGAGAAAAACTAAAAGTCACGCACGAGACAAGGTATCAGCAACAATATTGTCAACACCTTTCTTGTGTCTTATGTCTAGATTAAACTCTTGAACTATTAATGCCCAGCGCATCAGTCTCTGATTATGGTTGTACATACGGTGGAGAAAAACCATGGGGTTGTGGTCGGTGTATACCACGACTGCATTGCTGCTGGAACCCACATACACTTCAAAATGTTGCAAGGCAAGGAGCAACGCCAAGGCTTCCTTCTCGATAGTGGAGTAGTTAAGCTGATGGCGCTTAAACTTAACTGAGAAGTAGGACACAGGATGGCTGATGTCGTTAGGCCCGTCTTGCAGCAGCACCGCTCCGGCTCCAGTAGCACTTGCATCCACCTCGATCTTGAACGGCTTAGTGAAGTCTGGGGCGGCCAGTACTGGAGCACTACAAAGAATAGACTTAGCACTGTCAAAGGCATGATGGCACTCACTGGTCCAAACAAAAGGCTGGTTTGGGCTACACAAGTGAGTGAGAAGGGCTACCGCCACAGAAAAGTTTTGGCAGAAACACCGATAATACCCGGCCATTCCTAGGAACCGCCGAAGCTCACGTCTAGTTGTGGGCATAGGGTAAGACAGAATGGCCTACACCTTTGCAGTTACAGGGCGCACCTGCCCTCCGCCAACCTGCTTCCCAAGGTAGGTCACGATGGCCTTCCCAAACTCACATTTGGCCAGGTTGAGAGTCAGAGAGGCTTGATCTAAACAGGCAAACACAGTCATTAATGTGGCCATGTGATCAGACCAACAGGATGAGTACACCACAACATCATCCAGGTATACATTACAATTAGGCACATCACCAAGTACCAGGCTCATAAGACGTTGAAAAGTCGCTGGCGCGTTGCACATTCCAAACGCCATTACTGTATACTGGGAGAAATGGTCAGGGGTGACAAAGGCAGAAATCTCAGATGTTCTAGGAGTCAGAGGAACCTGCCAGTATCCCTTCAACAAATTCAACTTTGTAATGTAAGTAGCTGCACCTATACTATCCACACAGTCTTCCATGTGTGGTAAAGGAAATGAGTCGGGCACCGTGACTGCATTAACTTTACGAAAGTCGGTGCAAAAACGTGGAGAACCATCTGACTTGGGCGTTAACAGACAGGGAGAACTCCAAGAGCTACGACTAGGCTTGGCTAAGCCATTTTCAAGTAGGTACTGCACCTCCTTCTTCATCTGCTCCCTTTTTGGCAAAGGGCACCGATAAGCGTGCTGCTTGATGGGGGGAGTATTGCCAACATCAATATCATGCTCCAGTACAGTGGTGCATGAAGGCACATCTCCAAAAAGGGTGGGACAAGACGGAATCAGACTTTGAACATCCCCTTTTTGGGCATCTGACAGATAGGAAAGGTAAGTATCTAGTTTATCTAGGATAGCTGAATTTGGCAACCTACCACCTTGCTGTAGGTCGTCACGCAGCTTCAGTCCATCATCAGTGTGCATCACTGGAATTGACAACAGAGAGACGAAGGTATCGGTAGCCACAGGCTGAAGCTGGATCTTCTTCAGTTTCTGGCCACTTCCCCTGGAATGAAACAGCTTAAGCATATTCACATGACACAGTCGTGATGGTTGTCTCCGTCCCGGAGTGTAAATGAGGTAGTTATTGTCTTTAACTCTCTCTTTTACGACATATGGGCCTGTGAACCGTGCAGTAAGAGCGGGGCTGGATGTAGGGGTCAGCATTAACACCCTATCACCAGGCTGAAAGGTACACTCAACCGCTCTCTTGTCATATTGTCGTTTCATGCATTAGAGAACGTAACAGGCCTCGGGATATAAAGAAGTGTACTACTGATTGTATCCACACAGAACTCTTGTCACTCTTTGATTTCATTTTGATTGTTCTCTGCAGTAAACAATTAAACTTTCACCGGGGACTAAACTTTGATTGAGTTTGCAGCTTGTCTTTATTCTGTTTCAACAGAGGTGAGACTCTTAGATAAGTCCATACATACCCTTCTCATCTCCGTGTGTGTTTTCTTCTAACCGTATACTGTGTATACTGGGAACTATAATCTCATAAAGATTCGCCCAGTCCGAGTACAGATACGGATACAGATAATTCATGTGGTAAACAGATACAGATACAGATAATGCTGTACTCGCTCATCCCTACTTCACACAATGTTCCCGTTTGCTTGTTTTTGGTTGTTTTGAGTTTTTGAAGTAGCATAAAGGTTTGCTGTCACTTGATTTAAATTCACTCAAAAATGATTTGACTTAAAATATCTAAGTAGGATAAACGGCATAGTATTTATTTTAAGGCTGATATCAATTTAGCTTAAAAAGTACTTTTGTGCTTGACTTCGTTTTTAACTGTTATTGTGAAAATACTTAAAACAAGAATCTATCAATGGAACGATTTTCACAACTAAGAAAATGCCCTTTTTTAATTTAGTTAGCAAACCGAACCGTTACACCCCCACCAGTAGGGGGCTCTGCTCTGAGGAGACCGATTCACGCGTAATGAAGACCAAGCTACAGGACGGACCACGCGCTGCACAGCTTGGCAAGCTCACGGAAAGGTTAGCGACATACTTTACAGTTTAATGATGTTGTGGTTGTAATGGGAGGGTTTGTGGGTTAACATTAAACTATTTCCCTCGTATGGCTTCGTTATATTCCGGTTCTGAACAGGTTGACCAAAAAGAAAAGTTTTGCTGAAGTAAACAACTCACTTTAGTAGAATTGTTTTTCTACCTCGTCGCCATCTTGCTATGCTAGTCAAGCAGTGAGTTGCTTAAAATCTTTTCTTTTTAGTAAACTCTTTGTGCACTCTCAATGCTGAGTTCATGTGTTGAGCCCCAGGTGAGACTTGGAGCACAGTCTCATGTTGTGTCGAGCCTTCTTAGTGTTTTCAAAATGTTAGAATGTTAGAAGGGCCCCTAGCACTCCCATTCACAAGGCGAGGCCGGAGTTGTGCCTTTGTTTGCTGCTGAGCACGACGTGTCTGCTTTGTTGCATTGTATTTTTTGTGTCATCGTGTTAACATGCTTGCGTTTATGTTACAAATAAGTTATCCTTTCCAATGTTTACACCGACTGTATACATTTAAATATTCTTTTTGCAATCAGTACAAATTGTATGGTCTGTTATTTCAGATGAATCTGTTCGACAAACAAGAAAGCCTTCCGTTACAGGACGTGTGTCCTTAAGTTAACATTATGCATGCATTAGGAAACACATTTCCTGCCATGGAACTACATTCAATCTGGTGCTTATCATGTGACTATTCTGATGTGTGTGTCTTCCTTTCAGGTCAACAGACGTAATGCCTCCACCACCTGCATGTAAGTTGCAAGACAAGTGATTGTCTAAACGTAACAGCTTAGGTTCATCTTTTGCAATGGCATGTGCAATAAACCTACCATAAATGAACTGACCAATATTCATATCTACTGTAATGACAGGTAGTGACCTAAAGGTGTCATTGTTCTAGCCTAGGCCGTAAAGGGGGGCCGAAGAAGAACTGACGGGAAGTTGTTGATGTATGTTCGTGCACGCTGGCAAGCTAATAAAGAACCGAGCTTTGACTGGACTCACGTGTGGCTGTCTTCTAAGGTTATCTATGCCTGTAAATAATATTAACAGACATTACATCTACTTTTTTTTTTAGATGAGTCAACACCACACAGCAAACCAGCTGGTTGCCCAGAGCTGGATGGGTCTAACGCAAGCTCAGCCTGCTACTTCAGCTTGGACCTAGTTGACGGTACAGTGGCTTTTGAATTTTTCCAATTAAATACCATTGCATCAGCATCAGCGGATGGATACATTTGAGGAGAAGATGGATGAGCTGCTCATGCTCTTATGGAGCTCCCCGTCACCTCCCTCTGCTCCAGTCGATGACATGTTGCTGTCGCCCTGCTCAACAGTCACAGAGCTGCAAGTGTTCAACAGGAGAGGAGGAACTAAATGGTAATTAAGTGGCCGTAGTCCTGCCCTAAGATTAACACTATATAATTGCATAACTGCAATTATAATATTTCAATTCAATTAAATTTTATTTATAGTATCAATTCATAACAAACGTTATCTCGAGACACTTTACAGATAGAGCAGGTCTAGACCACACTCCATAATTTACAAGGACCCAACAGTTCTAGTAGTTTCCTCCAGAGCAAGCAACAGTGCGACAGTGGCGAGAAAAACTTCCTTTTAGGCAGAAACCTCGGACAGACCCAGGCTCTTGGTAGGCGGTGTCTGACGACCGGTTGGGGTTAGAATGAAGAGTGGCAATAACAGTCACAAAAAATAGTAGTTTGTAGTAGTTTATGGCATAGCAGGGCACTGTGCGGCATTACAAGGCACAGCAGGACGTAGCAGGGCACAGCAGAGCGTAGCAGGATGAACACGGCATCGCAGGACGTGTAGTGGGACCATGGCGACAGCTGCTACCATGATTTTGGAGCCTCCCTGATCCAAGGAAACATGCTGGGAAAAAAGAACATAAGGACTCCGGGGAATGACTCCCCAGAGCTAGGTTAGTAACAAGCATTTCTGGGACATGGATGCACACAAATGGAAAGATAGAAAGATAGAGGAGAGAGGAACTCTGTGTGTCAAAGGAAGTCCCCCAGCAGTCTAAAACTATTACAGCATAACTAAGAGAGACAGGGTAAAGAGAGGAGCTTTGTCAGGCTAGAACTCTCCCCAACCGGATCCCATCCCTCTGTCTAGAGGAGGTGGACGAGAGAGAGAGAGAGACATAACCATCCCTCAGTCTAGAGGAGGTGGATATGAGAGAGAGAGAGATATATCCATCCCTCTGTCCAGAGGTGATGGGGAGAGAGAGAGAGAGAGAGAGATACATCCCTTTGTCTAGAGGAGGTGGATATGAGAGAGAGAGAGAGAGAGAGAGAGAGATATCCATCCCTCTTTCTAGAGGTGATGGGGGGAGAGAGAGAGAGAGATACATCCCTCTGTCTAGAGGAGGTGGATATGAGAGAGAGAGAGACATAACCATCCCTCTGTCTAGAGGAGGTGGATATGAGAGAGAGAGAGACATAACCATCCCTCTGTCTAGAGGAGGTGGATATGAGAGAGAGAGAGAGAGAATTTGATTTTATTTATATAGTGCTTAATCACAACAGTTATCTCTTTGCCTATAGCGGCGTAACTAATGGATGGTTCAGGACTCTCCCGAGCTAGCCCTAACTATAAGCTTTATTAAAGAGGAAAGTCTTAAGTCTACTCTTAAATGTGGGGACGGTGTCTGCCTCCCAAACCCAAACTGGAACCTGGTTCCACAGGAGAAGAGCCTGATGGCTGAACGCTCTGGCTCCCGTTCTACTTTTAGAGACTGTAGGAACCACAAGTAACCCTGCATTCTGGGAGCGTAGTGCTCTCTTAGGGTTGTAAGGTACTATGAGCTCGTTAAGATAAGATGGTGCCTGACCATGAAGAGCTTTGTAGGTGAGAAGAAGGATTTTAAATTCTATTCTGGATTTTACAGGAAGCCAATGCAGAGAAGCTAAAACAGGAGAGATGTGATCTCTTTTCCTGGTTCCTGTCAGAACACGTGCTGCAGCATTCTGGACCAGCTGAAAAGTCTTTATGGACTTTTCGAGCAGCCTGATAATAAAGAATTGCAGTAATCCAGCCTAGAAGTAACAAATGCATGGACTAGTTTTTCCGCATCATTTTTAGACAGGATATTCCTGATTTTTGCAATATTACGTAGGTGAAAAAAGGCAATCCTTGAAATTTGCTTTATGTGGGAATTAAAGGACATATCCTGATCAAAGATAACTCAGAGATTCCTCACAGTGGTGCTGGAGGCCAGAGTGATGCCATCCAGAGTAACTATCTCTTTGGATAATGCGTCACGGAGATGCTTGGGCCCCAGAGCAATAACTTCAGTTTTATCTGAGTTTAACATTAGAAAATTACAGCTCATCCAGGTTTTAATATCCTGAAAGTACATTTGAAGTTTAGCTAACTGATTAGTTTCATCCGGCTTGATTGATAGATATAATTGAGTATCATCTGCATAACAATGAAAGTTTATGGAGTGTTTCCTAATAATATTGCCTAAAGGAAGCATATATAAAGTGAACAAGATTGGACCGAGCACAGATCCTTGTGGGACTCCATGACTAACTTTGGCGTGCACGGAGGATTCATCGTTAACATGAACAAACTGAGATCGATCTGATAAATAAGACTTAAACCAGCTTAGAGCAGTCCCTTTAATGCCAATTAAATGTTCCAATCTCTGTAATAAGAGATGATGGTCAATGGTATCAAATGCAGCACTAAGATCTAATAACACCAGTACAGAGACAAGTCCTTTGTCCGATGCAATTAGGAGGTCATTAGTAATTTTCACAAGTGCTGTCTTTGTGCTATGATGAGCTCTAAATCCTGACTGAAAATCCTCAAATAAGCTGTTGCTATGCAGAAAGTCACACAGCTGTTTGGTGATTGCTTTCTCAAGAATCTTAGAGAGAAATGGAAGATTGGATATAGGTCTATAGTTGGCTAAAACATCTGGATCAAGGTTGGGCTTTTTCAGAAGAGGTTTAATTACAGCTACTTTAAAGTGCTGTGGTACATAGCCTGTTAATAAAGACAGATTGGTTATATCTAGTAGAGAAGTGTTGACTAAGGCTAAAACTTCTTTAAGTAGCCTAGTCGGGATGGGGTCTAAGAGGCAGGTTGATGGTTTAGATGAAAAAATAATAGAATTAAATTGATAAAGATCAAGTGAAGCAAAGCAGTCTAAACATATATCTGGTTTTACAGCTGTTTCTGAGGTTCCTGAGTTTAGAGATAAGTCAGGGCCAGTTAAAGGCAGGTCTTGGTGAATTTTGCTTCTAATAGTTATAATTTTATCATTGAAGAACCTCATAAAGTCGTTACTACTAAGAGCTATGGGAATACTTGGCTCAGTAGAGCTGTGACCTTCCGTTAGCCTGGCTACAGTGCTGAAAAGAAACCTGGGGTTGTTCCTATTTTCCTCTATTAATGACGAGTAGTACGCTGCTCTGGCATTACGGAGGGCCTTCCTATACGTTTTAAGACTATCTTGCCAGATGAAACGAGAATTTTCCAGTTTGATGGAAGGCCAAATCTTCTCAAGTTTCTGTGATATTTGCTTTAATTTGCAAGTTTCAGTGTTATACCATGGAGCTAACCGTCTTTGTTTTATTGTCTTGTTTTTTAGAGTGGCAACAGAGTCGAGTGTCATTTGCAGCGAGTCTGCAGCGCTATCAACAAAATTATCAATTTGGGAGGGACTAATAGCATAGGAGTTCTCTGTTACTTTGTGACTTGGTAATGAATTAAATGCTAATGGAATTGCGTCCTTAAATTTAGCTACAGCACTATCAGATAGACATCTTGTATAGAAGGTTTTGCCTACTGGCATGTAGTTCAGCAGTAGGAACTCAGTTATCAAACAGTGGTCAGATAGAAAGGGATTCTGTGGGAACACTATCAGATGTTCAATTTCAACACCATATACCAGAACAAGATCGAGGGTGTGGTTAAAACGGTGAGTCGGTTTATGAACACTTTGAGAGAAGCCAATAGAATCTAATAGAGATAAACGCAGTACTAAGGCTATCATTCTCATCGTCCACATGAATATTAAAATCCCCTACAATAATAACTTTGTCCGTTTTTAGCACTACATTTGACAAGAACTCTGCAAATTCAGATAAGAATTCAGAGTATAATATAACTGAACTGACTTTGCTTACTAAATGAGATTATACAAGCTCTCCACTTAGTTGTATAATTTGTGTTTTCCTGACAAGTCTTGGAGGATCAACCGGATGTGGCAACCAATGATGTTCTAAAACAGCACAGCCTGTGGGGCAAAGAAGGCCTTCCAGGACCTGAGAATCTTCAGGGTTATAACAGGCAGGTGTTATTTTATTGTTCACATCAGTATTATGCTTAGCTTGGCTGATGTTTTACTTTGACTAGTAGTCAACTATTAACTTTGCTTCATTTTGACTTCTACTCTAGCGGCCTCCCAGAAAAAACTTTCCCGCGCCGGGCAAGTGCTGAAGTTTGCCTCACACAGACGGTAAATTGAAATTCTTCTATGTAATGTTCATAATGTTATTGTTGATAATAATCAAACATCAATATTTGTGATCAGAAAAAAACATTTGTCTTGCTTTTGTCAACTTGTTCAGTCTTAGTATGACATATCAAACTTTTGTTTTTTTTTAGGCCAGCTGAGAAGGACTGAGCCTTCAAATCCATGGAGCTCTTTTTGTTGAGCTGTTGGTCGGCCACGTTCTACACTGCTGCCATCCTCCTGCCCTCGCAGGCGCTTCAGATCCCTGCACACAAACCACCATTACATATTACTACTTACTACTTACTACTCACCATTACTTACAATATAGACTTAATATATTAAGTCTATGACAACGGTTACCAACACAATTCTAAGTAAGCCATCTGCTGAAAAAGTTGTATTTGTTAGCAGGATTGTCGTACTGTTTATAGTTCAAAAACATCCAAAACACTAAAGTACAAAGACATAGCGGACCAGCTAGGTCAAAGCTCGGTGACGGCAACAGTCGGGAGGATGTGACGGGAGCATAAGCTATATATTATTAATATGTGGACGGGAGGCATTAGACAGGAGGTCTCCAGGCTGCAGCCTTACCAGACTCTAATAAAAAGGCAGAGCGCTCACTCCCCATGGGGTTGTAGATCAAGCCGTCTGTCTGCCCCCCCCCTTTGTAGTTCTTTGGGTACCCATTGTCCTCCACCACATATGGCATCCACTTGTTAGATGGCCTGTCGAGCACAGTCAGATATTGTAAGTCAGACCTGATAGAACAGAAGTCATTCCTTGTTCCGCACAGGCGGAATTTGGTGCCATCCCTCTGTTACACAAAGATTAAATGCTCTTCACATGCAGCTCCAGCCTAAGATCCCTCAGTTGATCTATGCCATGAAAACAGTGTCTCTATTTCTCCACCTCAACTGTAACGCTGTAAAAGCTACTGTCTTTGTTGGCTGGTATTCACCTATATGACCAATGTGAAACAGTTCTTAACAGTCTCTCCCCTAAACACACTGGACTTTAGCTGTTAAAACTTTGACTCAGTTAGTTTTTTTGCTATAGTGCATTTATGACTGATGTGCCCTTCACGCCCACACCGATAACTCTTCATTATGTGCTCCTCACATGGTGACCACCTCTGAGTTATGAAGAATCTGCGTCTTACCGTTTTGCACTTACCTTTTGCATGTCTCTTCTCCACTGCATTCTGAGTCAAGTTCTTGCTTTGCAGCTTGTTGTTCTGCTGCCTCTGTTTGATTTTTCAAAATCATCCTCACATGCACAAAACTGTTCATTGTTTTGTTGTGCTTTCTGTCTAAACACGTCTCTTATTTTATATTATTTATTATAACATTATTTTATATAATAATACAAGACAATTATAGTACAGAAATGTGTAAAAGAAATATACATAGAGAATTATATAAAATATGTGTTTTGGGCTGTTTTTTTTTTTTTGTGGGACTGCGTTATTATTTGTCATTGTTTCTTATTATAGAAAATGTACCTGATTGTTGACTTTGTGGAGTGTATGGAGACAGCTCCCATCGCTAGAAACTGGATGGAGGATGGCCAAGCCTGGTGGCCTCCGTATAGTGACAGAACAAGGCTTATGAAAAGTGTTAGAAAAATGGAACCTCCGCAGCCAGACAAAGGCTGGGTCCGGCACCGGGTCAGAGTCCTCTACAAAACTGGTAATACGTTAGAAAGATAAGTATATTAAAAAAAAAACATTTGCCCTAAATGACATGATAGGAAATAAGCTTTTTTTCCCATCTGACCTAAATTCGGACACAGAGCCCTCAAAGAGGCAATCTAAGTACGTTTGGCATTATTATAAACACGTCAACTTATTGGGACTTTAAGTTCATACATACATCTCATCTCATGGAGGTAACTGGTACCAACTAGCCTACTGATCAGAATAAGTGACAAAATAACGTCAACATTTTCCTATTTACATGTTATGATTTGTATAGTTACAGCATGTACATATAACAAGGTCATATGAGACACAGACATCTTCTAACCGTATATAAACTGGGAACTATATTCTCAGAAAGGCAAAGCACTGCTACTTCTGCTACTTGGGCAGAGTGATATGCTTGCAGCACCTGTGAAGAGAGTAGTATTACTTCGCTTTTATGAGAATATAGTTCCTAGTTTATATACGGTTAGTAGATGGCTGTGTCTCATGTGACCTTGTTATTTGTACACATAAAGTCCCAATAAGTCAAAGTGTTCCTTTAAACATTGTGTATTACCTTGCCATGAATCGCTTGAGAAAACTAATTTCTGTTGCAGAAAAAACCCTCGGTACTCTTCATCCGAAGAAATGTCTAACCCAGCGCCCAATCCGCCTAAACCCGAAATAAAAAAGGCAACAAGGGCTCTGCCACCAGCACCAACTCCACCACCACCAGTCCTTCGGGAGAAAACACAGAGAGGTAGGGGAGAGCCGGGACGATTGAAACGCGGGACGGATGAAACATTCCAGTTTTCTCCGAGTGTGATGATGATAGACAGACTTCCTCAGGTCAGATCATAGAGCATGTTAACCTCCTTATATCAGCCAAATATCTTCCTGTTATTTCCTTTTATCACGGAGTTACAGCCGATAAATGAGTTTTGATGGTCAAAAGTAAACTTCATTAGCGGTTACATTTTTTTGATTATTAACGAGTGTTTTTAATTTAAAGGTTTGACTCCATGCTTATTCAGTAGACCGTTTAGTGTTCTCCACAATCCCAGACTTTCATATTTCATGCTTGATTACGTGAGAAGCAAAACAGGCTGTAACGGCATCTGTCTATGTCGGGACACATGAAACAGCTGTTTCAACTGTCCCCGACCTGGCTGGAACTCCATGGATTTTAAGTAAATGCACAAATATCTGTGTTTATACAATTATGTATGGAGGTGAGACATGGAAAAGCCCTTTTAGAAAGATGAAAATATATTTGAGCCCACCAGGTAGGGGGGGGTCGAGTTTTCCCATGTTATCCTATGGAGACTGACGGGCTGGGGGGGGGTTATTTTGGTGTCCAGTGGTCCAACACATGTAAAAACTTAGTGAAATGACATATTCCACAATAGAAACATGATATAAATGGAAAAACGTACTGTTCTAGCTATAAAAATGGCAGAATCATCCACAGTGCATAATATTTCAATAACCGCGTCATACGCGCTTCATGATGACGGCAATTAGTTGTTAACAGACATTCACAAAGACGCATAGTCCTGCAACAATCTATCTAAAATAACACCTTTTGGAAGTACCATCCATGATATATAGTAAAATATTAAAGTTGTGGGAAGTTTATATGGATTAAACTGCATGTTTCATACGTCCCTGCATGCTGTTTCATTCGTCCCGTCCAGGTGGGACAGATGAAACATTACGCACGTCCCACCTTTGCCGCAATAACTCCTGAACGGTTTTGTTCAAAGCTGAAAATGCATCTGTATCTGACAGATGACAGGTGTAGGTTGCTAGTGACTAAATATCAGCTTTCAGTGTGAGACGACCGCTTTGTAAATTACGTTTAATTAAAAAGTGTTTCAACTGTCCCGGCTCTCCCCTAACAATGAAAACGTTTTTTGCAGGTATACAGTATTACATACAGTAAATGTGTGCTATCCAGCTTTTAATGTACAAAAATACAATACAATAAAGTATACTAACCAATACTGTCTTTTCTTTAAGCAATGGCTCAGCTTGGAGCAGGCCAGGATGAGGCGGCCCACAATCCTCCACCAATGCCCTGTGGTAAGCTGTCTAATACAGTATTAATAGAAAAGCTTTATTTAATAGTAGCAGAAGTATTTGTAGTACATGTAGCCTCTGCTACCACCAGAAATAAGTATACTGTACAATGAACAAACAAATTATTAGGCAACAACTCCAAGATAAAGTCATCATCATCGTTTGGCATGCACAGACTGATTTGTGTGACCACAGTTGCACCCCACGTGAGTACTGAGTTACCTTGACATATCATCTTGGCTACATTACAGATGACTTCCCCACGGTTATATCATCTGCCATGGCTCCATGGAACAGTTGGACAGATAACCATAATCTCCTGCCCATGCCGAGTGGTAAGCTCTGTGAAAACAACAACTAGGGTTATTCTAAGCTTTGGAATACAAAAAAAAAAGGGTTCAACTCCGACCTGCGGCCCACTGCTGCGTGTCAACCATCTCTCTCTCCCTTTCATCTCTATCCACTGTCACTTTAATAAAGGGAAAACCCCCCCAAAAATAATCTTTAAAAAACAAAAAGGTTGTCAAACTATGGACTTTTTCACCTTTGCTCTCTCCCCTTCAAAATTAGGTGAAAGCTCAACATGGCAGGGGATGAATTTCCACCCTATAGCTCCAAGTAATTCCAGAATTTTTTATGCTGACAACAATAACAATGGCAATATTGAGTTAATGTACATCATTTGTAGCTCTACATAACATTGTAGTAAGTTATGGTCTTACTTGATGGTGCTTCCTGCTTCTTACAGTGCAGACGCTTTGCTGCTTGCTCCTGCCTCTGCTTGCATATTTTTGCTGATAATCTTGCTTTTCCTCTGAGAGAAACTATGAGCAACGGCTCTTGGATATTTATAAATCATTGGACTATACATTTTTGGTAGCCATAGTAGGCTATTGCCATATTTTAACATTTTTCTGCCTGAGCGTGGCCTACCAATAGCTCAAGCCTGTCCTACAGTGACTGCAGCTAAAGCTAATTAGCAGCAAGATGCCTCCTTTTTCCGTGGATGACTACTACAAACTCCTTCAGAAGATTGCACTTCTGGAAACCAAGGTTCACCTATTAGAAGTGAACGTGGAAGTGAACAGATCTTGTGGAAATGACACCACCTTACCATGGACCCAAAACAATGGACAAAAGCATGCTAACACACGGCTAATTAGCACCAAGAAGACTACAAAGAAACAGGAGGGCAGTGGAACGGGTAATAAATCAACAAGTGGTAGTCCTCCCTGGAACTTGGCTGGTGCGAAGCCTAAGAGTAAATCATTTTCCTGGGAAATGGGAGGACGACTAACGGGCAGGGCACAGCGCCCTGAGATCTGTGATACGACCGGCTGGCCTGCATTATCATCCCAGCAGAGCGCCTCTTCAACCCCTGTACCTAGTCGGACACAGCCGTGGACAGCTGCAAAAGGAAAATAAGCAACAAAATGCCTCCCCAACAACTTTGTTTGCAACAAGATAACAGATATGCTCCTCTGCTGCTGGACGCTGGACAGCCATCTGATGACCGGGATTGCAACTCATCGCCACACAGCAGGGTAAGGACCAAGAGCAATTCAAAAAGTAAAAAGCTAACAACTGGGCCTCAAACCCTGATTGTGGGTGACTCTGCTGTAAAAGATTTAAAAAACAGTAAAAACACCAAAATACTCTGTTTTCCCAAAGACACGGTGTCTGACTTGATCCAAAGAATCCCAGATATCATGGCAGAGCACCTAACTGTGAAGAACATTATACTGCATATAGGGTCACATGATGTTGTAAAGCAACAGTCTGAATTGCAGAAACTGGACTTTATGGATCTGCTAAACCAAGTCAGTTCCTTAAACGCAGATGTGTTTATCAGTGGGCCTATACCGCCAGTGAGAAGAGGAGCTGAGAGATTCAGCCGACTGTTGGCACTAAACAAATGGCTTTCAACTCAATGTATCGTCCATTCTCTGCAGTTCATTGACAATTTTAACATTTTCTGGGAGCGCTTACATCTTTTTAAAGCAGATGGACTTTTCCTTAACAGGCCAGGAATAAAGCTGTTCACCTCTAACCTACTTTACTTTCTGCGCTACACTGCTCCCCCCGTCAAGGACACAAGACCAGACCAATCTAAACAAGAGGAAAATAAAACAAAGTTTGGCAGTGATCCACCACAGCCCCCACCTGTGCACAGATTTGACCGTGGGAGACCAGACAGCAGAGATACGGAACCCCAACTCTCCTTTTCACCCGTCCAGCACCCCTCAAACCCCCCTACCAGCCCCGAATCCCTTGAGGAGCCATCGCTATCTCCACGCACTCTTTCCCCTCTTTCCCCTACCCACATGTTGGAGTTCACTGACCAGATGAAGCAGCTGGTAGATGTTGGAACCAAATTTACCCCCCTTCCTTCACCCATGACTCAACCCCGGACAAAAGTAAAACGCCAGGCACCTCTGCCCGATAAGGACGCTTGTGTGCAAAATCCAGCAAGCAAAAACTGATATGTGCCGGGCCTAGGCTCCAGGACTAGTGACACTCATGACTTTTTCAAAGACAAGCCCGGGCCCTGTGTTTTCAATTCTTCCTCAACTTATGTTGTGATAGGCAATAGAAAAATGATGGTGAATAAGCACTTAACTGCAAACTTAGCAAATTTAGCATCCATTCCTCGTCAGCCACAGCCTGTTACAAAAATGAGAACACACTAACACTAGCTTTACTAAACATCAGGTCTTTGGCAGGAAAATCCTTTTAATTAATGATTTTATTATTAATCACAATCTAGATTTTATGTTTTTAACTGAGACCTGGTTAGACCATAATAACAGCGCTGCTGTTCTCATCGAGTCAGCTCCCCCTAACTTCAGTTTTATGAGCGAGAATAGAGTGAATAAGAAAGGAGGTGGAGTTGCCATTTTGTTTAATGACTCATTCCACTGTACGCAAATATGTTATGGAAATTTTGCTTCTTTTGAATATGTGGTTCTACAGTTGAGATCGTCCCCTCAAGCGATATTTCTAAATATCTATAGGCCACCTAAATATTGTGCAACCTTTATTGATGACTTCACTGAACTGCTGTCTATAATCTGCATTAACTTTGATTGTGTAATCATTGTGGGTGATTTTAACATTCATGTTGACAACCCCAGGACAGGGGACCAAAGAACTATGTTGTGTTTTTGAGAACTATGGACTGACTCAGCATGTGACAGAGCCCACGCACAATAAGGGGCACACTCTGGACTTGATTGTCTCCAAGGGTCTGAATATTTCCAAGGTTGTGGTGACTGACGTTGCTCTGTCTGATCATTCCTGTGTTTTCTTTAACGGCTCTATCTCTGTGCCCAAAAGTGTCCAAACAAAGATAATCAGAAAACGGTACATCACTGAAAACACCAGTGAAAAATTTACTCAGCTTTTCTCCGCCGCATCCGCCCCCCCTGGGCTCTCAGTCACTGAGCTTGTAGATCATTTCAACTGTAAAATTACAAATGTTATTGATGCCATTGCTCCCACTAAGGTCAAAGTTGTCTCTGGTAAGAAAAAGTCTCCATGGAGAAATGTCCCACTGGTGAGAGCAGAAAAAAGAGAGTGTCGAAAAGCTGAACGAAGGTGGCGAAAAACAAATCTCCTGGTCCATTATAACACCTATAAAGAGAGACTTCGCATTTATAATTTGGAACTGAGGAATGCAAGGCGGTCCTTCTTCTCTGATATTATCTCTAGAAACAATAATAATTCACGTGCTTTGTTTGCTACCGTCGATAGGTCCAGTACCAGTAGCATCTGAACTTTTATCTTCCAAGGCCTGCAATGACTTTGCCTCCTTCTTCAAAGAAAAAATTCAAAAGATTAGACAAACAGTTAGTGCCTCCATATCAAGTACAGGATGTGTGTTGTCACAGTGTTCAAGCAGAACTAGTTCCAATATGACTAAGTTTCATGCGATCAACCATAAAAACCTGGAGGACATTATACAACATCTGAAAACCTCCTCCTGTTGCCTTGATATTCTACCAACGGGTGTTTTCAAAAATGTCTCGAATTGTTTGTCTTCTGATCTTCTACAGATTGTGAACACATCTCTTCTTTCAGGAATCTTTCCACAGGCCTTGAAAACTGCAGTAATCAAGCCACTCTTAAAAAAGAACAATCTAGACACATCCCTAATGAGCAACTATAGGCCAATATCAAACCTTCCGTTCTTAAGTAAAATCATTGAAAAAGCAGTTTTTCAACAACTCAATTATTTCTTGTCACTAAACAACAGCTTTGATACCTTTCAGTCGGGCTTCCGACCACACCACAGCACTGAGATGGCTCTCGTTAAGGTCTTTAATGACATCCACCTTAACACAGATAATGGCAAAATTTCAGTCTTAGTATTACTTGATCTCAGTGCTGCATTTGATACGGTCGACCACGACATATTACTAGACCGATTGGAAAACTGGGTTGGTCTTTCTGGCTCAGTACTAAACTGGTTTGAATCTTACTTACAGAATAGGGATTACTTTGTGTCAATAGGTAATTATACATCTGAGCGTACAAATATGACGTGTGGAGTTCCCCAAGGCTCCATTCTGGGGCCTCTTCTGTTTAACATCTACATGCTTCCACTGGCTCAGATTATGGAAAACAACAAAATAAGTTACCATAGTTATGCGGATGACACACAAATTTACATAACCTTATCGCCAGGACTATAGTCCAATACAAAAACTGACTAAGTGTATTGAACAAATTAACGGCTGGATGTGCCAAAACTTTCTGAAATTAAATGAGGGAAAAACTGAGGTGGTTGTTTTTGGAGCAAAAGAGGAAAGATTAAAAGTCTGCGCTCAGCTTCAAACAACAATGTTAAAAACAACAGACAAAGCCAGAAATCTTGGTGTAATCATGGACTCTGACCTGAATTTTAACAGCCACATTAAGACAATTACAAAGTCAGCCTATTATCACCTTAAGAATATATCAAGGGTTAAAGGACTTATGTGTCAACAGGATTTGGAAAAACTTGTCCATGCTTTCATCTTCAGTAGACTTGACTACTGTAACGGGTCTTTACAGGTCTCCCTAAAAATCAATCAGACAGCTGCAGCTGATTCAGAACACTGCTGCTCGAGTCCTCACTAAGACCAAGAGACTGGATCACATCACTCCAGTTCTGAAGTCCTTACACTGGCTTCCTGTGCCCCAAAGAATTGATTTCAAAGTTCTTTTGCTAGTTTATAAATCACTAAACGGTTTAGGGCCAAAATACATTTCTGATCTGCTAGTACACTATGACCCCCCCAGACCTCTAAGGTCATCTGGGACAGGTCTACTGTCTGTTCCTAGAGTCAGAACTAAACAGGGGAAGCTGCGTTCAGTTTCTATGCTCCTCATATCTGGAATAAACTCCCAGAAACCTGCAGGTCTGCTGCTACTCTCAGTTCTTTTAAATCAATGCTGAAGACCTTTCTTTTCGATGTTGCCTTTCTTTAAATTATGTTCATTTCTTTCTTTTATACTGCACTGTAACTTTTATTCTTGTGTTTTATTTGTTTTTATATATATATATATATATATTATATATATATTTTTTTTTTAAACTGTTTCTTCTGTGTTTTATCGGTTTTATTTTCTTTTAACTGTTATTGTGTAAAGCACTTTGAATTGCCCTGTTGCTGAAATGTGCTATATAAATAAAGCTGCCTTGCCTTGCCTTGCCTTACAAACTGTAATTAAAGTGTCATTAAATGCAAACCCCATCTCCCAAGCTCCTCAGTCTTCAAGCTCCAGGCGCATCTCATCTGGCCGCCTTGTGCCCGCCCAATGCACTGGTAAGCTGTTAAACCCTACAGCAAATATTAAAAGCTTCATATTATGTAGAACTGCTTAGCGTACATAAGCTCACTAAACACAACTAGTATAATCTCAAGCAATAAGACAACGTAATTAACAGTGTGTTTATAAACAAGGACACAATTATCTCACAACTCAAATTATTTTCTAGCTGTGGAAAGAACTATTTTGGAGGCAATGGGCAGTATGGAACTGTACCTCACCTCCATGGTACAGTCCATGATGGACAGACGGCCTTCTCCACCAATTGATGAGGGGGAGGAGAATTTCTTCCCCCTCGTCACAATGGAGAACTTCTCCGATCTGGACAGGTAGCTGGCAGATGCTGGGAAGAGGCAGAGAATGGTATATTAAGTTAGGCAGCAACTCTCAATGCACATTTCTCTATTTTCTAAGATCTAGTCCCACTCAGAATTGTACCTAATTTGTTGTTTACAGATTTCCAAGTTGTCACTGGTTGGGGGGCAAACTATAAGAAAAATATGTTGGCGTATTTGCGCCAAAGTGTTTTCCCCCCAGCTAGCGGCACAGCTGAACTGGTGCGGAAGACGAGGCAAAGCTGGCATAAAGGGCACTTTTGTCTGTGCCTTAGTGACCTGTAAGTAAATGAATAACTGGAAATTGTAATGGGAAAATTACATAGACAATGATTTATTTTCAATAATTGTTCATTTCTTAAGTGATTAATTAGTTTTACTATTAATAAGTAAAATCCTCCAGTGTGCTGCTGAAATATATGTCTCATAAAATATATCCTACTAGTAAGTCCTTCCAGTTCTAGAGACAGAAAATGTAAAATGTTGTGACTCTGCATCTCTCCCTAAGGACAAATGCACAGGAAAACAAGGCCTGGAAGATATGCTGGGGTTACCATGTCCCAGGTTCTAGGTTGGAGCCAGGCACCAATCTAAAGACAAGATAGGTGTCTGTCTTCTAAAGATAGAATGACCGGTCAAGAAAACTTGACGCACGGAGGACAGATTCAGAAATACGTAAGAGATCCAACCGTCTGCTTGAGCTAACTAATTGTTATGTTTAAGATTAAACTGTTTTCCAAACATGGCCTGGTTTCTGCTGGATTCACGGGGATATAAGAAACTGTCATATACTGTTTGGGACACAGAATTGTTGTCACTCTGTAACTGTACATTGTGAAAGCTGGTCTTGTCATTTTGATTGTTCTCTGCAGAAAACAATTAAACCTTTTTCACCGAATACCTTATCCCTTTAAACCAGTTTGCAGCATGTCTTTATTTTGTCTCAACAAGGTCTCATCTCACACTGAAGTTCCTCTCTCGCTGTACAGAAACTTCCACAACAAACTTGGCGTTGTCGGCAGGATCTCGAGGAGGGATCAGGACGAGACTCTCCGGGTAACTGATGACAGCGCGCTCCAGGTACATGCACCTGCCTCTAAACCTCGCCAAAACATCTTTGAGAGACAGAGGGTCAGAAACCGCGGAGGGCTCGCTGATTCCACTCTGAGATCCAAACGAAAAGGAAGCAATTTCAAACAGCGGGGGTAAGTTAAACGTTTCAATCCTGATTTGAATGGAGAAATTTAGACAGTTTTTCTTGAGAGACAAATATTGACTGCGTTTTAACTGAGGGTTTTCGTGAAAGTACTCTTTGTTTTTGTAAAACTTTGGGTTGTGTACAAAACAGGAGAAATCTTAATTGCACAAGTTGACACCATTCCATCCAATACGGGCAAGACGGGGTGACAGATAGATTTTAAAATCATTACAGATGAACAGTCGTCATAGACGTTGATCTGGATTTTCAGCGAGGGAAAAATCTATCACAGATAAGCAGTCATTGTAGCTTACATTAAGTTACAGCTGTTTGCAGGTTTTATCGCAAAGTTTACCGAGGACTAAACTGGGCCGTATAGTGACGATTATATGAAGAAAAAAGAAGTACTTTAGCTGGTTGTTATCTGTTTATTTTTTGTAGATGGGTAACAGGGGCACAAAGTCACACGTTAAGGCTGGTAGTGGATGAAATGGTGAGAACATTTGGGCTACATCTATAGAATGTCTGCCATATTGGGCAACAAAACATGGTTTTCCTGAAAATGGTTCTTTAAGTACAGGGAAACTTAGAATGCTAAAACAGGATTTAAAAGACAAAGAAAAACTATTGAAAGTGGGAAAAATGATTAGCACCCTGCATCTAATTTAAATGAAAAAAAAACAAAAACAAAGAAAGTTTTTATCAGTGGATGATAGAGGCCACTAATAGGGAAAGAGAACAGATAATACTGCTGAAACACGGAAACAAGAGAAAAAACAGAAATGGCCACTGTCACTAATGCATTTTCTCTCTATCCGAGTCTCAAAGATGGCGATCAGCTGCTCAACCCACCACCACCCTACCCTCCTCCGCCATCCAGGCCAAAGGGAGAAACACCGTCCGTGTCTCCCCCAGAAGCAAGCTCCAGGAGCGGACAAGATTCCACACAGCACCCACCTCGCTGCAAGCTCTCTCTCTACAAGCAGCCAGGGCCTCTCCCCCACCTACATCTGACAGTAACAGCAGCATCAGGTACCGTCATCCAATGCTACAAGTCAGCTGAACAAGCTGAAACGAAGAGAAACAGAAGAAAAATAACTTTGACAGTGTCAACGTTGGCTGGAGGGGGGGGGGGGGACAGAGGCAAAGGCAAAGCGAGAGGAAAAGGCAGAGGGCGAGGTGGAGGGCAGAGGCCAGCAGTGGACCGAGACACATGTTTCAACTGCGGAGGAAAAGGACACTGGGCAGACAAATGCCCATCCCAAAAACGCGAACGATAACAGTGGGGTCCACTAGCTGGGGATCACGTCTACAGCCAGCAACAGGCGGATGGACGGACGGAGGGGAAGGAGGGCGGTGGAGAGTCTGAGCCAGCTGGATCCGCACCGGATAAGGGAAGTAAAAATGCAAAACACACTAACTAATTAATCTGCTTGCAATAAATGCTTTCACACGCTACAGACCATAAACATCACACTCTTCCTCGCACAATAGGGAGAATTCTAGACGCAATTTGTCACCTAGAATGAAACATGTAGAAAGTATTGTTACTTATGCAATGTTTTTATCTGAGGTTTATAAATTGGCTGCTACGATTTTGAATGTGCAGGAAAGGATGTAGGGTTTTTGGTTGATTTTATTTGCAAATTAGAAGCTTTCCGGCAGAGTTGTTCTTTTGCCGAAGTGCAAGCTGAGCAATTCTTCCAGAAAGATTTTCAACCTCCATGATGTGTGTACATTAGAATCTACATGATTCAGAACAGGACAGAAGGGCAAAATGTTCCGTTTTGCTCTCTCCCCAGTGTCCGGTGAATGTTTAGGTAGATCCAATGTTATGTTTTGGCATAGGAGTTATCTCAACTCTCACAGAGCCTCAAGGTTGTGAGATTTAGACATCACTGCCCAGCCTGACTCATTAGGTTCAAACAACACACACACACACACACACACATCTCAGCTCATTTTTCAGTGGGGCATTTTTCAGGGTCATGCTGCAGGTTTGCTGCATGACGCCAGAGATGTGATTTAACCCCTTGCTGACTTTGTCAGACCACAACTTATATATCACTTGTTATATCTCATCAGAAACAGATGACATGTTTGTTTGAAGATCTTTTTCAAAGAAGACACAGATGGGCTTGAGTGTGCTTACATGTACTGACATAATGAGAAGTGTGCAGTAGCCGTAAACTTGACTGATAAGCAGAGAATGTTTTTCAGAGTTCTTCACTCATATGCTCATATCTCTTTGTCTAAATCTCCCACAGATCAGTGGAGAACCTTGGGACGGTTTGTCCTGGACTGTGACCAGCTGACTGACTGGACTGAAACCGTGGACGGGGACACGACTGTCTCCCCCTCCACGGGCTGTTATCGTGTTCCAGCGGAAAGAGTCTAAAACACACACACAAACACTTTTGAATAATGCTGTTAATGCTTTCCCCACAGAGATGCTCTGTCCCACGGGTCGACTCACCTGTGGGCAGCGCATAAATATGACGTGGGTCTCATCAAAAATTGCCAGCCTGTCGTCATCACACCGCGCTCAGACTTCAGGCCTAAAAAGCATCAGGACCCACTGAAACAGGAAGCAATTGATGGAATCAGAGCAGTCTTTAACTCTTTTTAAAACAGGAGTTTTTGGTCCTGATTCACCTGTTTGCACGCCAATTTTCCCTGTCAAGAAAATTCGTGATGAGGGAAAACCGGTCGAATGGCGTTTTGTTCAAGACCTCAAAGGAGTAAATGCAGCGGTCCACACACGTGCACCAAATGTCCCTAAACCCTACACCACATATGTCAGAGTCAAGGCCCGCGGGCCGGATGTGGCCCGCGAGAAGGTTTTTTACGGCCCCTGGGATGATCTTGATTTATTATTAGAACCGGCCCGCAGACCGCAGCAAGCCGGCAGCCCGCAGATCTTTTACACACGCCAATACTACATTTCCCACAATGCAACGGTGACGCACCGAGCAGTAGGCTGCTTCATTTCAATATTTACTGGCACAGCAGTCGTCAGCATCACAGTAAAATTAACTTTCAGATACCCATCAAAAATGGCAAAACGGAAGGTGGACACTGAGAACCGGGGGTTTCAAACAAGGTGGGAGTCGGAGTATATGTTCACGGAGGTAGCTGGAAAACCTGTGTGTCTTCTGTGTGGAGAAAGTGTGGCGGTACTGAAAGAGTATAATCTGAGACGACATTATGAAACGAAACACGCGGACAAAAACAAGAATATGGACATGGAACAAAGGCTACAAAGGCAGAGGAATTAAAACGAGGCCTCAAATCTCGACAGGCTCTGTTCAAAAAGCCAAATCACAAGGCCAGGCTGCTGTCAAGGCCAGTTTTATTTTGGCAGAAGAGATCGCTAAATCAGCCCGGCCATTTACGGAGGGGATTTCATCAAAACTGCATGATTAAAGTTTGTGACGAAGTTTGCCCAGAAAAAAGGCAACTCTTTTTAAATGTGAGTCTGAGCAGAAACACCATTGCCGAGAGAGTAGACCAGTTGTCCATCAATCTAAAAGAGCAGCTTGTGAAAAAGGGAAAAGATTTCATTGCATATTCCTTGGCTGTGGATGAGAGCACCGACATTTCTGACATTGCCCAGTTGTCAATTTTCATCCGCGGAGTGGACTCCAGCCTAAGCGTGACAGAGGAGTTTTTGGCTTTACGTCCTATGCATGGCACAACTACGGGGCATGATTTGTATGAAGAGGTGTCAAGATGTGTAAATGAGATGGAGCTGCCTTGGGAAAAACTCGTGGGTTTGACAACCGACGGAGCACCTGCGATGTGTGGACACAGGAGCGGACTGGTGGCGAAGATACGGGAAAAGATTAGCTTATCATTGTATCATACACCAGGAAGCGTTGTGCGGTAAAGCCTTGAAAATGGAGCATGTAATGAGCATCATCACGCGCACAGTTAACTTTATCAGAGCCAAAGGTTTGAATCACCGCCAGTTCAAGGCATTTCTGACGGAGTTAGAAACGGAGCATGGTGATTTGCCTTATCACACAGAGGTGCGATGGCTAAGCCAGGGAAAGGTGCTTCAAAGATGTTTCGAGCTTCGTGAGGAGATTTGTCTGTTCTTGGACAGCAAAGGGAAAGACACAACACAACTCCGAGACGAAATGTTTCTGTGTGAAATGGCTTTTCTGTGTGACATTACGAGTCATCTGAATGCAATGAACTTGCAGCTGCAGGGTCGGGATCATGTCATCTCTGATATGTACAGTACAGTGAAGGCATTTAAAACCAAACTGACTCTGTGGGAGACGCAGATGCGGAAAGAAAATTTGAGCCACTTTCCCAGCTGCCAGACCATGAAAGAGAAGCTCTCTACCAGTGCGTTCCCGAGCGCACAGTTGGCTGATAAAATAGGTATGCTTGCCGCTGACTTTCGACGCCGATTTGCTGACTTTGAAGCACAAAAAAGCAGGTTGGAACTGCTCGGTAACCCATTTGCTGTTGACGTGGAAAGCTCACCACCAAACCTCCAAATGGAGTTGATTGACCTCCAATGCAATGATGCACTGAGGGCAAAATATGCGGCAGTGGGTGCTGCGGAGTTCGCCCGCTTCCTCCCGACACAATGCCCCAGCTGCGCATCCAGGCTGCTCAAACGTTGTCTATGTTTGGCAGCACATACCTGTGTGAACAACTGTTTTCTTTGATGAACCTGAACAAAACATCACACAGAAGTCGACTTACTGCTGAACACCTCCACTCAATTCTGAGGATTTCCTCAGCTCAGAGCCTTACCCGAACATTGATGAACTTGTGGAAAAGATGGGACACCACCAAGTATCACCCTCAACCTCAAACAAGTGAACATTACTGTGCAATCACATATTTAGAGTTTTTACTCAGTTCAAGTTTAAAAGTTAAAGTTTAATATTTGTTTTCACTGCATGTTACTTCTCCTTAAACAAAGTGTTGTTTTTGATTAATAGATTTTTGCACTTTATTTTATTGTATTTCAATCCAATTATATTTTAAAAATATTTCAGTTGAGTGGATGATAGAAAATTGCTGTTATTGTTTTTTTCTTTGAAGTAAATTTAGCCCACTTTTGCTAAAATAGAAAATATAGGCTACTGATGGTGCCTTGAATACCGGTTTCTTTCATTTAATGTTCATGTTATGGGGATTTTTATATAAAGGAAATTTGTCTTTTGTGTCTGTTGAAAATTAAAGATTACTGACAGAGCCATAAGAAAATATTGCTTTATTTATCTGATCATATTGTTCACTAGACTATATGCGTCATTTAAAAATTTTTCAATGAACATTCGAACAGTCCGGCCCTCGGCTTGTAGCTAAATTTTTTATTTAGCCCTCCGTCCATTTGACTTTGACACCCCTGTTGTAAAGTAATCCCTATTCTGTAAGTAGGATTCAAACCAGTTTAGTACTGAGCCAGAAAGGCCAACCCAGTTTTCCAATCAGTCTAGTAATATGTCATGGTCGACCGTGTCAAATGCAGCACTGAGATCAAGTAATACTAAGACTGAAATTTTGCCATTATCTGTGTTAAGGTGGATGTCATTAAAGACCTTAAAAAGAGCCGTCTCAGTGCTGTGGTGTGGTCGGAAACCTGACAAAAACGTATCAAAACTGTTTAGTGACAAGAAATAGTTGAGTTGCTGAAAAACCGCCTTTTCCATGATTTTACTTAAAAACGGAAGGTTGATATTGGCCTATGGTTGCTCATTAGTGATGTATCTAGATTGTTCTTTTTAAGAGTGGCTTGATAACTGCAGTTTTCTGGGCCTGTGGAAAGATTCCTGAAAGAAGAGACGTATTCACAATCTGTAGAAGATCAGAAGCCAAATAATTCCAGACATTTTTGAAAACACCCATTTGAATATCAAGGCAACAGGAGGTTTCCAGATGTCACATCACTACCTGTGTGGTGAAGAGGGAGGAGATGTGCTTCCCGGTGTAGCGGTTGTTGCCGGCAGCAACCAGCTGTAGCACTGAAGTGCACCGACTGCTGGATGGCAATATACAGCCCAGTGGTCAGGGACCCCGCCAGGCGCAGACGGTGTCCAGGATCACCGGACGGCATGTAGGCCAACATGTCCGTCTCTAAGAAACAGGTCTGCTCCTAGAGACACAGAACACTAAAGTTAGAACGCTGCAGTGACAAATCACAAGAGGCTGATTCTAGCAATTGCTGGGAAAAAACAGTAAACTTAAGAATAGCTTCAAAAACCTTTTGGAAAAAGAAAAAAAAACCCATCAAAAACAGAACACAGAGCCGGTAAAGACCAGACGTCCTCTGAGCTAGAGTCCAACCGATTTATTGGCCGATATTAGGCATTTTCCAAACTATTGGTAGTTATATTAATTTAACAGAATCATTTAATGACAAGTGATTCTGATTAAATATTTTAAAAGAAATAAAAACTACAAAACACCCTTCAACCACATTGTGTTGGCGCTGCATAGTTTGTCCACCAGAGGGCGCTCTACAATGTCTCTGTTGACAACACTCTTATTTTTAAACTGCATTGTTATATTATTTTAGTGAGGACTCATAAATAATGTCAGGGAACTTGTTTTTGTTATACATTGTTACAAAAAATCATCTATCGATATGGGCAAATCAGCTTTTTAAAAACCAAATATTTGTATCCGTCTTATTATCGGCCGGCTCTACTCTCTGAATGACCTTTTGAATCGCGGCAGACTATATCTGCACCCGGAGAGGAGAAGCATGAATTCACCCCACGAGAAACAACAATGTTAAAAACAACAGACAAAGCCAGAAATCTTGGTGTAGCCATGGACTCTGACCTGAATTTTAACAGCCACATTAAGACAAGTACAAAGTCAGCCTATTATCACCTTAAGAATATATCAAGGGTTAAAGGACTTATGTGTCAACAGGATTTGAAAAAACTTGTCCATGCTTTCATCTTCAGTAGACTTGACTACTGTAACGGGTTCTTTACAGGTCTCCCTAAAAAATCAATCAGACAGCTGTAGCTGATTCAGAAAGCTGCTGCTCGAGTCCTCACTAAGACCAAGAGACTGGATCACATCACTCCAGTTCTGAAGTCTTTACACTGGCTCCCTGTGCCCCAAAGAATTGATTTCACAGTACTTTTGCTAGTTTATAAATCACTAAACGGTTTAGGGCCAAAATACATTTCTGATCTGCTAGTACACTATGACCCCCCCAGACCTCACAGGTCATCTGGGACAGGTCTACTTTCTGTCCCCAGAGTCAGAACTAAACGGGGGGAAGCAGCGTTCAGTTTCTATTAGGGATGAGCCGGATACTCGGCTGAAACGAGTATCCGGTACGGATAAAGCACTTTTGCCGAATACAAGTATTATACGAGTAATACGAGTCATTATCTGTACTCGGATTGGGTAGCGGACCGTGCGCCCCGCCCGTACACACACGCTCTGCTCACTCACACACAACATGGAGAAGGGAATATCTCTCTCTCTCTCTCTCTCTCTCTCTCTCTCTATCTCTCTCTCTCTCTCTCTCTCTCTCTCTCTCTCTCAGGTCCGCGGGTCTTTTCCGTTAACGTTTAGGGTTTCTTCAGCTTCAGGTTTGTTTTTTACTTGGGTTTGTAGTACTTACTTAACCAGTAGATTTCTGGTAACGTGGGGTTTCAGACAGAGCGTGGTATAATGAATTTTTAAATGACTGTTCATTTCTTTAATGTTTTTTTTTTTTTTTTTCAAAGTGTTTTTATTGGACATCTTATCAAATACAGAATACACTTTGCAATGCGTTTCCATTTTACAATCGACCAACCCACCCAGGAACAATCCCCCCCTGTTGCACCAATACAAATATTAATTTGAAAAAAACAAAAGAAAAAAAACAATCATTAACATGTTATAAACCGGGTAGCACAAGTACATACAGTATATTACTCCTCCGAGTTTAAGATTAGAGATGGATCCACCTTCCTAATTTGGTCTAGGACCGGTTGCCAGATATCAAAAAAATTGTAGGCACAGCCTGCTGTACCTTATTTTTTCCATGGTCAGGTTGTATAAAAGATCAGTGAGCCAAATTTTGAAAGTTGGAGGGGATTTCTCTTTCCATTTAAACAGTATCTGCCGTCGAGCCAAAAGAGTAGTGAATGCTATGAGGCTTTTGTCATTTTGAGTCAAGTGGAAATGCTGCGGCACAATGCCAAATACGGAGATCATGGCCTCAGGCTCTATGACTGTCCCCAAAATGTCAGAGATAAATTTAAATATAGAATACCAAAAATCTCTAAGTTTTGGACAGAGCCAAAACATGTGAGACAGACTGCCTGGCTCAATTTCACATTTATCACAGTGAGGATCTATGTCTGATTTAGACCAATGTAATCTATGAACAACCTTAAATTGAATCATTCGATGTCTTTGACATATTGAAGATGAGTGAATATTTTTCAATATAGATTCCCATATATCCTCAGAGATTTCTGTAGCCAGTTCCTCTTCCCACAATCTTTTCACATGAGCCAGAGGTCCCATATTGTGAGTATTCATTGCACCATAGATTTTACCAATGGCCCCCTTGGAATATGGATTCACCTTTAGAACAGTCTCAAAAAGTGACTCAGGTGGTACTGAGGGGAAGTGACTAACATGTGATGCAACAAAACTGCGAAGTTGGAGATATTTGAAGAACTGAGTGTTGGGAATTTGGTTTTCACTTGTTGAAAAGTTGCAAAAGTACCGTCAATATATATATCCTTTAGTACCCTAAGGCCTTTTACAGACCAAGCACCAAAAGAATCATCTAGAATAGAAGTGTAAACATGTGATTTCTTACTATGGGAGCATAGACTGAAATATCATTAAGCGAGAAATGTCTTCTAAACTGTCCCCATATTTTTAGGGAGTGTTTAACCACTGGATTCTGAGAGTATTTACATATTGGATGAGGTGATGGCAATGTTGAGCAGAACAATGCGTGCACAGAGGCAGGATGGCATGATAGATTCTCAAGAGACAGCCATTTAGGACCACAAGCATGCGGATTAAGCCAATACAACATAGAACGAGCATTGGCTGCCCAATAGTAGTACTGAAACGTCAACGTCATCAAAGCTCTTCCGCTCATCTTTCCATGTAAATCGTAGTGTTGCTGGATGTGCAAGTGTGTGTTTCATCTGATGCTGCCACAGCATTTTCATTGCCGGAGAGAATAGCTTCCTTTGCGCAGCGCGCTCGGCAGTCATGTCCTCATAAAATTACATGGGCCAGAACTTTCTGTCGTGCAGAGTAACGAAGAAATCTCACAAGAATAATCCGAGGGGGCTGCCCAGGATCCGGGCGAGGTCTCAAACTGCGGTGGCATCTTTCAATTTCAAACTCGTCTCCACGCAACCCCAGGCCCTCAACGAGTATCTTCTCCACAAAATCACTCATATTGCCACCTCTTTCCATGCCTTCTTTCACGCCAATAAGCCGAATATTCTTCCTGCGACTTCTATTTTCCTGGTCGTCAACACGAGCCCAGAGTTGTTTGAGTTGTCTATCACATTTGCTGTTGTTTTCAGCCATACTCTTCACCTTGTCTTCCACGTCTGATATGCGGCCTTCGGCCTCGCTCATCCGTATTTGGGTCGCAGTCACAGCGTGTTTTAATTCCGTCATGTCTGACTTAATAGAAGATACATCCGTTGCAACACCATTCAAACAGAACGCTTATGTCCATCTTCGGAGTTTCTTCTTGGTTAGCGTTAGCATTGCCAGCTGTTGCAGAGCTAACGATCGCATCCCCCACCGTGACTGTATTCAATAGAGTTTGTACACTCTTCTTCTTGGATCCCATGGACATGTTTCATAACAATTTCAAGTTTAGTGACTTAATGAGTTACCACCGTCCAGTAATGTGTTGTTTGGGAGAGATTAAGTTGTTTAAAACCAGTATTAGGTTGACGGGTTTCGGAGCTCTGCTACGGCACAGCCATTCCTTGGTACCTCACCACGTGACTCTGAGATAGGCTTTTAACGTTTCCCAAATTAGGCAGTAGGACACCCCTGGGGTCTGATTACATTCCAAAAACTCATGTATTTCCTTAGAGATAAATTTAACAAACTCAGTATCTGAGAGAAGTAATGTGTTAAATCGCCATGGCCGATATCCACTGCTTGTAGTAGGCAGGTTTAAGGTAACTGACAATGGGGCATGGTCCGATATCACTATTGCCTGGTATTCACATTTGTTGACTAATGGAAGTAAACTGTTATCAACAAAAAAATAATCGATTCGAGAATATGTTTTGTGAACTGGTGAATAAAAGGAGTAGCACCTACGCCCAGGATTCTGAAAGCGCCAAACATCAGTCATTCCGTAGGTTTTTAGAAGCTGATTAAACACTACTGTTGAGCGAGTTGGTTGCATAGTCTTGGGTGAACTACGATCCAATGAGGGCAACAGTACACAATTAATATCTCCTCCAAGAATAAGATGATGTGAATCTATATCAGGTATTCAAGAGAAAAAGCTGGTAAAAAATGCACTGTCATCCCAGTTAGGTGCATACACATTTGCTAGAATTACCGGGGTACAGTACAGTCTACCTACTACTATTATATAACGGCCAGCAGGGTCAGCATCTACTTTTGACACTACGAATGGGATGGATTTTTTGATCAAAATGGCCGTCCCTCTAGATTTAGAATGGGGAAAAAAGAATGACAAAATTGTCCCACCCACCCTACTCTCAGTCTAAAATGGTCAAATGTGTTCAAATGGGTTTCTTGCAGGAAAGCAATATCTGCATTTAGCTCCTTAAGGTGTGAGAGTACTTTTCGGCGTTTCACTGGGTGATTTAGAGATTTAACATTCCAGCTGACAAAGTTTATCTGGCAAGCGCCTGATATATCAGTGCAAGCGTTCATTTATATTAATGTTCATAAGTATTTATAAATAATAATGTGGATCCAGAATAAGTAACACTTGTGCAACGTACAAAAAAAATAAAAGCAGTCAATTTAGTGCAACAGTAACCTCCCCAGTCACCAACTAGAACATGGTGAAAAAATATCCCCTCGCAAACAGCAAATCCACACATAAAGTGCTTTTAAGGAACTCTAGCTCTGCAGTTTGCTCTGCACAGGCATGTTAACAAAGTACTTAATATAACCCCAATATTTCAAATCGGATAAAGAAATAAAGGAAAAGTGGTGCTTTTATCTTCTAACAGTCCTTAAGACCAAAAAACAGTCTGCTGACAGTAGAAGGAGAGAATTGAAAAAGCAAAGTCTTGAAACTGCTTATCCGTCCCGTTGTATGAGATCCGAAATCGGACTGGGTGAAGGAGCCCATAGCGTACCCCCTCTCGTCCCCGTAGCAGTTTACGGACCTCGTTGAACTCCGACCTCGCGTGGGCCACACTCGGTGGGTAGTCAGGAAAGATGAGTATAGTTGAGCCGTTGTGTCGTAGTGGGCCAGATTCTCGTGCAAGGCGGAGGATTTCGACACAGTCTTGATAGTAGTGTAATTTTGCGATAGTCGCTCTTGGTTTTCCACCCACCTGCTTTGCCTGTAGACTGCGGTGAGATCTGTCAATCAGCACATCTTTATCCATTTTGAGGACTTCTTTAAGCAGCCTTGAGACCGAAGCAGGGGTGCTGGAGCCATCTTCCTCAGCTACATTTATAATGCAAATATTTGACCTCCGCATTCGTCCTTCCATATCCAAACATTTCTCCTGTAGGCTTTTCACACTTTCCTCCAGTTTGCACACTGTGCCTTGTAGCTCCGTGATATCATCCGAACATCCTGAGAGTCCTTTTTCCACATCCAACACCGTCATTCTAATCACGTCCAGGTCTGACCGAAAAGCTGACGTGTTGTTAGCTATCTCCTGCCTAACTGCTTGTAGCTCCGACCTAACTCCATCAAACTCTTTAGCCATGATAGACTTTAACTCGGTTTGGAAAAGCATGGTTATCTCCGTTTTTATAGAGGACAACAACTCTTTCTTCATCTCCGTCATCATATCAGTTTGTTGAGCTCGCACAGCCATCTCGGGCGTTGTGTTAGCTTCGTTGCTAGCGGTAGGAGTGTCGGCGCTCGTCTTGCTAGTAGAGGCTTTGCCCATATATTTGTATTTGCGCAGGTTGCTCGCCATTTACATTTGTCAGGGAATAAATCGTCCTCGAAGATGCAGAACAGTCTTAAGTAGTCTCTTGGTATCACACAGTCGACCAAAGCACCATTTAAAAAGGGTAAAATATAATTTTGTGCAGAGCCCTCTGAACTTGGGACCTATTCCATTGCCTGCTCACTAGCGCCCCCTTTCTTTAATGTTTAATTTCTTATGCTGCACTGTAACTTTTAATCTTGTGTTTTATGTATCGGTTTTTATTTTTTTTAACTGATTTTGTGTAAAGCACTTTGAATTGCCCTGTTGCTGAAATGTGCTATACAAATAAAGCTGCCTTGCCTTCTTGTATCTCATCGTCAGAGACACTCAAGGAATACTGTAGATCTTGCAAGACATTCTGTTACAAATGTTAAAGTACATAAGATTTAAAAAAAAAAAATACACACCGTTTCATCATTTGCATAATAAACACCCATACAAAAAGGAACATTATTAATTAAGGGACAATCAAACGCTTTTTTTTGTTACTGTTTTAAATGCCTTCAGGCTGTTAAAGCCATATTTTTACGTCTTTTTCAGGCTACTCTTAATCCTCCTGTTAAGCCAGCTTATATCCAACTCTAGGTAAGACAACACACATCCAGTGTGTCACTCAGGTAATATCAGACAATTCTGATGTAGTATTTTAAAATTAAAGGCTATGTCTAAATGTATAATTATAGCTATATTTAGGTTAATTAAAGCCATATTTTTTAGTCTTTTTCAGGTTTCTCTAAAAATGAATACTCCTGTTAAGCTTGCTTCATTCCAACTCTGGAATGCTCGCTATTAGAAATCTTTTTCAGGCTTTTAAAGCCATATTTTTACACATTTCATATCATTACTCTAAAAAGGAATCCTCATTTCATGCCACCTTCATAGAGTTATATTTGAAATCTTCTTCAGGCTGTTTAAGACATATTTTTAGTCTTTTCAAATCACCTTTCTTTCCCATTCTGACATTCAGTTTGGAGTTCAGGAGTTGTCTTGACCAGGACTACACCCCTAAATGCATTGAAGCAACCGCCATGTGATTGGTTGATTAGATAATTGCATTAATGAGAAATTGAACAGGTGTTCCTAATAATCCTTTAGGTGAGAGTATTATTTTACATATGGATTGATGTATATTTCCCTTTAAAGAAAGCTATTTCCAGCATACATCGATTCAGAATAAGGTACAAATAGGTGCATAAAAATTCACCAGAAAGCAAGAAATGAAGTGTTTAATGCTCAAAATTTTCTGGGGGTTAACCCCCACATCATGAGTACACACACACACACACACACACCTCCACACCTTTAGGTTGCCAGGCCAGTTATGATTAGGCCAAAGGTTGGTGCCATCTAACTTACATGGAGACGCCCTGTGGAGAACCGGTATGTGCCGGTCTGATTTACGCGTGAAGCTCGGTGGAGTTTCTCACCATGAAGGACCACATGCGCAGCTTGTGATCCTGGCACAACGCAAAGATGAAGCAGACTTCATCCAGCTCTATTACTGCAGGCTGAGTGCTAGGGCCGACTGATCCCCTTGGCTCGTTGAGGGCATCCTGGAGCTGGTCTTCAGCTCGAAGACCAACACGCAGCCTAGACAATTTGTCATGCCAATAAAGCAACATCAAATGAAATCTAGAGAGACACACCGTCAGAGAGAGACACAGAGTGAGAGAGAGAGAGACACAGACAGAAGAACACACAAAGTCAGACAGACAGACACAAAGGTTTCCCGCAGCTCTTTCCAGCTTAGGCGGCCGCCTAAACAAGACACGCCCTGCCATCTTAACTGCGTTAAACAAGGTAGTAAGTTTCCCCCCGTCAGATGGCGCCTTCCCTACGTCTCTCACACACACACACACACACACTTTGTAAACCGCTCTGACGTGTGTCAGAGATTCAGCCATTAGTCTGTGTGTACCTTGAGTGCCATGCGGCGGTAGAGAGAGCACCACAATGCCTCCGGTCGGTGCAGCCAGAGTGAAGTAAGTCTCTCCAGACAGACTAAGCCAGGCAGTGCTGGTGCTGGGACTCAGCGAGCCGGGGATGACTGCGCTGTGCTAAAAACACAGACTGCATGTGCAGCTCCAACACCAGATGCTGGAACAAATGGGAGAGACATGTATAATGTTGGAATTTAAAATGTTATATGTGTTTAAACATTGTGTGTGATTTGCATTATACGTTATACATTCAAGCCAAAAGGCAAAAGCATTATTTCAACATACGTGCATTATGCATTAAGTTTGTTGTTCATTCATTAAGCTGTTTTACAATACTCCTTTCCTCTGAGATAAGGTGCTCTGCTACATTGTGTTATTACCCAGTTCTACTAAATGTGTCAGATGCAGGATTGATGGTTAGGGAAACTTCCTGTGTTTGGTTCCAGATCCTCTATACAGGTCATGTTATTTTTTGCTCTGCAAGTCCTGACTTTCAGTCACATTCCAACTGAAAGATAACAAACAAACACATCACATCACTGTGACCTGGAGACCCCACCCTTAGTGAATAAGACCAGGGGTGCAAGAGCCAAAGAGCCAGACAAAGGAAGGGGAGAGCTGTGATAGCTTGATCCAGGTAACTATCCAAAGAGACGAGGTGTTCTTTTTCAGCTATTATATTACCGGGATATAAGTGGCGAATCCTAACCTGGGTCCCATAGGCCACGCCCACTTTGACAAATCCGTAGCACCCTGTAGGCTTGGCCTCAGGAGTGGGCCTAGATAGTACCCTCAAAATGTAAAAATCAGAGGAGCTGTTCACGCTATAAACCGTTTGTACTTGTAGCGCCTTGGGCAGACCCAAAGTTCATGGCAAAAAACAATCTAAAGTTTTGCATCGATAGCATTTATTTTGGCCAAGATATGGCAAAGTTCGTCTTTTCGTAACTAGCTATACAAATGTTACTTTTATTCGATAATTCTTTTAAGAACTTTTTGGTGATCTGGAGATGCTACATACCAAGTTTCATGCAGATCAGTCGCACGGTCTAGGAAGAGTTGGAAAAAAGTTGGTTTACGATAAATTGCTACAGGTGTTCCCATATCAGGAGATTAAGCTGAATTCAGGGAACGCATGGAAATATGTATTTTTAATGTGTAATGTACATTTGGAAGTTATAGGCCAACATTTTTTGCTATAGCACCACCTAGTGGTGGAAGTGGGTAAATGGTTTTATCCGAGGTCCTTACAGGGATCTAGACCAGTCAAGAATATGGCATGGCACCCCCTGTATGGTTTAGGCTGTACCATCAGTTTTAGGCTGAGGAAAATAGAGTTCCACAGCTCCGCTGGATCTGTGAAGCGTGTTGCGTCACAGCCCCCTTGGGCTTGGACCCCTAAATAGGAAAATGTTGGTGTTATTTTGTCACTTGTTGGAAGACGTAAGGTGTTGGAGCAAGTTACCTCCAGGTAGACATGGCAAGTAATGTACAAATACTTCATTACTGTACTCAAGTAGATTTCAGATATTTTTACTTTACTTTTTTGTGCAGACTTTTTACTCCTTACATTTTAATATGAATCTGTTCTTTCTACTCCTTACATTTTACAAATTTGGCTCAATCCTTTAGTTTCAAATAACTTCAGTTGAGTTACCGTTATTGTTTTGTGTCATCAATACCAAATTCAATCTAATTGGACGGAATATACGTTGCACTTGACGCACCACTACAAGACATCTTGAGGGAACGGCGACATGGTTGAAACTTAAGAAACCAAAGATCCCAGAGATTGGGCAGACAAGCAGCAAGACATTCCCAATTATCCTCGGCCTTATCTGAGAGAGACGTTTGAGATAGTAGGCATCAAGACTGATTCCTGGCAAATGTGCTTTTTTTTCTTTGCAGAAACCATCTCGAGCACACACATACATGTAGATTACTTAACATGTTAAGGGGATAGAGTCAAAAAGAGAAACTTAATCAGTGAATTCTCACAGAATCACAGCTGAATTCATACCTTGCTCCTCAGTCAGAATCTTATTAACCTGGAGTCCCAATAATCTGTCACAATAATCATGTGATGTTCAGCCATCAAACACAACATAGGCTGTCACTTGAATGGCGTTTTGAGCAAACTTTAGCAATCAAGCAGTCATGGACAGCTAAAATGTTTTTGAAATTATTCCCATCTTCTGTTAATATTCGCAATGAGAAAAGTATATTTAATGGATTTCACAAATTTCAGTATGACACATTATGCTGTAAACCGTTTACATCTGAGCATGCGCGACTCAAATCTGCACTCAACTCACATCGGGGAGTGACGAGGGGTGCGGCAGCAGCAGCCTTTGGACGGTGTGATGGCCGCGCTAGCAGCCACACATGGCAACAACTCATGGTGGTAACTCTCTTTTGGTTTGAGCACATTATACAAAATAAATAACTGGACACACATTTAGTTTTACAAACTGTTTATTAGTAATTTGACTTAGTTTCTATTTGGGTGCACACATTTAGTTACCTTTTGTTAATTTTTCTAATTCCAGGTTCATTATCTTTAAGTTACATTTTGTGAAATTAATACCTTTTCTTTTTGAGTTGCCAGTTCCTGGGGAGTTGCCGCTGGGGGTCATTGGCTGAAAGACAAAAGGACCTCCAACTGATTCGAAGCTGTTTAAATGGGGAAGGGATAATTGGACTGCACCATGTTTCACCATATCATGGGGGTGGCGGAGGATTTCATTTTTGAGTTCTTTTCTTTGCTAGTTATAATTATAGTTGGTTACGATTTATTTGGTTAACTAATCCTTGGTTTATATTAGGTAGCATTGGTTCAATATAAGTTGTAGTTATTGTGGTTTGGTTATTTATTGTTTGTCTATCCCCCCCCCCCCCTTGTGTCAGAATGGCCTGATCAGCCACTATATATGTTTCCCCCATGTCTCAGTCTGTGGGTCTGTTTAGTTTGTGTAGGTCTGTTTGATTATGTTACCTCAGTTGACCTCTTTTATGGGCCCAGGACTTCTGTTCATTGAAAATTTACCTAGTGACTCCTCGTGCCTGCTAGCTTGGTCCCTCACATATGGTGGCAGTGGTGGGACAAGCCAGTTGAGTACAAGGTTTTTGTTTTTTTTTGTATTTCCTGCTAGTTTTGCTTTTCTCCATTTTTGTTAAGATATGCCAGGAGGGAGAGTGACAAGAGGTGACCAGATGGAGAATAAAAAGACTGAGTCAACCCATACAGAGAGGACATTGGGTAGACGGTGAGCATGTAACGGAAGGTGAAGCACTAATTGGAGCATCAAGTGCTGAGGGTGAAGGTGGCAGAGAGCCAACGCTGCATGACCTGGCAGGGATCATGCAGTCATTTATGGGTCAACAGGAGGCCCGGGAAGCAAGATTGAGAGATGAAGCAAACCGTCAGGAGTACCATTTCAAAGCGCTACAGCATCAGTTTCATCTTCTGCAGCAGGAGGTGGCGGTTCGCACATCTCCAGTACCAGAGCCTGCTTCCACAGTGCCAGATCCCTTTGAGGACGATGAATTGACTGTGAATCATCCAAAGGCCCAAACCTCACCCTCTACAGAGTCAATCCACCCAAATATATCTTCAGCAGGTCAGTCTTGATCCCTTTATGAGCCTAGACTTGAAAAATTAACAGAAAATGATGATGTTGAACATTTAATTTAAATCTAATTACCTTTTGAGAGAATTGCAGTAGCATGTCGGTGGCCAAAAGTGGACTGGGTTTTTTGCCTCCTCCCACTGCTGACTGGTAAAGCCAGAGAAGCATATGTGCATATGGATGTTGATGATGCTCATGATTATGATAAAGTAAAAACTGCTATTCTGAAAAAATATGATTACCCTGAGACCTACAGACAGAGGTTCAGTTCCCTCCATGTGGAACCTGAGGAGAGCCCCAAGGAGCTGTATGTGAGGCTTAAGGAGCTGTATGTTAAATGGATCCAACCGCAAGGTAAAACACTTAATGAAATTAGTGAGATCCTGATTGTGGAACTATACTTTATACTTTATAATACTACTAGAATGCTGTCCCCTGAGCTTCAGGTTTGGGTAAAGGAGCATGGGCCAAAATCTGCTGCTGAAGCTGCCACACTGGCTGATGTGTTTGTGGCTGCCCGGGAAAAAGGCCAGCCATGGAGTAGTATGGGTGGTAAGGATGGCCGCAGACCCATACCCCCTCAGTACCAACAGAGGTCGACGCCAGGAATGGGTAAGCCTCCCATGAGGGGGAACCAATATGAACCACCTAGAGCTCCTAACAGAATGCCCACTTGCTACTTGTGTGGACAGGAAGATCATGTTAAACTAATGTGCCCAAAGAATCCAGCTAAGCTGACCAGATGTGTTTTGTTCCACGCCAGAGTGTTAACCCTGAGCCCAAAAGTAATCACACCATGAACACGACTTGGGTTGAAATCAAGGGGGGAAAACCTCAAAGCCCTGATTGATACTGGCAGCACTCAGACCCTTGTACGGAGGAAATGTACCAGCTAATGCAATTTGTACTCTGTAGACTGTCCCTATGTACATGGCAATGAGAAGCATTATCCCACTGCCGATATTTATCTGGAGATAGAGGGTCAGACATATCTATTAAATGTGTGAGTTGCAGATCACTTGCCCTTCCCTGTAATTTTGGGTGAAGATTTGCCAGTACTGTATGATTTGATAAAGCCAGTGCAAAAGTGTCATGTCGTCACTAGAGCACAAGCTAAGCAGGCATAACCCTCAGTGCCTTGCCCTTCTATAATTCAGAGTTTGAAACATGTCCCAGGAAAGCTCACAAGACTCGTAGCCAAAGGAGGCAAGACGAATTTCAGGGCACGGCTATACAATCACCAGCTGAGGCTACTCCAGATATGCCCCTGGGTTTTGCAATACCTACTGATATAATGCAAATGCAGGAAAATGATCCAACTTTGTCTACCCTTTTGCAGAGAGTACGAGGAAGAAAGCAGGAGACTAACACTAACGGTGAGTTAAAGGACTATGTCCTGCAGAACGGTCTTCTTTACCATCAGAATGGCCAGGTGAAGCGGCTAGTGGTCCCACAGGTGGCCTGAGAAATGGTACTTACCTTGGGTCACTCCATTCCCTGGGCAGGCCACTTGGGGAAACATAAGACCACTGCTCATATTAAGCGCCATTTCTACTGGCCAGGTTTGCAAACCGACGTAGCCCAGTTCTGTAGAAGCTGCTCTCGGTGCCAAAAGAAGTAAATAAAGTCCCTCCAAAGCTCCACTTCAACCTCTCCCAGTTGTAAGTATCCTCTTTGAGCGTCTTGGGATGGACATTGTGGGTCCGGTGGAGAAAAGCAAAACAGGAAACCGCTTCATGTTGGTAGTAACCGACTTTGCAACCAAAAAGCCAGAAGTCTTCCCATTGAAATCAGTGAAAGCAAAAACTATGGCTTTTTCCCTTGGTGATAATTGGACTGCACCATGTTTCCCCATATCATGGGTGTGGCGGAGGATTTAATTTTTGAGTTCTTTTCTTTGCTAGTTGTAATTATAGTTGGTTACGATTACGGTTAACTTATCCTTGGTTTATACTAGGTAGCATTGGTTCAACATAAGTTGTAGTTATTGTGGTTTGGTTATTGTGTCAGAATGGCCTGATCAGCCACTATATGTTCCCCCATGTCTCAGTCTGCAGGTCTGTTTAGTTTGTGTAGGTCTGTTTGATTATGTTACCTCAGTTAAAGTTCTGTTAAGTTGACCTCTTTAATGGGCCCAGGACTTCTGTTCATTGGAAAATTAGTTTTTGTTTTGCAAATAAAAATGTATATTTTTCTGAAAATGTACCTAGTGACTCCTCGTGCCTGCTAGCTTGGTCCCTCACAGACGGTCTGAGTGGAGATGAGGATGACAACGTTGTTGAGCGTCTCCTGGATGTGGACTCCTCCGGGCAGAACGCTGTAGTTCCTCAGCCGCAGGCTAACTGCGTTGTTCACCAGGTTGTTGTCCAGAGACTGCTCCACCAGCTTCAGCGAGTCCCCGGACGTACACCTACAGTGCACCGGGCAGATTTTAAATGCAGTTTGTGTACTGATGTGATACATGTTTACAGTAAAGAGTCTTTTGTTGATGTTAGTCAACTCATTTTTTTATAGTTTGTATGAAAGGATGATGTGAATCAATCTGTTATCGGTATAAAAACCGCTCCGGCACTGTCGGGAACGTCCGCTCCACCCGGGAGATCACTCACACCTGCACACAGAACAAGAGCAAGTATTTAACGTTAACGTGTAATATTAGTAACTTGCTGAACTTTTACTGTAACAGTATTTGTTTTTTACAGAATTTTAACTGCAGTAAAGTCATCTGAATAGTAAAACACGAGGTGTGTGTGTCGGGTCTCTTACCGAGGTCTACTATAAATGATCTGAAAGGCAGACCTCGACACTGACGCCGGCTCTGGCCTCAGAGTAGAGACTGTGCGCTGCCGGTTCAAACATTTAATGTTTGAACTGGCGATATATATATATTTTTATTAGGGATGAGCGAGTACAGAATTCTGTTTACCACATGAATTATCTGTATCCGTATTGGTCTACTCGGACGGACGGGGGGTGCAGAGGTTTAAAAAGAGCGTGTTGCATAAGCGACTGCTTCTTTTGTACACGTTCATCTGTTGTTGCTCTAACTCTGCATCACTTGCTGGGGAGGACACTGTCCAACGCAGAGACACTGTGACAGAAGAACCGTGCGCAAAGAAGGGGACATGATCAGAAGGCTTGCAGCAGCGATCAGATTTTGTATCTATTCGTACTATCTGTGCTAATTGCGGTGACTTTATTTGACACATTCCACTGCTGTGCAACTTCAATAAAGTGTCCCGCGCATGTCTCAGCATAATGTCTGTCCTCTGTTTTCATTCCAGTCAGAGCACGTGAATGCAGCGCCCACTTTTCATCAGTATAATGCACTGTAACTCCGAGATAATTCTGGTTACCCAATGAGTCCAGTAGTCCCCAGTAAGAGCAACAGCACGTGCATGTTGTAGCATGGTCGCTTTTGCAGTCCTCCTTTTCATACAACTTGCGTATTTTTCTTGAGATGGTGCGTCTTGAGGGAATCTCATACCTGCCGTCATTGTTGCGATTCTCAGACCGATGTCCTCCACAACCCTAATGGGCCTGCAATCTGTAGCTCTCCACGTCGCTATGGCATTTGTTAGCTTCTCTTGCCTTTGTTTATGTCTACCCACACGCTGCATCTAACGTAGTCTTCCACTGTGTGTTTTGTTGAATGATTTGCTGGTATCAACTGTCAAGGTGATAAGAAAATTCAACTTTGCAGTATTTACAAAGCCTGTGAGCAACAAACTTTTACAATAACAAAAATAATAAAAACTGTTAACGCGCAATAAAAAAATTGTCTGCGTTAATTAGTTAACGCGATACACACATACATTTATATATACACACATTTATATATACACATACACACATACAGTACATACACACACACACACACCATGTGCTTTCAAAAAAGCTTGACGAGTCTGCCGTGAGCTGTGCTCGGTATCCCCAGCTCACAGCAGACCCAACGTGCCTTCTCGTGCACGTCGCCTACTTGGCATTCGCCAAATTTTGAAATCACTGCATCTGCTGTGATTTTTTGGATTTTGTTCTGTGGAGAAAAATACATGTGTAATCACTTAAATGAAATTAACTTCTTAAATTAGGTATTTGTTATAAACGTTAGCATACTTACTCCAAACAATTTAAATACCATAATTCTGTAGAAAATCAAAAAGAGGAAGGCATTAGGGTTACAGCATACATATTCTTACTGGATAAAAAGAAATCTACAATATGTAACATTTCTGCATTAAAACCAAGGATGTCGTTAGTCCTATTTTAGGGGGACGCTACCCCAAAATGTTCCTAAATAAGGAAAATATTTTAATTTTTTTACAGCGTACTCCATATCACTCACTACTTTGAATCAATCTTCACCATTCATCTGGGGGTGTGGTCGTGCACAGCAGTCGGTCTGTTGTGTGTACATTAGTACAGTTGCCATTCAAAATGGGCCGGTTTGGAACAGGCCGATTGCTTGGCCTGTGGTATTGCTGCTTGTAGAATTCTCCAAAACCAAATTGTACCCCAAAGTGACTTAGGCCAGCTACACACTGGATGTGTGGCGTGAGCATGTCAGCTGCGTGGTGTGTCCGTTTTTATTTCGGCTCCCATGTTAACAAGTGAAAGCTTGCACCCCTCCTGCATGACACGCAGGTCTCAGGCGGGGCTCGAGCCAAAAACGCCTGCATGCTAGAAATAGGATGCCTATTTTTCAACGACACTCAAGCGTGTTGGAAGTATTTCCATTCAAAATAGAATAGGAAAAGATGTTTGTCATTTTGACAAGCACATTTCATAAATGACATGTTGATTTGTAAGTCGTTGTTTGAAAGTCTCTAGGTGTTAATATGCATACATATCCATATATACATACATACATACATACATATCCATACAAACATATATCCATACACATACATGTCCACACATATCCATACGCATATATATGGTCCCAACCCAATTAATAAGGCAAGAAATTCCACTAGTTAACCCCGACAAGGCCCACCTGTGAAGTGAAAACCATTTCAGGTGACAACCTCATGAACTTCATTGAGAGAACACCAAGGGTTTGCAACGGTATCAAAAGCAAAGGGTGGCTACTTTGAAGAAACTAGAATGTAAGACATGTTTTCAGTTATTTTACACTTTTTGTTAAGTACATAATCCCACACGTGTTCATTCATAGTTTTGATGCCTTCAGTGATAATCTACAATGTAAAGAGTCATGAAAATAAAGAAAACGCATTGAAAAAGAAGGTGGGTCCAAACTTTAACAGTAAGTATTGAGTGATTGCATTTAAATGAGCATAAGTGGTTTACACTTACATTTTCTCACAACTTACACTCTACATTTTGTTAGTAATCACACACAGGCCTAATACACACACACACACACACACACACACACACACACTGCACTATACACTTCTATTGCACATTGAACCAACGTAATCAAATATTAACCACACTGTGGTCTTTGTTTAAGTTTAATTCTTTCAGGATTTTAGGATGATATTTAAGCCCAAGCATTCCAGTTCATGATCATTCAGCCACTGAATGTTGTGTAGTTGCACAGCCGGTGCTTGCCTTTGCTAAATCATTGTTTGTACATCTACCATTAGACAAGTAATAATTGAGGTAAGTTTGGAGACGCTACCTTATGTAATCATTAAATTAATGAATATTTTGTTGGATCTCTTTTTGGTGTTTTGTAGACGGTCTCCACCGCACCGGCTGCTAGTACAGAACAATGTTATATCACCAGGTTGAAGAATGGGTCGTAGGTAGGCTACGTTTCTGGTGTGTAAAGACTGAAAAATCCAAGCCGCCACGCAACTGACATACAACAGAAACGCTGTTAATTAACATGCACAAGCATTACAGGAAGGTGCTAATCGCGAGCAAACTCCAGCGTAGTCACAGAGCTCAGAGAAGATTAGGTGATGGTTACACAAATAATGGCTACCAACATTTAAGAAATGAAAGAAAAGAAGAACTGACCCTTTCTCCTTGTAAGGCATGTTGGGAAGCCGAAAGGTTTTTGCTGGCTGCTTTTTAAACACCGTGAACAGGTGTTTTCAGTTAACAAGCTGATTCCTCAGGAAAGCTCCGCCCACCTACACTGTAAAAACTGGTGTAAATTAAAATTTAGTAATCAAACATTAGTAACATATACATAATAATAAAAAAGACTATTTGTACTTTGGAATTACACTGAGCTGCATTCAACACATTTTAGTTATTTACTAATTACATTTTACTCAGTTCTGTTTGAATAAAATCACCTGTGAATCCTTAAGTAGATTTTAATTATATTTTATCAGGAAAGTCAAAGATGCAGAAAATTAATACATTTAACTCATTGGGAAGTCTTTGGATTTAATCACCTAACACTTCCACTTCAGCAATTTTAAACCACATGGACATCGTCATCTAACATTTCAGATACTGCCATTTTCTCAAAGGTAAGACTTGTTTAATTATTGCATTTTACAACAAGTTGCTTTAACAGTCCAGTTGAACATTGTTTTGCATTGCTGCAAGTTACCCAACAGTCCAACTTTACTTGCTGAAAGTGAAAATAAAGACATGTTAGCCTAGCTTAACTATAATGTTCTCATCTGACATGAAACAGCAAGCTAAACTCGTTCCTTCAAAAGTGTGTTGTACTTGGCAGGTCAAAACAGTTTTAACTCATTGGTAGCACCAATAAAATTTGTCCCGCGATCTGACCTAATCTGCTTTGCTGGTCCCCTGATTGAGAAAAACCTGCGGAGAGCATTTATGCAGCTTGAAGCAGTCATCGTCTCAATCACCTCTACATGGACCGCTCTTGTAGACATACAAGTGAACAGTATTGCCCACCTCTTGCTGTTGGCACTTCCACCTCTGGTCCGGCGTGCCACGACTTCCCAAGGCCCAAAGACATCCAGCCCTACATAGGTAAATGGAGGCTCTTGCTGCAGGCGCTCTGTGGGGAGGTCATCTGTTGCTGTTCCAACCTGCCTCGCAATTTTCTGCATGTCACACATTTGTAGATAAGGCTGCTGATGGCTCGTTTTGCTCCCACTATCCATAGGCCACTTCCACGCACAGTGCCTTCGGTGAAGTGCCTTCCCTGGTGTTTCACCTGTTCATGGTGATGACGAATAAGCAACACAGCAAGATGATGCTTGCCAGCGATAAGGATTGGATGAGTCTCATCTGTAGGTAGGTTTGAATGGATGATACGTCCTCCTACACGTAACAGACCCTCTTTGTCCATCACAGGATGCAACTTCTTTAGAGGACTACTCCCAGGTAAGTCTTGTTTCTTTTCAAAGCATGCCATCTCTTCTGCGTAGACCTCACGTTGCACACTCTTTATGATGACTTGTTCTGCTTTGGTTACCTCAGCACTTGTAACGCCTTTCTTGCAGTAGTGCCATCCGACACATTCTGCGTCCTGTGCTGATTTGTGGAAGCTTTATGCTACATGCAACAGTCGAGCTGTAGCCTCTGTCAGTCAACTCCATGATAAAAAGCGTTCAAAACGCTTAGTGCCCAGTTGTTCTCCCGAAACCTTTGTCAAGAGCGCTGTGACCTTTGGACGAAGTTCCATGTCCGAGTCTGGATTAACCAATTCAAAGGCTGCAATGCTTGATGACGACTTCTCAGAACATTTCAAATATACTGTAGATTTACTTGGTCATTTTAACCTTTAATTTTAAAATCCTACATCAGAATGGTCTGATATTACCTGAGTGACACCAGGGATATGTGATGTCTCACCCATACTTGGAATGAAGCTGGCTTAACAGGAGGATTCCCTTTTACAGTAGCCTGAAAAGGAGTAGAATATGGCTTTCACACCCTGAAAACAATTTCACATATACTCTAGATTTCCTTGGACAATTATCTTTTAATTTTAAAATCCTACATCAGAATGCTCCAGTATTACCTGTGTGACACCAGGGCTATGTGATGTCTAACTCAGACTTTGAATGAAGCTAGCTTAACAGGAGGATTCCGTTTAACAGTTTCCTGAAAAGGAGACCTCTCCCATTTGTACCGGGTCTACAGTGTTTATGTAGACATGATTCTCGTAGCAAGTATATTTAGCATCTGGGGGTATATGGACAGGACCATAGAGAGGACTATGTAATGTCTCGTTGTACGAGGTTCCCACGAGCTTGGAGTAGTCCAATTTAGATGCATTCAATGGTGGGGGCATTCGCCAATTCATGGTCACGTTCATCAGGTAAGGTGTTAAGTCGGAGGGTAGCACGTGTGGAAAGATAGTGCCGGTATTGACAGGTTTTGGAACTACGTACGGGTTATGGGCGGCTATTGGCTTGCGTGTGCACACATAACAATTGGTGTTGTTCCCGGATCTGGCTACGTATTTAGCATAGCGATACCACAGGTTCAAATCAAAGGAGGAGTTGTAAGTCACTTTGTAGTCCCGCATAGCCAATTCTTTGAGACACGGGGTACTGGCTTCCGTCACTTCGTCGTGGCCACCAGATCACTGCTGGTGACACGCAGAGGATCAATAGGACAGAAAAGACCCATCCCTTGTGAGCACCCATAGCTGGTGAGTAGAGTTCAGATGGTTTCTTCGGCAGACAATGGTTTTGATACCGTCCGGCTTCCAACTTACTCAGGGTGTGGGAATGGAATGACCTTTTTACAGTGACTTTGGTGTATCCACGTGGATCGTTCTGCAATTTTTACTGCTGTGGGCGTGGTGATGAGTATGGTGTATGGCCCCTCCCACTTTGGCGATGACCAGCACTTCCTCTTTATCACCTTTATTAGCACCTGGTCACCTGGTTGGAGTCTCTGCACCTGGGGAGACAGAGGAGGAGAGATAGGCAGATTACATGCACTCTGAACACTCCAATCTCTGAACACTTTGCACATCCATTCTGCTAGGAGGGCCCCCGGGTCATCACTTTTCTCTGCCCAGGGGACCCCTTCCCACAATGGTAATACAAATGGCCTGCCATGTACCACTTCAAAAGGCGTTAGCCCTGTCGAGTTTGGTGTTATTCTCATGTACAACTCTACCAGGGGAAGACACTCTGGCCATGGTTTTCCTGTCTGTTCCATAGTTTTCTTTAGCCTATTTTTTACTGTGTCATTAGTTCTCTCAACTAAACCTGCGCTTTGTGGAGGGTATGAATAGTGTTTTTTTAGTGATATGCCTAGGTGTTGTCCTAGCAATGTCACCGTCTCATTTATGAAATGTGGTCCATTATCACTCCAAATGATTCTTGGGATGCCATACTGTGGAATTATTGTTTTAGCGAGTGTTTTGGCAACAGTGATGGCATCTGCTTTTCGTGAGGGTGTTATTATTACCCATTTAGAGAAGGAATCTACCAGGACTAAACAGTACTTGTAAGTACCACTTCGGTTTAGCGCTATGAAATCCATGTGTAGGATTTCAAATGGGTGTGATCCTTGTGGGCATTTCCCTCTCTTTGGTCTTTCATTTCCCTGTGGATTATGTCTGCAACAGATAATGCAACCCCTACAAAAATGTTTTAAGTAAGAATTAAATCCTCTGCTGGTGTGAAATACTTTCTGTACCATTGTCATCATTCCTGCTGTTGGGACATGGGAATCCCCATGGCTCATTTTGGCTACCATATGATACAAATTGTTTGGTAAGCATGGATTGTCATCTTTCTGATATAGGCCATTAACACAAGTTGCTCCTTCTGATAGCCATACATCTTTTTCAGTTTGAGGGGAGTTGTTTTGCATGTTTTTTAGTACTTCTGTAGGGATTGGATTCTGTGGTTCCTCCTGAACTGCTAAGTGTTCTACTCTTACAGCTGCTTTCTTAGCTTCCTCATCTGCTTTTGCATTTCCTAAGCTGACTGGATCTTTTCGCTTAGTATGTGCTGCACATTTACAAATGGCTATTTTGTGTGGTAACTGAATAGCTTGAAGTAGCTGCACTAGCAAGTCTGCATGTTCTACTGTCTTTCCAGTAGAAGCCGTCATTCCTCGTCTACTCCACTGAGCTGCAAAACAATGTACTGTGGAGAAAGCATACTGGCTATCTGTGTAGATAGTGACTGATTTGTTCTTTGCCCATTTGCAGGCTTCTGTGAAGGCTATTATCTCTGCCGCTTGGGCTGAGTATTTTGAGGGCAATGGCCCGCTGATTAGCGTTTTCTCTTGCGTCACTACTGCATATCCTACTTGGTTTCTGCCTGTTGATGATTTTGAAGCGGATCCATCAACAAAAATGTGTATGCTGTCTGGAATTGGTTCATCTTTTAAGTCTTTTCGTGGTTTGCAGTTTTCATTTGTTCGGTCTACGCATGAATGGGGGTCTCCATCATCTTCTGTGGGGACCAGTGTGGCAGGATTTAGTGTGTTACATCTCTTTATCTCTAAATGTGGTTGGGAGAGCAAAGTAGTCATGATTGATAAATGTCTCGCTGGAGACAGAAAACTCATTCGGGTTTCGGTTATTAGCATGTCCACTGCATGCGGGACAAGCAATGTGGTTGGATGGAACAACACTACTTCAGCTGAGCTTTGCACTGCAAGGGCTGCTGCACACACTGCTCTCACACAAGGGGGGAGGGCACATGCCACTGGGTCTAGCCTTTTAGAATAGAATGCTACTGGCTGGAGCTTTGAGCCGTGCTTCTGTAATAGTACTGAGGTCATGAACTTAGTTTTGCAGTCCACTGTTTGGACAAAAGGCTTGGTGTAGTCTGGGAGACCTAACACTCCTGAATTGGCAATTTGGTCTTTGAGAGCATTGAATGTTTCATCTCCTTCTGGAGTCCATGTGAGGTCATCCTTCAGGGCTAGGTTTTGCTGGTACATCATGTCCAGAAGAGGCTGAGTCGTTTGGGCATAATGGGGTATCCAGCTACGGCAGTAGTTGCAGAGTCCAAGAAATGGCATCATTTGTTTCTTTGTGCGGGGCTTTGGGCTTTGCAACACGGCTTGTTTTCTGTCCGACGTGAGGGCCTTTCCTGTTTGAGAGATTCTGTGGCCTAGGAAAGTCACTTCTTCCTGGCAGAATTGGAGTTTGTTTCTTGAGGCTTTGTTCCCACAGGCGGCCAAGTGTTGGAAAATGCTTATGGCATCCTTTTTGTTGGCTTCTTTTGTTTTGGAGGCAATCAGGATGTCATCCACATAGACCAGGACTTGCGTGTCCTCACTGTACTTAGCTCCTTCCATGCATGCCATTATCTCCTGAGAGAAGATGGTGGGGCTGTCTGCGAATCCTTGTGGAAGCCTGGTGTAGGTATATTTTTTTCCATCAAAGGTGAAACCAAACCAGTGCTGTGAGTTCTTGTGCAGTGGTATGGAGAAAAAGGCGTTGCTCAGATCCACCACAGTGAACCATTTGTGTTCAGCCTTTATGTTGTTCAGCAAGGTGTGTGGGTCTGGTACACATGGGGCTCTAGTCTGGACTGCTGCATTTACCTGCCTAAGGTCATGTACTAATCGCCATGAGCCGTCTGTCTTTTTTACTGGGAAGATGGGGGTGTTACATTCGCAGGTGGGGTCTTCAACTAGAATGCCAGCTTCCTTCATGTTCTGCACAACAGGAGCAATTCCCTTTATTGCATCCGGTTTTAGTGGGTATTGTCTTACTCTTGGCCTGTAAGATGTGTTAGGGTGGACTTCTACTGGTTTAGCAGTTTTTAGCAAACCTACATCTGTTTTCCCCTTAGACCAGAATGTTTGGGGGACTCCTGGGATTGGGTCACCATTTGTTTCAGCAATGAAAAGTTGTTGTTTAGATCACGTGTCGAGATGGACGGTTGGTTTAGCGACAGTCACCCAGTGGACTCCTATTCTTGTTACTTTCCCTATGCCCTCTAGTGTGCACTTGTCTCCATGGGGTCCGGGACTCCACTTTTCTTCTCTGAGTCCTGACAATCTGGTCACTAAGCATCCAAGCTGGTACCATCCTCTGGTATCTGACGACCTGGCCAGTGAGACATGTGGTTTTCCATTTCCTTTGTAGAGGGCTTTGATTGGGTCGGGTAATTTTACTGTGGCCGCTACATCTCCTTTTTGGGTAGCATAGACATAATCTACTGTGACTGTCTGTGGGCCTAGCTGCTTGAACTTTTCTTCATAGCTAACTACACTATTTACCTTATTCTCAAAGGGGTTGTCAAAGAAAGGGTCTACATACACAGGGCGGCGTGGTTGTCCAGGCCTCTCGTATTTCATAGTCACATGTAATGGCCATTCCTTTTGAGGAATGATGCCTGTTTTCTCTGGTATATACTTCAATAGTTGACTTACAACGGACCTAGGGCCCATGGTGGCAAGGTCCAGGGCGAAGAATCGCTTTGGCGTTCCTCGTCCTTCCTGGACATAAGCTGAAGTCATTTTTTCTGGCCTCATTCCTTCTTTAGTGGGGACCAATGCTATTTTGAGCTGTTTCATCAGGTCCCGCCCTAGCAAGTTTACTGGGCAATCTGGACTAATAACTAATTCTGCTGTATGGGCTTTGCCATCTTCATCTAGTATAGAGGTTGGTTTTGATATTTTTAACAACTGTGTTTTCCCATTTGCTGACACTACGGCTATCCACTTAAGGCCTGGCTTTACGGCGGGGTTTTTATCTTTCAGTACTGTCCTATCTGCCCCTGAGTCACACAAAAACTTTACTCTTTCTCCTCCAATGGTGAGGGTGTAATAGGTGTAATTGTAAGGTGTAATTTTTCGTCTTCTTTCAGGGAGAGGGAGAAAATTTGGGTCAAGTCCAATACTTCTACGGAGCTCCCTTGGTTTGAGTCGTCATCCTCCGTGATAGGTTGGCTTGAACTTTCGTTTTGGTGTCAATCTTCATAATTGTCTTGGTAATCTGGATTATGAGGTGGGGGTCGGGGGAAGTGTCGCTTCTCTTTTCTTTCCCTCAGGGGTTTTGGGCATTCTCAAGCATCAAAATGGCCTGGTTTATTGCAGTTATAGCAGCGGTCATGTTTTGGTTTTTGACCTTGGTTCGGGAAGCCTTTCCCTTGGCCCATTCTCTTTGGTCCTTGGTAGTTTGTCATGCTGACCATAGCTGGATTTTCGAGTAGTCTGCACGTCTCTCCCACACTCTAGTAACTCTTTGGCCTACTTCGGTTATCTGTTGGCGCAGGTTGGCATCTCCTGCTGGCAGCCATGCTCCTTGAGCATTCTTTCCAGTGTAATTTCCTTTTACTCTGGCCCAATTATGTCCAAAACATATTTGCAGTGCTTTGGTTGCTTCGTACCCATTCAATTGGTACGAGTCCATTAATTGATTGAAGTTGGTCACCCATTCCTGGGCATCTTTTGTAGGGTCTCCTAACCCTTTACATGCTTCGGTCATTTCCGTATTAGTCCATGGGCAATAAACTCTGATAGTGCGGTCTTGGTCACCTCCTTCTCCGAAATGGGTGTTTGCCACTTCCATCATGGGGAAACTATGACTAGGTTCTTCTTCTGGATATGGTGATGGAGTAAAGGTCGTTGGGGGGCGCTGGAGGGGGCTGAGGTCGGGGTAGATTCTTTCCTTTTGGTGACACTAGGCTTGTTGGGTGCTGTGTTTCGCCCCGCCCTCGTTATGCCCTTCAGGGGTGTACCCTCTCGTGGCTGCCCTCCTGCAGCTCCGCCTACTGCTTCTTTTTCTTCGTAATCGTCCTCATTCCATCTTCCATCCGGGGGTAAGGGAACTAACTGTGCTTGGGCCAACGCCCCAGGCTGAGGTGGGGGTGGGGGCTGCTGTTGGGGCTGTTGTTGGGGCTGTTGTCGTCTTCTCAGTCCAGTCTCTTCATCTGGATGTATTTTTAATGCTGCTATAGTACATTCTGCATCTGGTCTCTTTTTCAACTTTCTTTTTTCTCTTCCTCTCAATCTCTGTCTCTCTCTTGCCTGCCTGTTCCTTCCACAATCCTGCTGCCCACAACTGTCGCTGTATCTTCCTTTTCTTTTTCTCCTTCAGTGTCACTCTCTCTTCAACATACAATCGCTCTAGCAAACTAGTCACAGAGGCTAGTCTGAGCTTTCCATCAAAACCATACTTATTTACCCATTCTTTCACAAACTCTACACTTCCCAGGAAGGTTTTCTCCATAAATATCACATCTTTAGGAATATTGGTACTCTGTCCCTGACCCATCTCTCTTTCCTAATTTCCTTTCAACAACTCACAAATAACACAATAACAAGCTACGTAGCAACTACCTTTTTGTTTTCAAAATCTCACAAATAGTGCAACAGCAAAGCACACAACAGCTAACTCAGCAATACACAATACAGCGTTATCAGCGACAGCAAGAAATCACTCAGCCAAACTTCTGAAAATACTCAGAATTGTTTCAAAACACATTTACTGTTCCCCGCTCGGGGAAAATTATGTCACTCAGTTCTGTCCCTGACAGAAGGAAAATATCAATGATACTTTTACTTTGAGCTTTTATCTGGCCCCTGGCAGCAGATTATGTCACTCAGTTCTGTCCCTGACAGAAGGAAAACATCAATGGTATTTTTACTTTTAGCTTTTATCTGGCCCCTGGCAGCAGACCATTCGTGCACTTTTCCAACAGTGTACTGTTGGAGCTAAACCCTGCTCCGGTCTCATGGTTCAGTCAATTAGTAGTGTTGGAGCTAAATCCTGCTCCGGTCTCATGGTCCAGTCAATTAGTAGCCAGAATCTCAGATGTTGATGTGTGAATTATTTTTATTACATAGGATATCCTGAGACAAAGTTACCTGGATCAAGCTATCACAGCTTTCCCCTTCCTTTGTCTGTCTCTTTGGCTCATGCACCCCTGGTCTTATTCACTAAGGGTGGGGTCTCCAGGTCACATACAATGTTTGAACACATATAACATTTTAAATTCCAACAGTACCCCAGGTAAATTCAGAAAACAACGTAACTGCGTCACTCACCCGTGTCTGTTCGTTCCTCGACCGTGGGAGTCGTCACCGAGGGGCGCAGGGCAGCGCCGGACCAACCTATGGCCCCGTCCCGCGAAGGGGTGGACGGCTGTTAACAGATTCTCCGGCCTTGATCGAGCGCGGTCCTGGACTCCTCAGTTGTTGACTTCCCGGGTTTTGGCACCAGAAAATGTCAGGTTCAGGACACTTAAACTTACTAAATTATTGACGGTCAAAGCAACAAAACGAGACTCAGACGGCAGTGAGCAGTTTATAGACTTTTGCCGCAAAAGGGAAGAGCAGATGAGAGCAGCCTTTCACCAGCACTGCCTTATCGATCTTCAACATTCTCTCTGTGGCTCAGTCGTTTTATTCACACACACACACAAGGGTGAGGAAAACAGACATTGGATTGAGGTTATCTTCATTATGCTACAAAGTGTTAGTTTCGAGGTGCAGGCAGTTTGCATGCCTGGAACAACATGTTCTTTGGGTAGCCTTGAAACTGACACTCCACCACTTCTGTGTTAACTAGCAGACAATACAGTTGTTAAGTGTACACATAATAAGCATGAAAGTTACACTACTTTAAGAAATAAAAGACTTTATTAAAATTAATTCTCTATCAGAATCCAGGCTGGAATTACTTCCATGGGTGCTTCAACAGCATACTGAGAAAAGGCTCATTAACTTTTGCGAATTTGATATTTCAGTTTTCTTTTTTTAATTAAATTTGCTACAATTTTCTAAAAAACCTGTTTTTGTTTTTCTTATGTATTGTGTGTAGACTGATGATGAATAATATTTTAAACTAAATCTCTTACACAAAGTTTTGAAAAATTGCATGGGATGTGTAGACTTTTTGAAGGCACTGTATAAGTGCTCAAGCCACCCAGCCATTTTTCATTCCAGTCTTTTGTTTCTGTGTTAATACTTAAATTGTAACAATTAACTTTTAATGTGCAATGCAACAAATCAATTAACACAACAATTCCCCCCCCCCAAATGTTTAAGGTGGATAGTAATTGTAGAGAAGAGAATATTTTCTTTAGATAATTTAAATTGGCACTACACAGCAGTGAATCAATGTTTGTGTTCACCATGTAGATTCAGAGATGGTTTTCAACCCTGGAGTTTTTGACTGCACTACAGCAACACCCTACTTTGCTGGCCCCTGTTCTGTGCCACTCTGAAAAGCGACTCACTGCTTTTGAACTTGAGAAACTCTTCAAACCTGACCTCAGTCCTTAATCGAAATCGAAAACTTAAAGAAAGTGAAACCATGGCCTACTGGGTAGATTATCTCCTTGATTGTGAAGGTTTGTTTGCTAGTTTGTTTTTTATAATTAGTTAAGAAAACATGCCAATGATTTATCAGAATTGTTTTTCTTTGCAGAAAGCCAGGCTGCTGTGTCTGTGGAAGATGTTTTGATGTTTGCTACTGGGTTGTCTTCACTTTCCCCATCTGGCTTGGAACCACCGCCACAAATAGAGTTCCTGGATGACTCTGCGTTCCCCATGGCAAATACATGTGCAAGCTCCACTCCTAGACTCATTCATTTTGTTTAAGTCACAAATGGACTTTGGAATTCAAAATAGTCCAGGATTTGGCTGTTTCTAAGCTATATGATGGATGACGCCTAGAGTTAAGACTGTTGTTTTTATAATGTAACAATATGTGAGCATTTTATTTTTTTCTCAGTTAACATTTTGAAGATGTTTTAGATCCGTGACTGGGATCCCTTAGTGAATCACTGTTTTAAAGAAAGTAGTACTTGAAGTTTTTCTATACTACAAAAAATTTATAAATACTCATTACTATTTTTGATTCATTTACTTCACACTTAAAAACAACAAAGCTCTGGGTGACAGATTCGTAAACATTGTGTTCAGGCAATTCACCACTACAAAAAAAAACTAAATTTTGATCATTTCATAGCTGTGCCATTTCTTTTAGTTTCATGAACATTTCTGATGCAGATTCCCAGTCTTCTGGCTTCTGTAATGATTGTGGTCCATGGCAAAGTCCAAGTACTCCTGCATGTTTGGGTCCCCACAAGGAGTAATTAACATTAGCTAGCCTCAGGAAAGGCATCCAGTTCAGCCTGTTGAATTGGAAATGCACATGTCTCTGGAGCCAAACCTATGTTAAATAGAAAACATAATTGCATTTATTTTTAATTTAAACTAAAACGTTAGATTAATACTTTTTATCTATTTATCACCAATGTATCATCTGTGTGGTAAGTAGTAGAGTTCATTGGGCACTCCTCCTGGACATGATGCTGTTCTGGAAGGGCAAATCCTGTGACAGTTCCATAGTCTCACACACCCATCCAAGTCCTTCTGAAAAACATCACCAAAGCAGTATCTCAAGAGACACTGATGCTCATGACTCCCGTTGAAGTATCCGGCGTCTCTAAGGTCCGCAAATAACTCCATCCAGAACTGAGACCTATAGAAACGGATACAAATTTTAGTTACACTTTTGAACAATGAAATCAAAGATTAGTCGCAATGATCTTTTGGTCATTCGATTTTATTTTCAGCAACGTATAGACTTGTCCACGATTACAGCGTAAGAATGGCCCTTGTTAAAATACTGAACGCACTGATGCAGAATGTCCGGTGTTTCCGTCTGGTCCGCGTCCTTTAAAAACTCCAAACACTGGCCACACGTAAAGCAAAACCGCGTTAAGGTGTTCATGTGTTTGCCACAAAACGGGCATCCCTCGGTCGCAGTCCATGTTCGGTCACCATGAACTTCATTTACGTCATTTACTCCACAACAACAACGCAAATTGACCGCGCTGACCAACACCACCTTATCACTTCCGTGTATGTGGTACCTTCCCTTTCCGTGAAGAATCTGCCGTTTGTAAATTTGTGTCTGGACTTGTGAAAGTATTTTGCGTCTTGTTAAATTGTTTTTTAAAATGTAAATTTGTTTTGTCCTTGGTAAAAGTGTTTTGCGTCTTGTTAATTTGTTTTTTTAAATGTAAATTTGTCTCGATCTTTGTAAAAGTGTTTCAGACTTTGTAATGTTGTTTTGAACTTCCCGGCCACCGTATTTAACAGCCTGAAAAACGATTTCAAATATACTATAGATTTACTTGGTCATTGTAACCTTAAATTTAAAATCCTACAACAGAATGGTCGGATTTTACCTGAGTGACACACTAGATATGGAATGTCTCACCCAGACTTGGAATGAAGCTGGCTTAACAGGAGGATTCCGTTTTAAAGATGCCTGAAAAAGTGTAAAATATGGCTTTAACAACCTGGAAGAACATTTCAAATATACTATAGACATACATGGTCATTTTAACGTTTACTTTTAAAATCCTAAATAAGAATGGTATTATGTTACCTGAGTGACACACTGGATATGTGATGTCTCACCCAGACTTGGAATGAAGCTGGTTTAACAGGAGGATTCCGTTTTACACTAGCCTGAAAATGAGTAAAATATGGCTTTAACAGCCTGGGAGAACATTTCAAATATACTGTCGATTTAATTGGACATTTTAGCCTTTCATTTTAAAATCCTTCATCAGAATGGTTTGATTTTACCTGAGTGACACACTGGATATGTGATGTCTCACCCAGACTTGGAATGAAGCTGGGTTAACAGGAGGATTCCGTTTTAAATATGCCTGAAAAAGAGTAAAAAATGGCTTTAACAGCCTGGAAGAACATTTCAAATATACTGTAGATTTAATTGGACATGTTAGCTTTTAATTTTAAAATCCTTCATCAGAATGGTCCGAAATTACCTTAGTGACACCATGGATATGTGATGTCTCACCGACACTTGGGATGAAGCTGGCTTAACAGGATGATTCCGTTTTAAAGATGCCTTAACCCTTGTATTGTCCTTTGTGTCACAGCGACATGTTTAGTTTATGTGACCTTTTTGTGCTTTGGGGTCCCGAGACACCGCTTTCATTCGATTTCAAATGCCATCGTGGCCTCATCCTTTGGGTCTCAGAGACCCCCTGTTTCATTTATCATGCCATTATACGTACGTCCCACGACTGCCGATGTGGCCTCCTCCTTCGTGGTCTGGGGGAGACGTCCTTGTTCGATGTCATCTTTCTACTACCCTTGAGGCCTCAGCCTCGCCATTCAGGTCCCTGGGACCCAGGGGTGTGTGTGTGTGTGTGTGTGTGTTTGTGTGTATGTGTGTGTGTGTGTGTGTGTTTATTCAAAACAGATTCAAGGTTTGTTCGGGGCCTCGTCCACGCGGGCCATGAGGCTACGGGCAAACACAGTCGGCACAGTAGTAGGCCCGTGTGCAGCTCCCGCAGATGTATCTCTTGCAGCCACGGCACACAATGTGTGATTTGTGGTCCTTTCTCTCTGGTCTGAGCTGACACCGCTTCCTTTTGCTGTGCACTCTCGGCGTGTCCGGTTCAGAATCCCCATCCTCCTCTAGGCCCCTTGTGACTGTGCCGCCACCGCCGCAGGACGTCCTTGCCGTGATGATGGCTTTGACAAGCGCAGCGGACGCCTCAGTGCGAGGCAGGTGCCACCGTCTCTCGATGAGCGGATTCACAAGCGCCATTCCCAACTGCTCGAAGAATGCCCTCCTCTTGTTGAGCTTGCCACGCATCCATTTGGGCCTGAGCTCTCGCCACAGCACAAAGGCGTTGTAGGCGGACACGTCGAGGATGTTGTGGAACACGGCGAGGGGCCAGCGAGCCGTCTTCCTCCGGCAGCTGTACATGCCCACGAGCTTGTCCAGGTTATCCACGCCGCCGTTGGTGTGGTTGTAGTGGAGTATGATGTCGGGTTTGCCTTGCCTGCCGGGTCCGACGCACGCATCCCCCGTGTGCAGCGTGCTTAACAGCACCACGTTCCTGTGCCTCTTGGGCACGTAGGACACCAGAGTGGCGACGGGCGTCAAGGCAAACTTGGAGGAGAAGACCCCTCGGCCCTTGGTGGCAAGCAATGCGCTCGGCAGCTCAGGCTTGTTTTTGCATATCGTGCCATCAAGATGGAAGAAAACAAAAAGTAAAACCACACACACACACACACAAAGACAATTGTACAGCAATGGTAAAAAAAACAAAAAACAACTACTAAGCAATACAACACCTTGAAAGGGCACCAGCTGCTCGTCCACCGTCACGCCGGCGCCCGGGTTGTTGAGGCGAGGCAGCTGCCGCTTCCACGCATCCCACACCTCTCATACGGCCGCCAGTTTGTCCGAGGCTTGGCGGGCAGCTCTCGACTCGCTGTCGTCGAATCGCAACAGTCTAGATTACGTGTGGAACTGCTTGATTGGCATCATGGTGCAGAAAATGGCCCTGCCGCTCTCCTCGTGCCACAGGCTCTCCAAGGCCTCGTTGTGGGACCGGTACACGCCCGCGAGGATCAGCAGCCCAAGGTAGGCTTGCAGGTGCGTGACATCCATCACTTTCCACTTGCACATGTCCTTTGACCCTCAAGCTTTGTTGCGGCCACAACCATGTCTTCGATTTGCCACGTGACAAACAGGCCAAATGCAGAGACTATGTTGTGGACGTGTTCCGCGGCATAGTCTGTGGGTCCAGGGCTCTGTAGGAGCAGCGCAGCATTAGTGGCAGTAGCAGCGTGTGTCGTGTCCTCTTCTTGGTCGGGTTTGTCCTTTTCGTTGGCATGGCGATGAGGTCTAGGGCAACTGGGATGATACGTTTTCGAGGACAATTTGATTTTGCCATCTTTTGACACAAATGTTTCCTCATCCTGCTCGTCCTCCTCTTGCCCCTTGTCTTCACTGCCCTCTTCTTCTTCTTCTTCGTCGTCTTCGTCTTCTTCGGCCCTTTCTTGTCCACCCTCTTCTTCTTCATTTACTTGTTCTCCTCCTTCGTCTTGGACTTCAACGTCCTCTTGGCCTTGGTCATCGTCTTTGCTGTTGTCGTTGTCGTCGTTGTCGCAGCAGCAGTCTTTTTCTCTGCCGTGGTCGTGTATGTGTTGGTCCTCTGGTGATGGACACCCACCTTGTACTTTTTCTCCTTTTTGTACCTTGGCTTCAGCGGGGACATTGAGAGCCGCGGTGCCGCTCGCGAGAATCCAATGCAGCTTCAACTCCAGAGTCAAACGACGGGCCATGCTGCCATTGCACACGGCTGTGCCGAGCCATGTGCAAAAAGGTCAAGACAAATGTGTCTACAGTGTATACTGTGTGTGTGTGTAATAAAAATAATTAGTAGACTTAGGTCAAGCCGTTTTTTTTATACCTCCCTTTCAACTCGCCTTTGCCTTTCCTGTTTTTACTACAACTAAAAGCCACTGGCCAGGATCCCAGGGACTCAAAGGCGGGACAATGCGAGGGTAGCAGAACTAATATGATCGATTGAATGTACCACGGGTCCAAAGGACGATGCCAAGGGTCCCGGGACCCCGAAGGACAACGTCAAGGGTCCCCGGGACCCAAAAGACGACGTTAAGGGTCCCCGGGACCCAAAGCACAATGTCAAGGGTCACTGGGACCCAAAGGACGACATCAAGGGTCACAGGGACCCAAAGGACGACGTCAAGGGTCCCCGGGACCCGAAGGACGACGTCAAGAATCTGCGGTACCTGAAGGACGCTGTCAAGGGTCTCCGGGACCCGAAGTACGACGTCAAGGGTCACGGTGACCCAAAGGACGACGTCAAGGGTCACGGGAACTCAAAGGACAACGTCAAGGGTCCCTGGGACCCGAAGGATGATGTCAAGGGTCACGGGGACCCAAAGGACGACGTCAAGGGTCCCCGGGACCCGAAGGACGACGTCAAGAATCCCCGGGACCCGAAGGACAATGTCAAGGGTCTCCGGGACCCAAAGTACGACGTCAAGGGTCTCCGGGACCCAACGTACGACGTCAAGGGTCACGGGGACCCAAAGGACGACGTCAAGGGTCACGGGGACCCAAAGGATGACATCAAGGGTCACGGGGACCCGAAGGACGACGTCAAGGGTCCCCGGGACCCAAAGGACGACGTCAAGGGTCCCCGGGACCCAAAGGACGACGTCAAGGGTCCCCGGGACCCGAAGGACAATGCAAGGGGTCACGGGACCCGAAAGAAATCACGATGGGTCTCCGTGACCCAAAGGACAGCACAATGGGTCAAACTGCATGGTTCCCGGGTACCCAAAGGACAACACAAGGGTTAAAAGCCTGAAAAAGATTTCTACTAGCGAGCATTCCAGAGTTGGAATGAAGCTAGCTTAACAGGAGTATCAATTTTTAGAGAAACTTGAAAAAGACAAAAAATATGGCTTTAATTAACCTGATAAAGATTTCAAAGATTCCATGGGCCCACCACATGTGGGAGGAACCAATGGGGTCGGGTGCGCTGCCGTATGGGTGGCAGCAAAGGTCAGGGGCTTCAACAGACCAGACCCGGGCGGTAGAGGCTGGCTCTGGGGACGTGGAATGTCACCTCTCTGTGGGGGAAGGAGCCGGAACTTGTGCGGGAGGTGGAGCGCTACCAGTTAGATCTGATGGGGCTTACATCTACGCACAGTCTCGGTTCTGGAACCGTACTCCTGGATAGGGGTTGGACTCTGTCCTACTCTGGAGTTGCCCAGGGTGTGAGGTGCCGGGCGAGTGTGGGGATAATCACAAGCCCCCGGCTGAGCGCCGCTGCGTTGGAGTTTACCCCGGTGAGAGAGGGTTGCCTCCCTACGCCTGCGGGTGATGGGGGGAAAAACTCTGACTGTTGTTTGTGCATATGCACCAAACAAGAGTTCGGAGTATTCAGCCTTCTTGGAGACCTTGAATGGAGTCCTGTATAGGGCTCCAATAGGAGACTCCATAGTTCTGCTGGGGGATTTCAACGCACACATGGGTGATGATGGAGATACTTGGAGAGGCGTGATTGGGAGGAATGGCCTCCCTGATCTTAACCAGAGTGGTTGTTTGTTGTTGGACTTCTGTGCTAGTCATGGATTGTCCATCACAAACATCATGTTTGAACATAGGGATGCTCATAAGTGTACGTGGTATCAGAGCACCCTAGGCCAAAGGTCAATGATAGATTTTTTAATCGTGTCATCTGATCTGAGGCCGTATGTTTTGGACACTCGGGCGAAGAGAGGGGCAGAGCTGTCAACTGATCACCATCTGCTGGTGAGTTGGATCAGGGGGTGGGGGAAGAATCTGGACAGACCTGGTAAGCCCAAGCGGGTAAATTGGGAACGTCTGGAGGAGGACCCTGTCCGACGGACTTTCAACTCACACCTCCGGCGGTGCTTTTCGGGCATCCCTGTGGAGGCTGGGGGCATTGAACCTGAGTGGACAATGTTCAAAGTTTCCATTGCTGAAGCTGCGGAGCGAGCTGTGGTCTTAGGGTCTTAGGTGCCTCAAGGGCAGATATGTTATCCCAGAGGACTCCGGAGGCAGTTGCAAGGTACCGACGGGCCCAAAGGGCTGCAGCCTCTGCCGTGACAGAGGCAAAGCAGCGGGTGTGGGAGAAATTCGGAGAAGACATGGAGAAGGACTTTCGGTCGGCACTAAGGTGCTTCTGGAAAACCGTTCGCCACCTCAGGAAGGGGAAGCGAGGAATCATCCAAGCTGTATACAGTAAGGATGGGACGTTGTTGACCTCAACTGGGGAGGTAATAGAGCGGTGGAAGGAGCACTTTGAGGAACTCTTAAATCCAGCTGACACGCCCTCTGTGGTAGAGGCAGAGCTGGAGGATGATGGGGGATTGTTGTCAATTTCCCTGGTGGAAGTCGCTGAGGTAGTCAAACAACTCCACAGCGGCAAAGCCCCAGGGATTGATGAGATCCGTCCAGAAATGCTGAAAGCTCTGGGTGTGGATGGGATGTCTTGGTTGACACGCCTCTTTAACATTGCGTGGAAGTCTGGAATGGTGCCTAAGGAGTGGCAGACCAGGGTGGTGGTTCCCCTCTTCAAAAAGGGGGACCAGAGCGTGTGTGCCAAATACAAGGGTATCACACTTCTCAGCCTCCCTGATAAAGTCTACTCCAAGGTGCTGGAAAGGAGGGTTCGGCCGATAGTCAAACCTCGGATTGAAGAGGAACAATGCGGATTCCGTCCTGGCCGTGGAACAACGGATCAAATCTTCACTCTCGCAAGGATCTTGGAGGGGGCCTGGGAGTATGCCCAACCAGTCTACATGTGTTTTGTGGATTTGGAGAAGGTGTATGACCGGGTCCCCCGGGAGAAACTGTGGGAGGTGCTGCGGGAGTATGGAGTGAGGGGGTCCCTTCTCAGGGCCATCCAATCTCTATATGACCAAAGCGAGAGATGTGTGCGGGTTCTCGGCAGTAAGTCGGGCTCGTTCCAGGTGAGGGTTGGCCTCCGCCAGGGCTGCGCTTTGTCACCAATCCTGTTCAGAATATTTATGGACAGGATATCAAGGCGTAGTCGGGGAGGGGTTGCAGTTTGGTGGGCTCGGGATCTCATTGCTGCTTTTTGCAGATGATGTGGTCCTGATGGCGTCATCGGTCTGTGACCTTCAGCACTCACTGGATCGGTTCGCAGCCGAGTGTGAAGCGGCTGGGATGAGGATCAGCACCTCTAAATCTGAGGCCATGGTTCTCAGCAGGAAACCGATGGAGTGCTTTCTTCGGGTAGGGAGTGAGTCCTTACCCCAAGTGAAGGAGTTTAAGTACCTTGGGGTCTTGTTTGCGAGTGAGGGGACCATGGAGCGTGAGATTATTTTCGCACCGTTGTGACGAAAAGGGAGCTGAGCCAGAAGGCAAAGCTCTCGATCTACCGGGCAATTTTCGTTCCTACCCTCACCTATGGTCATGAAGGCTAGGTGATGACCGAAAGAACGAGATCAAGGGTACAAGCGGCCGAAATGGATTTCCTCAGGAGGGTGTCTGGCGTCTCCCTTAGAGAAAGGGTGAGAAGCTCAGTCATCCGAGAGGGGCTCGGAGTAGAGCCGCTGCTCCTTCGCGTCGAAAGGAGCCAGTTGAGGTGGTTCGGGCATCTGGTGAGGATGCCTCCTGGGCACCTCCCTAGGGAGGTGTTTCAGGCACGTCCAGCTGGGAGGAGGCCTCGGGGAAGACCCAGAACTAGGTGGAACGCCTCGGGATCCCCCAGTCGGAGCTGGTTGATGTGGCTCGGGATTTCTAAAGAAAGATTTCTAATATAGCTTTACTTTTAGAAGAATGGTTCGATATTACCTGAGTGACACACTGGATATGTGTTGTCTCACCCAGAGTTGGAATGAAGCTGGCATAACAGGAGGATTCCTTTTCAGAGGAGCCTGAAAACAAGTAAAATATGGCTTTAACAGCCTGAACAAGATTTCTAATATAACTTTACTTGGACATTTATGCCTTTAATTTTAAAATCCTACACGTGTTGTTGTTCGGGGTTTTGTTTTGGATTATTTTTCCTTTTTGGCCCTCCTTGTGTTTGTGTCCCAGTTTTTTCCCCGAGTCTTGTGTTGTTGGTCCTGTGTTCTGTTTCCTGCCTTATTTTGAAGTCTGTTTTCACCTCTAGTTTTACTTCCTGTGTCTGCTCGCTCTTGTGATTACCTGATGTTTTCCACCTGATTCCCTGCCCTCTTGTCAGCTGCCTCTCGTTACCTGATTACCTTGTGTATTTAATGTCTGTGCTTCCCTTGTCTTTTGTCAGATCCTTTTGTCCTGCCAGTTGTCCCGTCAGCTGTCCTGTCCTCATGATCCTGGCTGTATTCCAGCAATTCCCCTTGAGTTGTCCCTGTGTATTTTTTCCTGTTTTGTTATTGCCTTCCCATGTGCCTGTTTTTTGGGAGTTTGGATTGTTTTTGGGATTTTCCCTTTTTGTCCTTGTGTTGGCTGAACTGTTGAGAATAAAGCCTTTTTTTGAAGTTCCCTACTACTCTGCTTTTGGGTCCTCTTCCTCCGCTGTAACAAAAATGGTCCACTTTTACCTGAGTGACTCACTGGATGTGTATTGTCTCACCCAGAGTTGGAATGAACCTGGCTTAACAGGATTCATTTTTAGAGTTGCCTGAAAAAGAGTGAAAATATGGCTTTAATTAACAACCTGATAACGATTTCAAATATAGATTTAATTAGACATTTAAGCAATTAATTTTAAAAACCTACATCAGAATGGTCTGATATTACCTGAGTGACATACCATAGAGTAGCCTGAAAAAGAGTAAAAATATAGCTTTAACAGCCTGAAAGTAAATATAGCTTTACTTGGACATTTAAGCCTTTAATAACTATTTTGACTTTACTATTTTGTTTGTTTAGGCATTTAAAACAGTAACAGTCACCAGAAAAGTGTAATGATAGTATGATTGTCCCTTAATTACACTCTGAATAGACATGTTAATAAACCAATTTCCAAAAGGGTCAGGACAGAAGAAACAATGGAGGCATTAAAAGTTGATCTGCTAGCACAAGACTGGGAGTTTAGTGATAAGGAAAAAGATGTGGACAAAGTATATGAAGAATTCCTAAGAACTTTTAAATTATTATATGATAAAAATTGTCCAATGAAAATATATAGCAGAAAACAAAAAGTAAATGATAGACCGTGGATTTCCAAGGGATTACAAAACGCCTGTAAAAAGAAAAATACACTTTATAGAGAATTTATAAAACACAGAACTATAGAGACTGAAAATAAATATAAGAAATATAAGAATAAGTTAACTAATATTATGAGATCTTGTAAAAAAGAATACTACACAAAACTATTAGATAATAATAAAAACAATATTAAAGGTATGTGGAACATTTTAAATAATATTAAAAATAATAATAGACAGGATACTTATACTTATCCCCATTACTTCATTGATAATGATAAAAATATTAATAACATGGAGGATGTGGTTAATAACTTCAATAAATCTTTTGCAAACGTGGGACCAAACTTAGCTGAACAAATCCCGGTTCAACAAACATTAGAAAGTACATATGAGAAGCTAATAGAAAGAAATCCCAGTTCAATTTTTCTGACAGCAGTAGATGAAAAAGAAATAATTGATATTGTTAAAGAATGCAAAAACAAACCATCCACTGATCACGATGGAATAGATATAAAAATTATACAAAAAGTAATAGAGGGGATCGCCAAACCACTAACAAACATCTGCAATTTATCATTTTTAACCGGTAAATTTCCAACAAAAATGAAAGTAGCAAAAATCATTCCTCTATATAAAACTGGAAATAAACACCACTTCACAAATTACAGGCCTGTCTCTCTACTGTCACAATTTTCAAAAATTTTAGAAAAATTATTTAACAACAGATTAGAGAAATTTATTGATAAAAATAAACTACTCACTGACAGCCAATATAGATTTAGAAAAAATAGATCAACCTCACTAGCACTAACAGAACTCATTGAAGAAATCACAAACTCCACAGATAAAAAGAAATATGCAGTTGGGGTTTTCATTGATCTAAAAAAAGCATTTGATACAATAAATCACAAAATATTAATCAGTAAACTGGAACGAATCGGGATCAGGGGGGTAGCTCTAAACTGGATAAGTAGTTATCTGAGAGACAGACAACAATTTGTGAAGATGGGAGATTATTTGTCTGAATGTCTGGGCATTGCTTGTGGTGTCCCCCAGGGGTCAGTGTTGGGACCAAAGTTATTTTTATTATATATCAATGATATTTGTAAAGTATCTCAAGTATTGAATTTTGTATTATTTGCAGATGATACAAACATATTTGGATCAGGGACAGCTTACAGCAACTCTTGGAATTAATCACTTCAGAATTCAAGAAAATAAAACAATGGTTTGACATAAACAGGCTATCAATAAATTTGAGTAAAACTACATTCATGGTATTCGGAAACTGTAAGTCAAAGCATCAAGCACAGATACAGATAGAGGGGGTTAACATAGAAAGAGTACATGAAAATAAATTCCTTGGAGTGATTATAGATGACAAGATTTGCTGGAAGCCTCACATAAAACACATCAAAACCAAACTGTCCAGAAGTATTTCAGTCCTAGCAAGAGCTAAGCACATTCTGGATCTCAAATCACTTCACATCCTATACTGCTCACTACTGTTACCTTATTTGAATTACTGTGTAGAGGTTTGGGAAACACTTATCAACACTCACTACAGCCACTAGTCATAATGCAAAAAGAGCAATAAGAATCATTCACAACGCGGATTTCAGGATCATACAAATTCATTATTTCTAAAGTCTAAATTGCTAAAATACCATGATTTAATTGAATATCAAATTGCAGTATTCATGTTCAAAGTAAGAAATAGCCTATTGCCTGGGAATATACAGAAGATGTTCTCTGAAAGGGAGGAGGGTACGATTTAAGGAAGGGGAAATTTTAAGACTAATAGATGTAGAACATCAAGGAAAAGATTATGTTTATCAATTTGCGGAGTTAAATTGTGGAACCAGCTAAATGAGAACCTAAAGCAATGCCCAAACATATTCCTTTTCAAAAAAATGTACAAAGAAATTATTTTCAGAAGGTATAGAGAAGCACTGTTTTGTTGAAGTTTTGTTTGTTTTTGTTTTGTTTATGTATGTATGTATGTATGTATATGTATGTGTATGTATATATATGTGTGTATATATGTATATATATATATATATATATATATATATATATATATATATATATATATATATATATATGTGTGTATGTGTATGTGTGTATATGTATGTGTATGTGTGTATATGTATGTGTGTATATGTATGTATATGTGTATGTATATGTATGTATGTATATATATATATATATATGTATGTATGTATGTGTATGTGTATGTATATGTATGTGTGTATGTATGTATATATACAGTTGTGGTCAAAAGTGTACATACACTTGTAGAAAATCACAATGTTATGGCTGTCTTGAGTCTTCAATAAGTTCTACAACTCTTATTTTTCTGTGATAGAGTGATCGGAACACATACATGTTTGTCACAAAAACAGTCATAAAGTTTGGTTCTTTCATAAATTTATTATGGGTCTGCTGAAAATGTCACCAAATCTGCTGGGTCAAAAATATACATACAGCAACAAAATATGTCAATTTTGGTGATGTAGCGAGTTGTGTCAATCAAATTAGCTTCATGTCATGGCCTCTTCACTTCTTCTAAGTGATTCTGATTGACTACAGCTGTTGACTTCTCATGAGCCCATTTAAATAGGGCTCATTTGACCCAGTGATTAGACTCAGCTACAAAAGCTACAATGGGAAAGTCAAAGGAACTCAGTGTGGATCTGAAAAGCGAATTATTGACTTGAACAAGTCAGGAAGTCACTTGGAGCCATTTCAAAGCAGCTACAGGTCCCAAGAGCAACTGTGCAGACACTTATACGCAAGTATAAAGTGCATGGAACAGTTGTGTCACTGCCACGATCAGGAAGAAAACGCAAGCTATCACATGCTGCCGAGAGGAGATTGGTCAGGATGGTCAAGAGTCAACCAAGAATCACCAAGAAGCAGGTCTGCAAGGATTTGGAAGCTGATGGAACACAGGTGTCAGTCTCCACAGTCAAGCGTGTTTTACATCGCCATGGACTGAGAGGCTGCCGTGCAAGAAAGAAGCCCTTGCTCCAGAAAAGGCACCTTAAGACTCGGCTGAAGTTTGCTGCTGATCACATGGACAAAGATAAAACCTTCTGGAGGAAAGTTCTCTGGTCAGACGAAACAAAACTTGAGCTGTTTGGCCACAGCACCCAGCAATATGTTTGGAGGAGAAAAGGTGAGGCCTTTAATCCCAGGAACACCATGCCTACTGTCAAGCATGGTGGTGGTAGTATTATGCTCTGGGGATGTTTTGCTGCCAGTGGAACTGGTTCTTTGCAGAAAGTAAATGGGATAATGAAGAAGGAGGATTACCTCCAAATTCTGCAGGAAAACTTAAAACCATCAGCCCGAAGGTTGGGTCTTGGGCGCAGTTGGGTGTTCCAACAAGACAATGACCCAAAACACACATCAAAAGTGGTAAAGGAATGGCTAAACCAGGCTAGAATTAAGGTTTTAGAATGGCCTTCCCAAAGTCCTGACTTAAACCCCATTGAGAACATGTGGACAGTGCTAAAGAAACAGGTTCATGCAAGAAAACCATCAAATTTAGCTGAACTGCACCAATTCTGTCAAGAAGAGTGGTCAAACATTCGACCTGAAGCTTGCCAGGACCTTGTGGATGGCTACCAAAAGCGCCTAGTTGCCGTGAAAATGGCCAAGGGACATGTAACCAAATACTAATGTTGCTGTATGTATATTTTTGACCCAGCAGATTTGGTGACATTTTCAGCAGACCCATAATAAATTTATGAAAGAACCAAACTTTATGACTGTTTTTTGTGACAAACATGTATGTGTTCCGATCACTCTATCACAGAAAAATAAGAGTTGTAGAACTTATTGAAGACTCAAGACAGCCATAACATTGTGATTTTCTACAAGTGTATGTACACTTTTGACCACAACTGTATGTGGATGTGTGTATGTATATGTATAGGTATGTGTATATATATGGATATATATAGCAATATAATTATAAATATTGTAAATTGAAGGAATGCAAGAATTAAAGGGGTAGGAGTACATAAGTTTTACTTCTTCCTACACCTTTTCGCACATGTGATAGAGGTATGTTAACACAGGAAAGAAGGGTACCTTGTTTGTTGTTTTCTCTCCAATGTTTTTAAACATTGTTTTATTGTTTCTTTTATTTTTTTGTTTTATTTGTATATACTTTCTCTTGCATGTTCGAAATAAAGATATAAAAAAAAAAAAAAAAAATTAGCACTGTTCCTTTTTGTATGGCTGTTTATTATGCAAATGATGAAACGGTGAGCAAAACCATTGTGGAACTTTGTGTGTATATATATTTATTTTTTTTAAATCTTATGTACTTTAACATTTGTAACAGAATGTCTTGCAAGATCTACAGTATTCCTTGAGTGTCTCTGACGATGAGATACAAGAAGGCAAGGCAGCTTTATTTGTATAGAACATTTCAGCAACAGGGCAATTCAAAGTGCTTCACACAAAATCAGTTAAACAGTTAAAAAAAATTTAAAATAAAAACGATACATAAAACACAAGATAAAAAGTTACGGTGCAGCATAAGAAATTAAACATTAAAGAAATGAACAGTCATTTAAAAAAAAAAAAAAAAATCTCCAACAGCAGAGTCGCATTATACCACGCTCTGTCTGAAACCCCACGTTACCAGAAATCTACTGGTTAAGTAAGTACTACAAACCGAAGTATAAAACAAACCTGAAGCTGAAGAAACCCTAAACGTTAACGGAAAAGACCCGCGGACCTGAGAGAGAGGGAGATTCCCTTCTCCATGTCGTGTGTGAGTGAGCAGAGCGTGTGTGTACGGGCGGGGCGCACGGTCCGCTATCCAATCCGAGTACAGATAATGACTCGTATTACTCGTATAATACTTGTATTCGGCAAAAGTGCTTTATCCGTACCGGATACTCGTTTCAGCCGAGTATCCGGCTCATCCCTAATAGAAACTGAACGCTGCTTCCCCCCGTTTAGTTCTGACTCTGGGGACAGAAAGTAGACCTGTCCCAGATGACCTGAGAGGTCTGGGGGGGTCATAGTGTACTAGCAGATCAGAAATGTATTTTGGCCCTAAACCGTTTAGTGATTTATAAACTAGCAAAAGTACTGTGAAATCAATTCTTTGGGGCACAGGAAGCCAGTGTAAAGACTTCAGAACTGGAGTGATGTGATCCAGTCTCTTGGTCTTAGTGAGGACTCGAGCAGCAGCGTTCTGAATCAGCTGCAGCTGTCTGATTGATATTTTTTTTTTTTAGGGAGACCTGTTACAGTTACAGTTAAAGTAGTCAAGTCTACTGAAGATGAAAGCATGGACAAGTTTTTTCAAATCCTGTTGACACATAAGTCCTTTAACCCTTGATATATTCTTAAGGTGATAATAGGCTGACTTTGTACTTGTCTTAATGTGGCTGTTAAAATTCAGGTCAAATTCAGGTCATTCAGGTCATGACTACAGCAAGATTTCTGGCTTTGTCTGTTGTTTTTAACATTGTTGTTTGAAGCTGAGCGCAGACTTTTAATCGTTCCTCTTTTGCTCCAAAGACAACCGCCTTGGGGAACTCCGCACGTCATATCTATAATTACCTATTGACACCAGTAATCCTGAGTAAACCTCAGTGCTGTGGTGTGGTCGGACACCCGACTGAAAGGTATCAAAACTGTTGTTTAGTGACAAGAAATAGTTGAGTTGCTGAAAAAACGCTTCAATGATTTTACTTAAAAACGGGAGGTTTGATATTAGCCCCCCAGGAATTATGGAACATTTTCTTAAAATTCTTCCCAATGTTTGCAGCATTGATAAAACTTGATATAATCAAACTTTCACCAATGCAATTTAGTAGCTTTTGGTACATTTTGGAATATAAAATAAATTTTTAGGATTGCTTTATATCAAATATAGTGAAAATTGGGGTGGTCAAAAATATTAGCCCCCATGTGAATTTTCTGCTTTCAAAACACACCTAATTAACCAATCAGCTTTCAAACAACACCTGTGCAGTCAATTGGCTTCCTAACAACACCTGAGGATTCAATCAGCGTAAAAGGACTCCAATGAACAGGGCCCTTGAACACATTATTGAGAGGCTACTGAAAACTATTACTACGATATACTCACCATGCCAAAGACAAAGGAAATCCGTCTTGAGCTCAAAAAGAAGAGCGTGGAGGCTCATGATAAGGAGGAAGGCTACTGCCATTTCCAAATGCTTGGAAATGGCAGTATAGCCATTCCTGTACGTTGCCTCATTGCCAAAGTACAAGAAGACAAATTCTGTAAGAAACAAACCTGGGCGTGGTCGTAAGCGCACGCAAGAACTCTGGGGAGGAAAATAGTCAGAGATTTCAGCAAGAAGCTGCGGACATCTGCCATGATGATTGTTGCTGACCTGGCCTCTTCTGGAGTTGATGTTTCAAGGAACACAGATGTGAGGGCTCTTCATCGTGGTGGGCTTCAGGGCCATCGTCCCAGAAGAACCCCTTTACTCAAAGAGCAGCACATCACAGCCAGACTGAGGTTTACCCATGAACATTTGAAAGGTAAAAATGAGTTTTGGAAGTGTAACCAATGTCAAAAATCTATATTAAAAGAGCTAGAAATTTATTAGGAAGTTTATTTTGAAGGTGATGAGTTGGAGACGTGCTGTCAGCCAATCAGGAAGAAGCCCTGATTGTTGACCTGCACGGAGCAGAGTTCACTTTTTTTTTGAGCTGCTGGGAGAACGGATAGAAAACCTTGTGTCGAATGATACCTACCTCATGAAGCTATTTTAACAAAAGTTGCTAAAATTGATTAAAACCGTTTTGAGTTGATCCAGTGGGGAGCCTTGGACCTGTGAGAGTGCAGTTGGAGAGACTTGACGTCTCCCTGATGAAGAAACGCATTGGTCAGGTTTTTTTGTTGGACCCCCTTTGAACCTTTGATCTACCTGAGAGTTGGAGCCTGGATTGAGACGTCGATGGCGAGCCCCAGCCCAGTGGAGAACTAGAGATACGGCGCCTGCAGGATTTAGCACCTCAATTCACACACACATACACGCACACCACCAACTGCGCGGTAGGACAAACTTTTCACTTCCACGGTGGATTGAAATTGAATTGAAAAAACTGAATTGAAGTGGCTGAAAAACAGAAACTCTGAACTTTAAATCACAGCTGTGGGGTTTTGGTTACAATTTATTTTTTTACTTACCCGGGTAAGAATTGTGTCATCTGATAGTGTGTAATGTTTACAATTTTGGCTTATCCTTCTCATCTATTAAAAGAGAAGCGTTCTGTTTTCTCAAAGAGAGTAAACTGTGTTTGAGTCGTTTCTGGTGTTGTTTGGTTAATCCTGGGCTCCATAGGCGAACATAGAACTTCTGATCCCACTGGCCATAAATAATTATCATATAGAGCAGTCCCTCTCGGTTTCCCCCCCCCCTCCTCCAAAGGGTTACAAATGGCGAGCCAGCCAGGAGCCTAGTTCATTGCCAAACAATTACCTGGAACAAACTGCTTTGTTTATTGCATGATAATTTGACACACCACTAGAAAATGGATATTGTTGATAAATTGAGCATCAAAGTCCCAAATGCAGTCCTAGTGAGTGGGTTGACAGGTTCTGAGAAAGATGAAAACATTCTTGACTTTTTGAAAAAGTATGGTTCAATCAATAGGACTGTAAAGATAGATGACTCAACTACAGAGTTTCATACAAACCTGATAGTAGAGTATAACCATGGCACTGCTGTACAGGCATTAGAACCTTTTTTGCCTTACATTCACCCATTTCCAGAATGCCCTGATGTCACATACCATGTCCAAGCCCTTGCAAGCGTCTACGCACAACAAGTAGGTAGCACTGTCACAAAGACTTACCTCGAGAAGCTCAAAGAGATAGCTAAACTCAGTGGAAAGGACATCGAGCAGGTGTTAAAGGAGGTGATGTCTCAAATAGAGGAGTCTATTGAGGGGGCTGGATCCAGTGAGGATTCTACTTCCCTCCAACACCTACAGGAAGTTAAGCAGGCTGTAGAGCACAGCCCGCATGATGATCCGCCACGACGGTTGGTTGATGTTGCCCCTCTCATCGAGCTTGACCCCTTGGATGTTAATCAGAGGACATCAACTTCTTCTTCTAACTCAAAGACACCTATGACTCTGAGCCCCAGTGAACTCAACCCACTTGAGGTACAAAGGATAGTTGTTGAGCACATTGTGAGGAACGAAGACAAATCATCACACTCTCATCCCATTTTTAAGTTGAGAGCTTTCTCAGGGAAAATCCCTAGACCATACAGTGAGGTTGATTACGACACTTGGCGGTCTCATGCTGATTTGATGATGAAAGATGTATCTGTTTCTGATCTTGAGAAAACAAGGAAAATCCTTGAAAGTCTTCTTGTCCCAGCTTCCGATGTTGTTAGACATCTTGGTCCTGAAGCATCCCCTACGGCTTATCTGCAAATTTTGGACTCTGCATTTTCCACCGTTGAAGATGGTGAGGAACTGTTTGTACGGTTCATGAACACATTCCAGGACTCTGGAGAAAAACCGTCTTCCTACCTGCAGCGTCTTCAAGTTGCTCTGTGTAAAGCTGTGCGCAGAGGAGGCGTACCAGCACAGGACTTAGACAGCCACCTACTTCGACAGCTCTGCAGGGGCTGTTGGGACAACGTTCTGCTTAATGACCTCCGCCTAGAACAAAAGAAACAAAACCCCCCAACGTTTGCTGAACTCTTAATGCTGTTACGTACTGAGGAAGATAGGCAAGAAGCCAAGGCTGTGCGAATGAAACAACACTTGGGCACCACGAAGCAGAAAGCCGTGTCCCACGTGCAAACGGTGTGTAACTGTGGTGAGACCCAAGCTGAGCCTGACCCTAGTAGCGTAAATGAGCTAAGGAAACAAGTTGCAGACTTGAAAAGCCAGCTAACATCTCTCATGAAAAAGAAAAAGATAGTGTCTCCCAAAAAAGAAACTTCAAAAATGGCAAACACACAAAAACCTGACCATGCAACCACAGAAACCAACTTACCTTCTCACAAGGGTGCAACTTCCAAGCCAAAGCCTTGGTACTGCTTTCGCTGTGGGGAGGATGGGCACGTTGTTGCCACCTGTGAGTTTGATGCCAATCCTGCCCTGGTAGCAGCAAAACGGAAAGAACTGAGACAACGACAGCAGTTGTGGGAAGCACAGAACCCCCCTACTTTTTCTTTAAACTAAATTCAGTTCCTGTCGAGGGACAGACAAGAACTGATATTAGTCAATCATGTCCCATTGAACCCAAGCAACGTGCCACGCTAAAACAGTCTCATACAAGAGGTCGTCCCTTCAAACTACCTAAAGGCTTAGTAGGCACAAAGAGCACAGCCCAAGTGGAAGTGGAGGGGAGCTCCACAATCTCCTTGCTGGACACGGGTTCCCAAGTTACCACGGTCCCTCAATCCTTCTATCAGCAACACCTTTCTGGACATGAAATCAGACCACTGTTCGACTTACTTGAAGTTCAAGGAGCCAATGGTCAGTGTGTACCTTACCTCGGATACGTTGAGTTGAGTGTCACTTTCCCCAGAGAGTTTGTGGGAGTGGAAATCGAGGTGCCAACCCTCGCCTTGGTGGTCCCAGATGTTCATGCTGCTTCTGACTCACTCATGCTGATAGGTACCAACACGCTTGATGTACTGTATGAGATGTACTGTGAGACTGCTCCTGATGCACAGCAGCCAGCAGCACATGGCTACAGGGCAGTGCTCAAAGTCCTTGAGCTCAGGCAGCGACAGAGTAAGGATGGTGACCTTGGGGTGGTGAGGATGCATGGCAAAGACCCCAGTTGGTTCCAGCTGGCCAAACTGTGGTCTTGGAAGGTTGTGTTGCAGTCAGTGGGTTCACTACGGAGAGATCAGTAGTTCTGGAGCACCCTTCCTCAACTTCACTGCCGGGTGGCCTGCTGGTGAAAACCTGTCTTGTTGATTTGCCCACTAAAAAGCCATGCAAACTCCCAGTAGTACTTACCAATGAGTCAGACCACGATGTTATTGTCCCCCAAAGATGTATTATTGGCAAGGTCAGTGCCTTTCAGAAAGTCACAAGAACATAGTGTACTTGCCTCAAAACCAGACTCTCTCCAGAAATCAGACATCAAATTCAACTTCAGCGATTCGCCTGTTCCTGCTGAGTGGAAAGAGCGTATCACAAGGAAACTGAACAGCATGCCTGAAGTTTTTGCACAGAGTGATCTTGACTTTGGCAGAACTGATCGGGTTAAGCACCAAATCAAGCTCTCAGACGAGACGCCATTCAAGCACAAAGCTCGCCCCATACATCCCCATGACTTGGAGGCCGTCCGTAAGCATTTACAAGAACTGCTTCAAGCTGGAGTGATCAGAGAATCTGAGTCTCCATTCTCGTCGCCCATAGTGGTAGTGAGGAAAAGAACGGCGAGGTCCGTCTCTGCATTGATTATAGGAAACTAAATCTCCAAACTGTAAAAGATGCTTACGCACTCCCAAACATGGAAGAGGTGTTCTCCTCACTCACCGGGTCAAAGTGGTTTTCCGTCCTTGACCTAAAGTCTGGCTATTATCAGATCCAGGTTGAGGAAGCAGACAAACCCAAAACCGCCTTTGTTTGTCCCATGGGGTTTTGGGAATTTAACCGGATGCCTCAAGGAGTCACAAACGCCCCAAGCACGTTCCAGCGGTTGATGGAAAGATGTGTGGGAGATATGAACTTGGAGGAAGTTCTTGTATTTCTCGATGACATCATTGTCTTTTCAAAAACTTTGGAAGAACATGAGGTGAGGCTGATGAAAGTCCTGAACCGTCTCAAGGAATTTGGCCTTAAGCTCTCTCCAGAGAAATGCAAGTTCTTTCAAACGTCTGTCAAGTACCTGGGGCATGTCGTATCACAAGATGGAGTGGGGACTGACCCTGGAAAAGTGGAGGCCCTGAAAACGTGGTCAAGGCCCCAAGACCTGAAACAGCTAAGGTCTTTTCTTGGATTTTCAGGTTATTACAGGCGATTTATAAAAGACTATTCTGCCATCGTCAAACCCTCACCGACTTGACATCTGGTTATCCCCCACTGCATAAGAGCATCAAAAACAAGACACAGACTAACCAATACCGTGATCCAAGGAGGCCCTTTGGCGATCGGTGGACTGACAGTTGTGAGCTAGCATTCAACACCATCATTGAAAAGCTCACCACAGCTCCTGTTCTTGGGTTTGCTGACCCCAAGTTACCCTACGTCCTCCACACCGACGCCAGTACACTGGGTCTTGGGGCAGTCCTATATCAAGAGCAGGAGGGTCACATGCGAGTGATTGCATACGCCAGCAGGGGCCTATCACGCAGTGAATCACGATACCCTGCCCACAAGTTAGAGTTTCTGGCTTTAAAGTGGGCTGTCGTTGAAAAATTTAATGATTACCTGTATGGAAATCAGTTCACTGTCGTGACTGACAGTAACCCCTTGACATACATTCTTACCAGTGCCAAATTGGACGCCACCAGTTACAGATGGCTAGCAGCCCTGTCAGCTTTTAATTTCAAGCTCCAGTACAGACCCGGCAAGCTGAACTCTGATGCAGACGGTCTTTCAAGGAGACCACACGGAGAGCTTTCAAATGACCTAAAGTCCCAGAAAGAACAGGAGCGCATCAGTCAGTTCATGCAAACACATTTGGCCGACTTTGGGGGTGTTGTGAGCCAAGACATCGTGCATGCCATCTGTGAGAGGCATCTTGTTTGTGGTGTATCAGATGAATGTGGAGACAGAGATGGAGGCATGACACTGGTGCAATCTCTGGCAATCTCCCCTGAGGCCTTACCGGACAGCTTTGTGAACGAACAGCAGCATGATTTACCTGGTCTTCCTCATCTGTCTGAGAGAGATTGGAGATAAACAGAGAGCTGACCCCTACCTTCGGGAGGTAATAGCTCAAATGGAAAGTGGAGAAAAGCTGCCTCCAACAGTCAGAAAAGAACTCCCTGATATTCCTTTCCTTCTAAGGGAGTGGAATCGCCTTGAATTGCATGACGAAGTGCTGTACAGGAAACGTCAAGACAATGGCAGAGTTACATATCAGCTTGTCTTACCTGAGGAGCTCCGGAGTGTAGTTCTGCAGAGCCTTCACAATGATATGGGCCACTTAGGCATTGAACGAACCTTGGATTTGGTACGGACCAGATTCTTCTGGCCAAAGATGGCGGCCGACGTTGAAAGAAAAGTCAAGACCTGCGATCGGTGCATCCTCAGAAAAGCACAGCCAGAAAAAGCGGCATTGTTGGTGAACATAAAGTCCACCAGGCCTCTGGAACTTGTTTGTATGGACTTCTTGTCCTTAGAGCCTGACAGGAGTGGTGCAAAAGACATTTTGGTGATCACCGATCATTTTACAAAGTATGCAGTTGCCGTCCCAACGCCAAATCAGAAAGCTCAGACCGTCGCCAGGTGCCTTTGGGACAACTTCATGGTCCATTATGGAATTCCTGAGCGCTTGCATAGCGACCAAGGACCAGACTTTGAGTCACGGACAATCAAAGAGCTATGCAAAATTGCTGGAATTCACAAAATCCGTACGACTCCCTATCATCCCAGAGGGAATCCAGTCGAACGTTTCAACAGAACACTGTTGAACATGTTGGGGACACTTGACAATCAAGACAAATCAAAGTGGCGAAACTTTGTGAAACCCTTAGTACATGCGTACAACTGTACGAAGAATGATGTAACTGGGTTCACACCTTATGAACTCATGTTTGGTCGCCAACCAAGACTGCCCATTGATCTGGCACTTGGGTTACCCTTGAGGGATGATGGGTACAAGTCTCACTCACAGTACGTACAAAAGCTCAAGTCTCATCTGGAAGAGAGCTACAAGATAGCCACCCAAAACGCCACAAAGATAGCCGCAAAGAACAAGGCAAGATTTGATAAGCACGTCAATGCCTCTAAATTAGAGGCTGGCGACAGAGTGTTGGTGAGAGCTGTTCGCCTGCGTGGCAAACATAAGCTTGCAGACAAGTGGGAACCGGATGTTTACGTGGTGGTGAAGCAAGCTGGAGATCTCCCGGTCTACATCCTCAGACCAGAGAGCAGGGAAAGGCCCTTGCGGACTCTTCACCGAGACCTTCTACTACCCTGTGGTTCTCTCCCACTGAGCGTTGAAAAGCCAGATCTGCCAAAAGTGCACAGGCCACGTACACGCAAGTCAGGTGAATTGTCTGATGTAAATGATCAGTGTGACTCTGAGGATGACATTCCATATGAGTGGTTCAGGGAACAACCACACAAAGAAATTGGAAGATTTACAACTGTTTATGAAATTCCCCGATCAAACATCAATTTTGAGTCACCTTTTTCAGAGGACAAGGGAGAGACGTATCCAAATCTGGTGATGCTCTAGTGGATGAAGAACACTTATCTGTTAATCCGTCTGGCGACTCATGTAGCGCTGAAGCAGGAGACCCACCGGATGCACTGCCAGTTGCTGCAGTAAGTGGAGGTTCACCTGCTACTTCCCGTACAACACCTGAAAAAGGAACAGGAGCTAAAGAATCAACAAGTGTATATTTACCCTTCAGTGTCACTGGACCTGTTGGAAATGACCTTCTTACCGACAAAAATAAACAAACTCCTGAAAAGGATGTCCTTGTTGAAGGAAAAGAGAGAAAGATGGATGGTGGTGCAAAAGTTACCAGTGATACAGTACCATCTGAAAGTATTGATGCCGATGAACAAAGCAGCACTGTACGACGTTCAACCAGGAACAGAGAAAGACCAGAACGACTGCAGTATTCACATCTCGGAAGCCCGTTGGTATCAATTGTCCAGTCTCTGTTTCAAGGCCTGAGTATGGCTCTTACTGATGCCTTGTTGGAAGTTGAGGATTCAAGAACAAGCCTGAACTCACCCTTCGGACCAGTCACTAAACAGCCGCTCCCATGCACAGAGGCGTGCATGAATTCAAGAGGGAGGGTGTAACCAATGTCAAAAATCTATATTAAAAGAGCTAGAAATTTATTAGGAAGTTTATTTTGAAGGTGATGAGTTGGAGACGTGCTGTCAGCCAATCAGGAAGAAGCCCGGATTGTTGACCTGCACGGAGCAGAGTTCACTTTTTTTTGAGCTGCTGGGAGAACGGAGAGAAAACCTTGTGTCGAATGATACCTACCTCATGAAGCTATTTTAACAAAAGTTGCTAAAATTGATTAAAACCGTTTTGAGTTGATCCAGTGGGGAGCCTTGGACCTGTGAGAGTGCAGTTGGAGAGACTTGACGTCTCCCTGATGAAGAAACGCATTGGTCAGGTTTTTTTGTTGGACCCCCTTTGAACCTTTGATCTACCTGAGAGTTGGAGCCTGGATTGAGACGTCGATGGCGAGCCCCAGCCCAGTGGAGAACTAGAGATACGGCGCCTGCAGGATTTAGCACCTCAATTCACACACACATACACGCACACCACCAACTGCGCGGTAGGACAAACTTTTCACTTCCACGGTGGATTGAAATTGAATTGAAGAAACTGAATTGAAGTGGCTGAAAAACAGAAACTCTGAACTTTAAATCACAGCTGTGGGGTTTTGGTTACAATTTATTTTTTTACTTACCCGGGTAAGAATTGTGTCATCTGATAGTGTGTAATGTTTACAATTTTGGCTTATCCTTCTCATCTATTAAAAGAGAAGCTTTCTGTTTTCTCAAAGAGAGTAAACTGTGTTTGAGTCGTTTCTGGTGTTGTTTGGTTAATCCTGGGCTCCATAGGCGAACATAGAACTTCTCCCACTGGCCATAAATAATTATCATATAGAGCAGTCCCTCTCGGTTTCCCCCCCCCCCTCCTCCAAAGGGTTACAGAAGTCTGTGCTTTGGTCTGATGAGACTAGACGGGAACTGTTTGGGCACATGGATGTTGCTTATGTTTGACGAAGAAAGGGAGAGGCCTTCAATCCTAAGAACACGGTTCCCACAGTTAAACATGGTGGGGGGAGCATCATGCTGTGGGGCTGTTTTGCAGCCTCAGGCACAGGGAGCCTTGTTTGGGTGCATGGCATCATGAAAAAGGAAAATTATGTTGACATTTTGAGGGATAATATGCAGAAATCTGCTCCTAGTCTATCCTGAAGGATCTACACAGAGTGGCCTACACAGAGCCCAGACCTCAATCCTATTGGGAATCTGTAGCGGGTGCTCAAAGTGAATGTCCATGCTCGGAAACCACGAAATTTGGACCAACTGGAAGAATTTGCAATAGAAGAATGGACCAAAATCCCTCAGTAGACCTGTGCCAATCTTGTAAAGAACTACTCTAAGAGCTTGACAATTTGTCAATTGTCAATTATGGCTCAGAAAGGGTACACTATTAATGTAGTATTAACCCCCAGGCCATTAATATATTATATTAATGGCCTGGGGGCTAATAATTTTGGACGTCTCATTTTTGCCATTTCTTGTTTCAACTCAATAAAATATCCCAATCAAACGAAGTGGACATTTTGTCTTAGTTATGTTGAAAACAAATACACTATAACCACTTGATGTTAATGGTCATTTCCATTGAGAAATCAAGAGATTTTGTATAATTTCATAAGGGGGGGCTAATAATTTTGTAATTGAATTAAAGCTAACATCTAGGGTGTTATCTGGTGGTTGGGAGGAATTTTGATGGTGGTTGCTAATGTTTTAAAATAATTTTTAACTTTAGTTTTCTTAATTTTTGTTGAATCCCTTTCTATTTGGTTCCATTGTTTTCTGATTGCTCTCCTTTTCTCTTAAATGGTATATAATGTAGGTCTGTGTTTAGATGACCTGCCTGGCATTGGTCTTTCTGGGTTATCGTATAACTCTGAGATATTCTCCATCTTCAAAACCTTTTCTTCCTTCCTCTTTATCTTCAGTCTTTGCTTCCTCACTTCCTCCTCCACCTTTAATTCTTGTCTGCGTTTTACACAACCAGCTTCGTCCTTTGGTCAAACAGTCGTTTTGCCATTTTCTTTGAATAACCGAGGTGACCTGTAAACAACAGAATATGAAAGGTTAAGTGTGGAGTCCAGTTGTACACTCGCACCCCTCCCAAAAACTTCATTGCAAGTTGTTAAAAATGCATGTTAGCCTGGCAACATTAAGTCAGATAAGAGCTATCTTAGCTTAACTGAGTTTTACCATTTTAAACTCATTGCCATAATGACAAGAAGCAGCTTACCTGGCTCTCTCCAAAACTCAAAAACACACAGAGTAATCTCTAATTAACACACTGTACCTTGTGTGTTTCATCCTTCAACATTTCAATGTAATGTAATATCACACAGTAGCCTATAGTAGTCACATGGGCTGCTTCTCCAACTACATTTGCTTTCAGTGAATTTAGTGAGTAATAATTTCAATTTCAGGACTTTAAATAAAGGACTTTTACTTTTACTAGTAAAAGAAATTAAATACTTGTTCCACCACTGGTCTACTGTGACGGTTTATCTAAAAGGATGCTATACATATACCTGTATGCCATGTTATGTAACAAAATGTAAATTCTTACCATGACGCAGGAGTTTGCACTCATCCACGAAGGTTGATTGGATTTCTCTAGCAATGCGGTCTATCTTGCAGTTGAGCCACCAAATGTAAATCCTTGAAAGCAGACCAAAAGTTTTCATCTCCTCCTCCTGGTTCTTGTTCTTCATCTTTTCACACCTCTCTCTTTCTCTTTTTACTCTTTCTGTTTCCTCATTTTGTCTTGCATCCCCTAAGTTCTCTCTTGCACTCAGATGGATGGATAAAAAGCTATTACCCGCCTCCTCATCTTCATAAGATGAAGATGTAGAGGAAGGTCCGCCATCACTTTGTCCATCCTGACTCAAGGTGGTAGAAAGGTTGATGTCTACGAAGGACACAGGACTTTGTTGTTGCTGCCTCCTTGTGGTAGAAGGCTCGTCTTCTTCAGAAGAGGAAGGGCTCACACTCTTTCGTACTTGCTGTCCGGTACTAGATGGCTGGTTTTCGGCACAAGACAAAGGGCCTTCACCCCTTTGTCTGTGTTCCTTCATGGTGGTAGAAGGGTCGGTGTCAACGCAGAACAAAGAGTACACATCCTTTCGTTCTTGTTGCTTGGTGGTAGAAGGGTTGGTGCCAACATAGAACAAAGAATACACATCCTTTGGTTGTTGCTGCCTGGCGGTAGATGGCTGGTCATCTTCAGAAGATGAAGACAAAGGTCTCACCTGTCCATGCTGCTGCCGCCTTGGAGTAGAAGCCTTGTCTTCTTCAGAAGAGGAAGAAGGGCTCTCAGCCCTTTTTTCTTCTTCAGAAGAGGAGGAGGAAAGGCTCTCAGCCCTTTCTTCTTGCTCCCTCCTCGTGGTAGACGGCTGGTCATCTTCAGAAGATTAAGACAAAGAGCTCTCACTCCTCCATGCTTGTTTCCGCATTGGAGTAAAAGGCTTGACTTCATCAGAAGAGGAAAAGCTCTCAGCCCTTTTTACTTGCTGTCCGGTGGTAGAGGCCTTGTTTTCTGCACAAGACAAAGGGCCCTCACCCTTTTGCCTGTGCTCCTTCATATTGGTAGAAGGGTTGGTGCCAACGAAGAACAAAGAGCTGACATCCCTTTGTTCTTGCTGCCTGGTGTTAGAAGGGCTGGTGCCAACGAAGAACAAAGAGTACACATCCCTTCGTTCTTGTTGCCTGGTGGTAGAGGGCTGGTTCTCTGCCCAAGACAAAGGGCCCTCACCCCTTTGCCTGTGCCCCTTCATGGTGGCAGAAGGGTTGGTGCCTGCACTGAACAAAGGTCTCTCACCCCTTCGTCCGTGCTCCCTCAAGATGGTGGGAGGGTTGAGGTCTTCAGGAGACAAAGGTCTCTCACACCTTTGTTTGGACTTCTTCAAAGAAGAGTACATACCTCTTGAAGACCGAGGTCCTGCAAATGATTTTGGTCCAGAATTGGATCTAAGCATTTTCTTGTTGAATCGTTTGTATACTGACGTATTGAAACTGCAAGTACAAACACACAAACACACACAGCAATTACTTCACTGATAATCACATTATTGTTTCAAGCCACACATTAAGCAAGTTATTTCACTTAACTAAACCGTCTAACTGAACTTAAATAAACCGAGAAATATGTATCTGGTCACACATCATTATTGCACTGTTCTTGATAACAAAAATGTTATAACTTATAATCATAAGACTACAGTATAATGTACTTTAAAATAAATCAGTCAAGTATTAATGTATGATAGACACATACAGTGGTAGTCATAAGTTTATGAACCCATGCTAAAGTTGACTAAATAGAGGAATAAAAAAACATCTTTTGGAAATTGATCTTGATGTCTTAATTAAAAATAAAATGAAAAATCCAACCTTTAAGGACACCAATTTTCTATGTGAATGTATAATGTATAATAAATAAATGTTGTTCCTTAAAATACAGGGGGCATAAGTAAGTACACACTCATGTTAATTTCCCATAGAGGCAGGTAGATATTTTGGACTTTGGAATTAAAATAACCCCACATCATCACACACCCTTAACCATACATGGAGATAGGCATGGGGAACTTTTCATAAGATCATTTCTCAATGCAAATCAAACCAGCTATTAGGCTAACTGAAATAAAAACCATGCCAATCTCTATGTATGATGAAGAGTATGTGATGATGGGGGTTATTTTAATTCCAAAGGCCAAAGGATCTTTATCAGGATGCATAGTATCCTGGATCCATGAAATAACTGGCCTTTAAAAATAAAAATGTGCCTGCCTCTATGGGAATTTAACATAGGGGGGTGAATATTTATGCCCCTTGTATTTTAATACATTATACATTAATTTATTTATAACACATTATTCATCCACTAAGAAAATGGGTGCCCTTAAAGGTTGGATTTTTCCTAATAAAAGGCATTAAGATCAATTTCCAGAAGATGATTTTTTATTCTTCTTTTTAGTCAACTTTAACATGGCTTCATAAACGTATGAGCACCACTGTATACAGTACATATATATCCACTGACATAGAATAGCTGCAACTAGTAGGCTACAGAGACGGACTGGGATCAAAAAACGGCCCTGGCAACATTGCTTTCTTTGTTTTCGCTCTCTTTTTCTTCCACTGTAGCATAGACAACCATGCTCTGTTGTTATGTTTTGGATTTGAAATAAAAACATGTCAGTCTACGTCTTCGTCTACGTCTAGTTACGTCTAGTTACGCATTACGCGTTCTGATTGAACCTCCGTTTGTGTGTAGTCAACCAATTAGAAACGTAGGATACGCCGATCGCAGACAACCAATCACACGCCGACATTCAAAGCTGAACCTGTCGCTGAGGTCAACCGAGGTGTCCGGTGATCGTACCCTACAGTATTTCTGGTAAGTGTGAATTAAATATATAACACTCACTACTTATATTTTTACTAAGCCTGAACTAATGTATTCTTTATTACACTCACTGTTTAAGTATTGCCCAGTTGATTTTTTTGATCGTTTGGGAAAGCTAGCTAGTTAATGGTATCAACTCACGCTAGCTATAGCTAAGTTAGCTCGTCGACTCGTTGACAGGCAACGTTAGCTTAACGTTAAAGTTACCGCTGAGTCATTGTAAATAATACGTTAAATTGTATTTGGTGTGTATCCACTACGGAATATTGTTTATAGCGTATGCCGGTTACCTTAAAGCTACTGCTAACGTTAATTAAATGTCAGTGTCTTAACGCTAGTCAAATTTCCGTCCTCGGCCTACGTTAACGTTACTCGGAGGCCTTTAAAATTAGATGGTATTTGTTAGCTAAACACTAACGTTACACAATATTTATATCGAATAACGTTACAGTATACCGGGCGACCCTTCTCAGATGCCTGATGCCTTCATTCATCATTCATGACCGTTACAGCACCGTTAACGTTACTAACTTGTCCTGACAGCCAGCATAGTCTGCCTAGTTTCCGTTAATGCCATGACCACCGGTGGAAAAATCCTGTTGTAGAATAAAGTTGTTGCTGTCACAACATGGAGCTAGAATTGTTTCTTTATTGCATGCGAGAAAAAAAGATAGCAAAAAATATGTATTTGCGAGTTAAAAAAATGTTTTGAGAGAAACACTTTTTTTAGAGAATTTTTTTCCACACTGATGGCAAAAAATATATATTTGAGAGTTTTAAAAAGTTTTTTTATTTTCTTTGCTATTGGTATGAAAACTTTTTCTCTTAAATATTTTTTTTCTCATAAAATGCTTTTGTAATAAAGAAACAATTCTAGCTCCATATCACAACACTATTTACTAAACTTGGAAAGTGGCCCAGGACGTCTTCCCCTCCCTCTCTCTCCAAACTGTAAATGTTGCCTTCAGATGGCTGTAAAGACAGTGAATAATAATAATAAAGACAGTCCCCAGAGTGAAAGAGTCCCTCATTATAGTACTGTCATGACTAAGCTTAGTCAGCCTAGTTGTCATTAAATTCCATAACTATTAGTTGAAAAATCATGTAGAATAAAGTTATTGTTGCTGTAACAAAGCATAAACGTTTTACATATTACTAACCTAATTCCCATCCCATGAATGCATTAAATCAGATCAGCAACTTTTGGGGTAAAGGATTTTTATCTGATTATGAGATATGGCATACAAACTTTGCCAGATGGAAATGGGCTGAAAAGTGGATCAAATGTCAACTTCAGAAGTTATCTGACTTCTATCTTAAAGTTATCTTCATCTGAAGAGCTGTAATCAAGGTTAAGCAGTTGTCATCCTGCAATGATCAGTGACCTTTTGTACACTAACATGCATTGTCATATTAGAAACTGAATATAGAATAATTTAAAATAATGTTAAAATACTAATGTTGTGCTGTTACTGTGTCTAAGTGCTTTTCAGTATCTATAAGTGAAGATGTCAACCCAGAGGCCCCTGCACACTGTCAACAGGTCGTACTGATGGCGACTAAAGAGGCCTGTTGCTATCATGAGAAAAAGATGGTCTTCCCTAAACCTCCACAGGAGCTGCTCTTCCAGGACAGCGCCCTGACACATGCAGAGAAGCTCCTTCCACTAGAGGGCATCGCTGCACCGTTGCATCAGCTGTGCCTGAAACAGCTGGTAGTCCCTTTTGGCCATTATTACACAGCACCCTTCCACTGGCTTGTTGCAAATGATGTTGGAGTAGTAAGCCCATTATATTCAATACCATTGTTGGCTGTGCATTTGTGCTTTTTAATTGCATTTTTAAAATAAATATTTTTTTATACAAAACTACTTTATTCAGTGTTTATTTATCTATGCAAATGTTTTTTTTTTTAAATAATTTTAATTGTAGTTTGGCTCATTATGACAACAATGGTTTTAAGTTATAGGTATGGTATAAGTACCATATTAACCCACAAAAAACTATTGATTTTACTTTTCAACTACCTTTTTTTTTTACATACTTGTCACATAAATCCCACTTTTTAATGGAAGCCAATCAGATTTGTCAATATTAAGTTAATGAAGCACATGTATGACATGTGCCTGCTGAAAACTGAAGATATATCTTAAAATATTACTTAGGAACTACTTTTTCTTTTGAAATCAGACTGAGTTCGAGCATGCGAGCAAACAGACCACACCACTCTATCATTACAGTAGCTGCACAGTGTGGTTCATACCTGTTTACAGGGAGGGAACCATGTGAAATCTCATTTCTGCAATGTTCACACATTTACTGAACATTCGTTCGGTTTTTGGTACTTTCCCTCTCTAATTACAAAAAGTTATTTCAATTGTAAAAATAATTCAAACCTATTTAAAAATGAAATAAAACCCTTGCCTCTCTCCTCCCAAACCCGTCCCTACAAACTTTTATTGTATTTGTACATTATTTTTTAGCCTGTTTTATTTTCATCATGACCATTTTGAATTGCTCTTTACTGTTTTATGTAAAGCATTTTGAATTGTCTTGTTGCTGAAAGGAACTGTAGAAATAAAGTTTCATTGCCTTACAAACTCAGCCTGTCAGTCAATCTCCAGGGCATAGAAACCACTGTTGTGCCAATTGTCTCACAGGAAGTTTAACGTCAACAGCAGGAACACCATTACAGTAATATTATATCACAGTGAATGAAATAAAGGATTTTAAACATATTGCAATAGTCTCCAATGTATTTCAATTTATTAATTTTCCCAATTTCAAATATGTCCCCAAAAGGAAACATAATAAACATCCGTTTGTTCACTTAAATTTTTTTGCTGCAAAATGGGATTGTCAAGCAGACAAACTGACCAACACATAATAATAGATAATTTTTCTTAAAATTCCTAAATATTCATATCAACAGAGTCGCAAAACCAAACAAACATGGATTAATCACGTCAGATCGCGACCATAAACTGTAAAGGTTGGGGTCGGAACTCGATTTGTCGAGATAATTACACCCAAATTGAATGGACTATATTATCAATGGCATTCAGTATTTCTAACCCTCACACGACAAACTTTAACGTTAATCTACTGTCTTGACCATCCCATCTATCCCACATTACATGAATGCGTTAGGGTTGCCAGGTTGGGATAATGTCAGCTGAATTTTCACTCCGCAGTGCTGTGGGGAGGTCTGGCCATAGACTGTACATTTGTCTATGTTTGTTTGAATTTGTTAATAATACAGTCTATGGGTCTAGCAAGCGAGACTAGCTTAGTTTGTATGTACAAGTAGTCAATATTATAGCCTACATATGAATTATGAGTTCATTCATAACACATATTTTCGTCATCAAGCATTCGTTAAATGTATTGTATTGTATATTCAGGGAACCCCCCACACACACACACACACACACACACACCACCACCACCACCACCACTAGGGCAGTTTGCCCTGTTGGGCGTCTGGTTGCGCTGGGAGGAGTCACACATACCTGGCAACACCGAGAGTCGCTTTGTTAACACTTCAGTGAGCCAAGATGGCAGATTTCGAAGAGCTCAGCGATGAAGAGAAGGTATTAATTTACAAATTCATACTGTGATATATTCTAGTAGCCTTAACATTTGTGCTTTGAACATATTAGTGCTTTATGAAACACTTACTGCAGCATGAATCGCCAAACGGACCGTATAAGGTGGCTGTTGGTGGAGCTAAACCAAGGCAGTGTTGTATTTGACAGTTCAGAGTTTGCATGTTGTGCACAAATACATAATGTAAGTTAGCTAACTTACGGTGTGTGAGCCCGGCACATGTGATTAAAAATGACATGCGCACGGCCGAGCTGGATGTCTGATTTAACATGACTATTGAGTTTAGAGTAATTGAAAGTGATAAGCTAATGCTAAATGGAAGGAAGTCGAGCTACTTCCTGCATTTACAGTAAGGATGAGGACTGCATAACACCACCCACACCCAGTTTACTATAACTTAATGTAGCTGCTTATAAATCAAGCTGAAGTTAGTCATTCATGTCAGTCGAGTTTGCAGGTATTTTGTATTTAACTTGTATGCCTGCAACTTTGTGAACTAGATTCATGGGACAGAAGCAGTGTTCCTACAGTGTTGCTGTGACTGGTGTTGCTCCCCCTGCCTCATGTTGCAACATGTTGTAAAATAATGCTTTGCATTCTTAAAACGGATGGTGTGACATGAGCCTACACCTCCCAGCATTACTACAGTGAACCTTTGAAATACACGGAAACAAGTCAGTGCATTGAAACCCACCATTTAAACCTTTTATTTGCATATTTATTTACCATCTATTTCTTTATCAGGCACAAGCTCAGATTGTTGAACTGCATTGTGGAGAATCAGAATCAGAGTCTGAGCCTGGGCTTTCTGGGCTCTGAATGGAGCGACCATTTGGGAGTGTACTAAACTAGGTTACTCATTGTTAGGCCCACTGCCCTTTCAGCTGTACAGCCCATTTGTAGGTCACTGCCAGCTGCAGCCTGGAGGCCTGTCTGCCTGACAGACGGCATCACTGGCACAGCAACACTATAATGTGACAGAGACATTAGGATGTAGGACTGGTTAACGGTTGTTCCAACTTCTCTATTGATGTTAAACTATGCTTTGACCTTTCTATGTCCTGCCTTATTGTTTTTAACTCCCCACTACCTAACAGTCCTTACTGAGTATATTACCTTATGGGAGCACTAGTACCTGCCACAACTTCTTCACCCTGTGGCTTTGACACCACATGCTTACACTTGCATACTGGCTGCTAAGAAAAGCCCTGGGGCGACATACCCTGCCTGCCATCTAAGGAGTGGCCAAAATAGATCTAACAAGCGGCCAAGAAGTTGCTCTCTGCTTCACTCTAGTGGCAGTTTGCAGGGTTTTCACTTCTCATATACACCACAGCAGTATCCCGAAGGAGAGTAAAAAGGATTTTCAGACAAAAACATACAGCAAATGTGGCAGTGTTAGAGGTGACTGTTCTACCTTTAATATAATTTCTTTTAATATGAAGGGAACTGAACCAATAAGTACTCTGTACTTAGTGATAATGTGATGCCTCTTACTAAGATAGTTTGTCTATTTCTAGGTCCGTATTGCAGCTAATTTTGTGATGCACTCTCCTCCTGGAGAGTTCAATGAAGTCTTCAATGGTGAGCCTAATTTGTGATTGACATCTGTAGGACTACCTGCATTTAAATGTACATAGAAACAATTTGTCAATGCTTTTATGTTAACTTTTCTTTTCAGATGTGCGAATACTGCTCAGCAATGATAACCTTCTCAGAGAGGGCGCGGCTCAGTAAGTTTTATCATTGTTTTATGTAATAAAATCATATTCTGGATGTACATGCAACTTGTGGGTGTATTCTTTTATATATATACAGTGCCTTTGCCCAGTACAACATGGATCAGTTCACCCTTGCCAAAATTGATGGATATGAAGATCAGGCAAGCTTTTTCTTCTTCATCATTTGCGTTTGTCATTAAAGCCACTAAGATTTTATCCTTATTCAATTATTCATTATTTACCACCACGCCTGACTAAACAGGTCTAGTAACGGCAGGTTTTATGTTTCTCCTGAAGGTTCTGATAACAGAGCATGGAGACCTCGGGAATGGCCGCTTTTTTGACCCTCACAACAAGATCTCCTTCAAATTTGACCACCTGAGAAAGGAAGCCAGTGACCCCAAGCCCCATGAGGGTGAGGCAGCCCTCAGGTCATGGAGAGATGCCTGTGATTCTGCCCTGAGGGCCTACGTCAAGGAGCATTACCCCAGTGGAGTTTGCACAGTGAGATCACTCTCCCAGCCTGCACTGCCACATTCACCACTACACACAATGAATCACCCACTCATCCTGTTTAATCTGCTTTAGGTTTATGGAAAAACAATTGATGGCCAGCAGACCATTATAGCTTGTATTGAGAGTCATCAATTTGAGCCTAAAAACTTCTGGTAAGTTGAGAGAAGATATGGATCTCATTTTAAACTTTCTAATCAAATGTATTTAGACAATTATATTGGAGGTGCAGCATATTATTATTGTGTTAGGTGTGTTTGGGATTGGTTTTCAAGTGTAATATTCTGATTTTTCTGTTTCCAGGAACGGTCGCTGCCGGTCTGAATGGAAGTTCAGTGTCTCGCAATCTACAGCACAGGTGGTTGGAGTCTTGAAAATACAGGTGTGTAAAGTAAACGGGTGTGGTATGAGCTTAGCTGTGAAATTAGTTTTGTTTCATTATTGTGTGCATCTCTTCTTTATTTCCAGGTACATTATTATGAGGATGGAAATGTGCAACTGGTGAGCCATAAAGATGTACAGGAAGCACTGATTGTGTCTGTAAGTATGTCAACATATTCCCTTTTTCTATTTTAAAAACTGGCATGCTGAAGATTCTTCTGTAACCATGTCTTGTGTCAGATAGGCCTGCACGATTAATCGTCATAAAATCCTGATCTCGATTCACCCTGTTCACGATTTAATTTTTAAATAACTTTAATTTTTTCCCACTTTTTTTTTAAAACTTTTTTTTAATGATTTCAATTCTCATTTAATTTTAAGATCCAACTGCGTCACAAACGCTACCACTTTCTTCCGTGAGTTTTAAATAGACTGTCTAAAATAGGTTTTAAAGCGCTCCCAAGCGCTGCAATGCTCTCCCTTCTCTGCATTGAAGCCTCTATGGTTACAGTCTTGTGGTGATGCGCAATGTGCTATAGGTGTCAAAAAAATCTGTTTGGTACTGCCAATTTGTTTTGTCATGGTTCATGTGTGCAATAAACATTACACTTTGTGAGAAAAAAATTATGGCAGAGAATCATGATATCAGTTCTAAGCTATAAAATTGTGATTCATATTTTTCCCCAAATCGTGCAGGCCTAATGTTAGACAACACTAAGTGGCGTTGATAATCCAGAAGCAAGTAGTAAATAATTAAATTGACTTATTTGAGTATTTGTGTCTGAGTTGTTTAATTAACCCACAAATGTATTTTTTGGCAGAATGAGAGCCAGACTGCAAAGAATCTTGTGAAAATTATTGAGGATGCAGAGAATGACTACCAGGTATGTGGGAGTTAGGACCAACGACGTTGGCCCCCATATGTCAGTATAAAGTTTTTACTATTGTGATCCAGAATATTGCGAATACATTTTCAAACAATATCACAAAAAGTCCAAAAAGAAACAAAAATTTCAATCATTCTCACAATCAGATTTTCTTAGACCTACTGTACATGTCGACAATAAAACTCATATCACTGGCAAAACATGTCCTGTATGATACTGGAAAATCAGAATGAAAAGTAATTCAATAATCATTTGCCTTTTTTTGACAAATTTGGAAAACGTCATTCAAATTATACAACAAGTTGGTCCGACCAGGCATGTGTAGTGACATCTTTCCAACCTCCAAGAGCTGCCAAGAGGCTGAGCCAGAGAACATCACCTGTATGACACGCCGTTTGAATAATTAAGATCCACTCCAAGATATGCGTTCAAAGATTTATTGTCCATTTGAAAGGAAAGGAAAAAACATTAAGAAACTAAATCCAGTTGCCTGAAAAATACTGCAAAAATGGAATAGATGAAGAAAACTTGTGATGAAACTGGAATAAACTTGCAACAGAAAGTGCAAAAACCCAAACTCACCCCCTCTCTCAAGCCCCGCCATGCAGGTGCACAGGTGTATAAATAGACTGATTGTCAGACCAACCCCCATGATGTCCTATGTGACGTAATAGGTGAAAACTATAAACCATAAACACACATAATATACAGTATGAGGCTCCTATACAATGTGATTAGTCAACTAGACATTTAGAATGTGATTCAAATCAGCATGACAGCATACCTTGCTCGTCACTAATGTTACTCCACCATTTCCATAGTAACATCAATACAACCAGAGTAAACAATAACAGGAATCATTTTTATTCAGGAAAATAAATCACAGTGGAACACACAGGAACTTGAACTTAACCACTGCATTTGCTGAAGCTCTCCAACATACATATATATACATACACACACACACATATATATATATATATATATATACATACACATATATATATATATATATATATATATATATATATATATATATATATATATATATATATATATATATTTTTTTTTTTAAATTGTTTTATTTATTTTTTACAACGCTCTGTAGTTACCTGTTATTGGAAATGTCTGGATCACATCAGCTGTGCCGATAAGTCGATGGCATGGTGCTGTGTTAAAAATAGCCTTCATATGAAGTCCATGGACATACTGTAGTAGCTAAATCTGTTCATGGAAGAATAAAAAAAAAAAATGTCAGCAGTGATGAGGTGCATCGGCCCTAGTCGCATCACTGTCATGCCAGAAACAATGTTAAAGTACACCATCTTGTGTAATATTCTTATATATAGCTTTACTGAACAGCTATTCCAAATTTCAAACATCTGTACATCTGTCCATATAATGGAAAATTGACACACTTAAATCATCCCAGTATGAACAACACAAAATAAAATTTGACTCAATTTCCACATCTCACACAGCTCAAACTTTTCCTTCTGACATCACGGCACAGAAAGCATGACTGACATACTTCTCTTTGTTGTTTTTCAGGTGGCCATTAGTGAAAACTATCAAACCATGTCGGACACCACGTTCAAAGCCTTACGCAGACAGCTCCCAGTCACCCGCACCAAGATTGACTGGAATAAAATCCTCAGCTACAAGATTGGCAAGGAGATGCAGAATGCTTAGAGAACAGAGGCTGTTTGGGTTACGGCAAACAAATCGGGGAGAAGCTGATGCTCGCGCTAACACGTGTGACGCAACGTAGCGTACTGTATGTCCTTCTAAAAGAGACATTTCATCACTGCTGGGGTTTTTGAAGAGAATGACAGTTTCCTTTATGCACTACGAGGGGATGCCTTCAATTTACAATGACATTGGGTGATGTAACTGTCGCTCATTAGCAAACATATTATTTTTTAACAAATAATGCCTTTAGTAACACTGTGAAAGCTTGGGTCATCCCTGCTATTCAAATTCTCAGTCACATGTTAAACCCACAGTTTCTGATCCCTCAGTGCTTTAAAATGGACACATCCTCACAAAACCCCTTGACTTTTATGAAGCAACTCATTTACACTCTATATAACATTACTGATATTCTTTAAGAGCTTTCAATACCTCCTATAGTTTTTTTTTATTAACAGAGAGCAAATACTGTATGCAATTCGATGACTGATAGACACAATCTGCATAATGTGTGCATCCCTCTCAACGCAGGGTTGTAGCCAAAGCATAAATGTTTTGTTTTTTTTCTTCCTTTTCCCATTAACATTTTGTCTTCCCTCTTAAAGTTTAGTTCTTCCACTTTTCTTTGTTGTTAAGAGACATTTTCGGTGATAATTCTTCTTTACCCCCCCCCCACCCGGACTGATAAAGTATTGATGTGCCCACTGTTTGCCTTTAGCTTTTGCTATATTTTTTATACAAACTGTAAGTACATTTATTATTCATGAAATAAAACTATGATCTTCAAGCAATGGTAATAATTTGTGTTTTACATCATGTTTCTTCTGGAAATTTTGACCAGTTACCTCAGCCCTGGATGCATACATTTAGTAAAAATATGTGTGGCGGTGGCAATATCAAAATATGTAAATTCTGCTGTGTGTTGCAGACCAGATTTCATTGAGGGTTGCTTTATAATGAAGCACAGTATGCACTGCATTTGGTAAATTACATCCATATTTGCTTTACATTTCATGATTCATGTCAATAACCGTATGTACATGAAAAATATTCTGCCGTTTCTATGTGCACTGTGGACTAAGTATCTATGGTGAACTTGTAATTATGAAGATTCTATCCCTATTTCATTTTAATTAGAGCTGAAATAGTTAATTTATTAATTACATGATTCATAGATATTTATTAGCCAGAAACTTAATTGATAATCGCTTGCTTGTTCAAGTCATTTTTGAGACAAAATAACAAATATTTGGTGGTTCCAGTGTGAGGCCTGATTGCTTTCCTTGTTTGAACTGTATTGGGTTTTGGACTGTTGGTCGGACAAATGTGTGTACACACACACACACACACACACACACAGTCAAAAGTTTGGGGTCACTTAGAAATTTCCATTGCACTCCATTGTAAACAGAATACCAGCTGAGATCAGTTGCATTATTTTAACCAGGGCAGCAGTTTTCAGATTACATTATGTGCTTACATAATTGCAAAATAAAGGCTTCTCTAATGTTTTCTGAAAATGATTTCAGATCAGTGATCAGAATGTGCTTTTGGAACATTGGCTGAAAGGTTGTTGATAATGGGCAATGTAGATATTGCAATAAAGATCAGCCACCTACTCAGATCAGCTGGCATTCTGTGTATAATGGGGTAGTATGGAAATCTGTAAGTGTCCCCAAACGTTTGACTGCTAGTGAGTGTGTGTGTTACCAGTGATGATTACCAGTCATTGATATTCATTAAAGCTAAATGAATAGTTATGTAGTTAGGTGTATATGAGGATTGTGGACAAACAGATTGTATTATAAAATATTTAATAGGCCTATACTTGAAATCGATGGAAACGCCCACTCACATGACTCCACAGTCTCTGCTGTGAACACATGAAGGAACAACAGCCTAGTACTCGTCATAAAAGTTGGAAAGGGAAATTTAAACTTCGGCTTAAAGACAGAATAAGCTAAAGGTGTTCGTTTTTGCCTATGTACTTATTTTGTTCGGTAGCTGAGGTGTTTTCGCTTTTCTTGTGTCCAACAATTGCAGACGCTCCCTTCCGGTAGACGCTGGTGACCGTTCACCAGCTTACATTTTGCGCTAAACTGCGCGAAATAGCTGATTAATATATCGCATGATAAGCGTTTTAAAAATAAAACGAATGATAATTTGATGCAGGTAAAAGTTTAGTTTCTGTATGCTGCATATATACGCACATGTTGCGCAAAATACGTAACGTTAGCATGTGGAAATGCCCAGCGCGTTCAACAGAGCTTACTTCAGGTGATAGTTGGGGAGCGATGAACTTCCTCATGTGAGTCAGTCGATAGTCAGCAGGTCAGCAGCATCGGCACGTCAACATGTCGTCGCTGAAAGACGCTCTTGAATCCGGACTTGACTTCATTGAATTTCTGGGAGACAGAACATCCAACACCAGCAAAACGGAACTTCGGGAAATCTACAACTCTGAATTTAAGGGCAGGTAGGGTGCAAAAACAAGCGTGTGTCACATTCAGTTGTTCAAGATGCCTGAGACTGACGAGTCGTGGCCGTTAACCAACGTAACCAGGAAGTCAACAGGCTGATTATTTCGCCTCTCTATTATATCACATTCATTTGTCTGTATCTTTTTAAACGGTACATTTTTTTCTATACTCAATAGCGTTACTGTAGGATACTTAATTACATATTCAATGTAGGCCAAAGCCATTCATTTGAATGCTAGTTCCTCTACTCCATTGCATTTCAAAAGTAAATATTGTACTTTTTATTTTACTTTTATCTCCAAAATTATCTGAAAGTTTGAGGTTGCCTACTTTTCAGATTAGATTTTTTTTTTTTATTTCGCTTCCTGTCCAGTGAAAACAGATGTTGATTGTATGTTTCTGATAAACTGAAGGATGAAGTTTTCCATCATGTGTTTTTAAGATAAAGCTGGAAAATGCGTCGTTACAAGGTTGGCTGTTTTTATGACGCCAATAAAAGTTCTCCCAGGAAAAGATGCTATGGACATAATAATATTATAGAATAAGATGCATTACTATAGATTGAACTGCCCAACAGTAAAGGAGTTAACATTAGCACAAACTTTAAGATTAGAACAAACTTTAAGATTAGTACAAACTTTAAGATTAGTACAAACTTTAAGATTAGTACAAATTTTAAGATTAACACAAACTTTAAGATCTAATAGTAAAAATTTTACTGCACAATAAGTAATTTTACTTTCATACTTTATGTACTTTTTGCTGATAATAGTACATACTTTAAGGTTCATACTTTCATATCTAAGATTTTGAATGCAGGGCCTTTACTTGCAGTGGAGTAATTTCACTGTGTGGTAATCATACTTTTACTTCAGTAAAGTATCTGACTAGTTCTTCCACCACTGATAGCTTTACAATGTATTCTAACAATACTTTTCAATATTACAGTATTATATTTTGTATTGTTTTATATATTAAGCCTGGGCAATATTGGTATTATATCTGTGTATGAGACTTGATATTGTCAGTTTATTGTTATATGACAAGTGTTGTCTTCTCCTGGTTTTGAAGGCAACATTACAGTAAAGTGATGACATCTTCTCAACTCACCAGATTGTTCTAGCTGTTTTATTATTTGCCTTTACAAACGTAGTTATGGTACTGATTATTTATAAAAAAAAGAATAATCATTGTCAACTCTATAATATCATTCTAATATTGACATTGAGGTATTTGGTTAAAAATATTGCAGTATTTTATGTATCCATATTGCCCAGCTCTAGTATTGTTCCAACTAAGTACAGCTGGCGGAACATCTAAATGAACGTTTGGCCACTAAAGACAAGCCAACGGACTGATACATTTCTTAATTATTCTTTTCAGAATAAGAAAACTTAAAACTTAGGTCAGCCCCTTGAGTCTGTCTGCACTCTAAGAGTGTAACACACACACATATCACCAGTTAATTCCTTTTTTATTGTTTTTTATTCCAGGCTGTGTATAATGCCACTAACTCCCTCTAAGGGAGTGACACTTGTATATCACCAGTTAATTCCCTTTTTTGCTTTCTTTTTATTTTTTATTTTTTATTCCAGGCTATGTATAATGCCACTCCCTCTCTGCATGTTTATGTTCCCAGAAAAGGAATAAAGGACCCTTCCTTTTCCAATGTCCTCTATGCCCTAGTGACGTTCAAAAAAGCCCGCATAAGACAGGGGACCATCTACATAAATGTCAAACCTCAGGTAAGATGAGCTGTCATTTCTCTAATGCTGTGAGGTAACAAGTCTGGGCATGACTTATAAAAATGCAGAAATAAAATCATGTTGTTTTTAACCCTGATGTAGACTCGAGTGTACTGTGACCAGTGGAGGAGGCCCCGGGCCCCTCAGTCACCACCCAGTCCCAGCGCTAGCCCTCAGAAGTCAGACTCCTCTGTCCCCTCTACCCCCGTGACCCCTGTGCTGACCCCCAAGAAAAAGCTGGCTACAGAAATCGTTCGCAAGTTAAAAGTAAACTGGTAGGTTTGCTTTAGTATGCATTTTGTAACAAAACATGTGCAAGTTTATAAAATGCAACAATAGGTGCAGTTATGTGAATATTAGGAGGAAACCGGGTGTTGCGTCTGACCACATCAAGGAACAAGCTGTACCGGCAGGGGGTTGAAGCGTCCAGGAGAGAGGCTTTTTAATCATGCTGGTGACTTTTCAGGGTCAGGGTTATTGTCATTACGTAATACAGGATTGCATAATGAAATGCTACGCACACAAACAAAATGTAAACACATTCTTAAATATTATAAATTAGAATAGATTAAAATAAAATATGCTGTAAAATAGGGTTGCACAATTAATCAAATTTTAATCACGGTCACGATTTTGGCTTCCCACAATCAAATTTGCGTGATCGAGCGATATTTTAAATGCGTCATTCAGTTCATAGAAGGCTCCTGTGGTTTTTTGCAAAGCCCATCTACCACTCCGTAAACCACTCTTTGATCCTGAGCCAGTCAGAGTTGTTCCCTGCACCGCGCAGCTTAATTTCTAGATGTAGACAGTCACAGAGGACAGAGTAAGGTTTACCAGTTTACCAGTAAACGCAACATTTTGTCCCGTCTGTGTTGTTTTTCAGACAACAGATAAGTGACCTGTGCTAGTTAGTGTCTGTTAGTTCATAGAGCTCTAGTGTGCGACTAACATTTTTTCCTCTAGGTCGCACCGGTGCACCTAACGTCCTCGCATCCGCTGCTCTCCACAAACGAAGAAATGTTGTTAAATGGATATGGTTTAATTTTGCATTACATGACCCATTTCTTCTGTAAAGCCGTGCCTGTGTTTGGATCTCTCCTCTTACTCTCCGCGCCCCATTCACTCACACACGGCTCCCCAACAACATGGAGAGATACAGCGGTGAAAGTGCCGGTCTACACTTATGACATTTGTCCACAGTTTTATTAACACAGCTGTATATTGTTGAGCATGAGAGGCAAACCTGTATTTGTACCAGTTTTTCCGCTGGTAACGCTGCCATTGTGGCGGCCACGGCATAAAACATAGAAGTTATTGAATGCAACTGATTTCAGTTCGTAGATTAAGAGCGTGTGAGACGGAGCCTGCTGGACCTGGGCGAGAGATGTGACCCATGGCCAGAATATCATCGTTCATAAAAATGCAGCGCAGTGACGATACAGACATTTCATACACACGTGTGTAACTCTGCTGACCCGCCATTCGACCCGTGCTGGACCTATTCATAAGGAGTCAGCTGTCACTCTGTGAGTAGCATATACGTCCATCGCACCCCCCTCTCCCCTAGCTCTTTTAATCAGTTATTGTTGAAAACAACTAATGGCACTCTCTCAGAGATCTTTTTCTTATTTTAATATGTCATACGCTGTGTATTTCAGATAATTTTCATTTACATGTGTTGCAGCTGTATTTATGTATAACATACATAAATACATACAACATACTTAATGTTTATGTTCTCTTATGTTTTAACTTAAACATAAGAGGAATGTAGTACAATATCAATGTGAAAGCAGTTATAAATAGCCTATGTGACAATAAAATTTGTTTTTGTTAAAATCAACAATTATGACAATTAATCATGATCTCAATATTGATAAAAAATGATCGTAATTATCTTTTTGGCCATAATCGTGCAGCCCTACTGTAAAATAGAACAAAGCATATAAAAGTAGCACTGAAGGAAGAAGGAAAACAGAAAACTGAATTGTATTCACAACGAAGATATACAGAAACGTATACAAACAAAAAATATTAGTGAAATATGCAAGTTATAGTGCAAACAACTGCAGATACAACATAGTGATGGTATGGTAATGTGCATAAGAAGACCAACATACAGAGTAGTCCCATGTAAAACTCAGATTCAGTGCAATAAATCAAATTTAGTGTGCAATCTAGAAACGGGTATACCGTGTAAAGTGGGTATCATCTTTCAATAACCTTTGGGCTCTTCACAGGCACCTCATCTCACCGATGCTCGGTACATGGGTACCAATGATGTTCTGGGCACTGCAGAGCCCTCCTGTCCTGGGCCTTGCACATTCCAAGCCAGTGTGTAATGTTTCCGGTTCAAACCTGGCCTTTCTGTGCAGAGTTTTCACATTCTCCTGTCAGTTTCCTCAAAGACAAGAAGGCTACATTGCCCATAGGAGTGAATCTGAGAGTCGATGGTTGTCTGTCTATATGTACCAGCCCTGTGATAGACTGGTAACCTGTCTCGTGGTGTCTTGTTGGATTTGGGGTCAAGGCACCAAATATGACCCCAAGTTTGCATCCTGCTGGAGACCTTTGTAGCAAGACATTCCCTCCTCTCTTTCCCTCATTTCCTGTCATATCTCTACGTATGGTTATCAAATAGTCTTAAAAAGCTCAGCAGGTTATCGCAAACTTTTTATTTATTTTTTAATCCTTAAAGAGAAATAATGGAACTCAGATAAATCCCTACCCAATGATATAACCTTTCACTAAGAATAATCTGAGTTAGAAATTACTCAATGAAATGCTTGTTATTTTAATGGCAATTTTGCATTTATCTGATATTAATGTAGATGGAAGTGTTGACATGCATAGGTCCACAACCAGAATCAAACTGGGAAAGTTACAAGATGCACTCATTTTGTAGTATTTTACACCCTCTTAGTTACAACCCTTACAGTTGTAAACTGCAGTCTGATCATCTCTCTCTCTCTCTCTCTCTCTCTCTCTCTCTCTCTCTCTCTCTCTCTCTCTCAAACAGGAAAGAGTTGACAGCTGACAAAGGGGGCATTGAGGTCACCTCAGACCCCGCGGCGATCGGCAGGAAGGTTCAGTTCACTGTTGATCGCCTGAAGGAGTTGTTCATCCTCCGGTTCCACATAGTAAACAAGGGCACAAACTGCATCCATTTCACCTACTACACTGCCTTGCACAAGTTCCGCTGTTTCACTCTGGAGGATGAGAGGAGAGTGACCAGAGCTTGTCCGCTGTTCCTCTGTCCTGGTGAGACACACTCGTCCGCTCTGTTTTCATCAACAAACACTGAAGAGAAATAGTTAATGATCACAACTTCTTCTCTGTGTCCTCCTTTCTTACACAGGAGAAAGCTATGAGGTTGTGGTTCGGTACATGCTGAACCACTATGGATATTTCCCTGCCACAATGTACTTTGAGTTCTGTGAGGATCTGCAAGGAGCAGTGCCCTTTTGCATTGTGAGGGAGATTGAAGCAACAGCCAGGACCCCGCTGGCTGTGGAACTGGGGCCCGTGTCTCCTTACAAACCATTTCAGGTGGTCACGTACAACCGTGTCGACAGCGTGATAGTGGACGGAGTGCCTCCTGAGAGGTAAGTCATTAAGAAGTGATTGTAAACCAGTTCAAGACTCAAAATAGAAATGTACATGCATGCCTAGTTATTAAAGGGGAACTCCATAGATTTTACACATTTTAAAAAGTGCTACAGCAGCACAAGTCTGTTGTGGCTCCAGAATGACCCAAGGCTACATCAGCCGCTACTAACATAACACACAGAATCTGCAACCAAACTGTCGATGGTTGAGTTCCATTGTGGGTAATCTATATGCCGGCTTTTGACAAAGAAGATTGTGTGGAATAAAAGAGATGATGTCTCAGGTTTTGCCTCGATTTAAAAAAAAAAAAAATTGTAACTGTCCATTGTGAGTGCTACAATGGGTGCAGTGCTAAAACCATGCTGGCATCATAGTTTAAGAATTATTGTTGTACAGAGTCTTACCATCTCCAACTAGAATTGAGGGCAGACCCTATTCCCCAGCAGCATGAACACTGAATTAATACAGATTTCAGTGCAATTTAATAAGGCGCTAGTTGAAGCAATTTTCCTCAGTTGTAATTAAAGACCCAGAATAGTTACTGAAATTGTGTTTAATTCATGCATGATGTGTTTGTGTTTTCCCTCTGCAGTTCTGTCGCCCAGCCTCTAAAGATGAAAGTGAAATTAGGAGACTATAGTTACCCTAAATATCTAAAGGAACTGGCAAAACAAAGGATTGAGGACTCTCAGTACCTCTCTTCAGCTGCCAGGCCAAAACTGGCATCAGTGAAGTGAGGGAAAGAGCAAATTATTTACAACTGATCATGTTTTTATTTTGTATTTATTTTGTATTTTTTTTATCATCACCATCATGTTTGTGTTTGTACTGTTTGTCCAGGGGCCTCCTCAACTCCTCCTTAAAGATGAAGACGTACTCTCATCGATTTCACCTCCTGCTGCACCTGGAAGAGATACAGATGGAGGTGGATATCAGGAAGTATGACCTCCACAATCAAACTATGACTCAAGACAAAAGCAACAAAAAACTGCTTACACTCAGAGTAAGGAGTTCTCCCAGCATGCATCTACTGTTTTAAATAACAGCAATAAGAAGTCAATGTCTTGTTAGTCTTGAACAGATGTTTTCTTGATCCCAACAGCTACTATCTTTTCTCTTTGCTGGCTTTGTATGATGTTATATTGTTTCCATATAGTGTCTGAAATGAATTTAACCCCTGTGTTGTCTTCCCGTCGACCGTGCAACTTTTTGTTAACATTTTGACATTTTGGGCGTTTGCATTCTAATTCTTTTTGTCACTTTTTTCGATGTTTTTATCAGTTTCTTTCTGCGCCTTTTGACATTTTTGTGGAATTTTCCCTGCGTTTTTGAAGCTTGTTCTGACATTTGTCACTTTTTTTTTTCAACCTTCTTCTAGCTTCTTTTTTTTCAAATGCTATGAAATGAAACAAAACTCCCAAATTCAATGAAAGTAGCAAACTGATCATTTATTTTACTTGTGAAGAGCGTTGTAGAGAACCATCCATGTTGCTTTTTGTTGTTGAAAATTTGGTTAAAAAACATATTTGTGATATAGAAACTTTTTAAAAATGGGTCATATCTGACCCAAAGACAACAGGAGGGATAAACACATAGCAAAAACAGGCCAACATTAATATGCGCCAACAGGTGCCTGGTGTTGCTGAGAATCGACCATCTGTACTACGAGGAGATTGTCTGCGGGTGTCCAAATCTGGAGACCCAGTCCGGCCCATGACCGTGTACACTGGATTTGTTCACAGAGTGGAGCTGGATAGTGTGAAGCTGGGCTTCTCGAAGAGGTAAGAGCTGGACTACAGATACTGGTCTGGTTTATGTCTCAGACGGAAAATGGAAATCTCCTCTCACTTTCCTCCCCTGTTTCAGGTTGTTGCAGATTTTCATCAGCAATATGAAGTTTGACGTGGAGTTTACAATCAACCGGTACTCCTTGAAGCTACAGCATCGGGCGGTGGACTTGGCTGTAACCCATAAACTGGAAGAGGTGCTGTTCCCGTCTGGTGCAGCAGTGGCTAATCTCCCCATGCCTAAACTCAGGTTCAGTGCCTATACACATAAAGTTCTTGCGTACAGAACACCAAAAACACTCATAGATGTAGTATCATCTACTAATACACGAACCTAACCACCTTACAGGTTGATGTCTCGTGTACTTGTAGTGCTGAGAAGATTAAAACTGTCTGGCATTGGTGATAAGAGCATATTAATTCCTAATGATGAGTGAGTGTGCTCCGAAGCCTTGCATCTCTGGGCATTCATCCATCATATTATGTGAACAGGCTGTTTTTTGGTTTAATGCAATACACTAATCGAAGTAGAAATTGGTACAATTTTGAGCACTATGTTGACTGAGGACACACACCAGACAAAGTGCACTGTTATCTGCTTAGACTTGTAACAATATATCATTTTGTCATAAGGATACAAACTAGTTTTTTTATCTACACATTTTAAATGTTTTCCTTAATTCAACCCTATTTTATTTTTTTTTAGCCTCTGCTCCACATTTGAAACATTTTAAGTGTTTCCTCAATGTGCAAGGTGTAAAGTTTGCATCTCACATTACTCCCCAGGATGTTCAACAGTCAGCTGGAGAACAACCCGGAGCAACATGCTGCCGTCCAGCGCATTGTAGCCGGATCATCAAAACCCGCTCCTCATCTTGTCTTTGGGCCCCCTGGAACTGGAAAGACAATCACTCTGGTTGAAGCTATGAATCAGGTATGAGGTGTTGAGGATGTGCCGTTATTAGTCTGCAGTAAGACCCCCCAACTGACAGCTAATTAACCATCCTTTTACTATGTGTTTTTTTTTTTAATAAACTGTTTTCTGATGTTTTTATTGTTATTTTTGACAAGAACAAAAAAGACAAACAATAACAGACAGGGCCTTCATAGGTAAGGTGAAATGCTGGACATTGAAAAACAGGAAATAAAAAGAAGCCAGGTTACATTGCAGTATCAAGGTCTGTGGGTTGTTTGTGTCCATGATAGTTTTATTGAAATCATAAAGACCCTTATGATCCATGACCTAAATCTATTTAAAGCCAGGTTATTTTAAGGGTGGAGCAGTATTCCTCTCATTCATAGGCTAAAGTCCATTCTGTTGACCTTAGTACACATTAGATAAAACAAAAGGTGCTGCCATGTTTTTCCACCTTCCAATCAGATTTTAACAATGCAGGAATCAGAATTGACTATGACTGGTCATATTCAGTAATGCACAACTTGTTTTTTTAGTATTGAACAAATGTGATTTTAGCTTTCAGTGTTGCTTCCAAGATGCACAAATTGCTACCAACACTGTAAAAAACAGCAAAGTGTCAAAATGATGTGTCATTTATTGAAAGGGATCAATTTGGCTTTGCTTCCATTGACAGGTCAGCCGGGCAGACAAGTCAGCCCGCATCCTCGCCTGTGCACCTTCAAACAGTGCATGTGACCTCCTCTGTGAGAGACTAATGGTACACATGGATCCTCATCGGATTTACCGTGTGTACGCCAGCAGCCGAAACCCAAACAGTGTCCCCAAGAACCTACTGGTGAGCAGCCGGCATTTTTACATCCCCAGGATAATCTGGTTACTGGCCGTAGCTCTTCTAGCTGTTAAATTTCTCTACAAACAAAGCTTTGGATATCCTGTGATTCAGGATATCCAGCTAAATATGTAACCCTGTGTATAATTGACCCATAACAATTTAAGTTTAAAAATAAAAGTGAAATTGAAATGTTTACGTCACAGTAACTCCTCATTACAGTGCGTAAAATCTGTGAGTTTACCAGTTTGGTTGGAACAATTCCTGATGTGTTGTTGATCCAGAAGTTGGTGACTTGAATTAACCGAGTAAAGATGAGAATCTTTCCTGCATTTAGTTAAAGTGATTGTTGTGAAAGTGTTGCCTGTTTACTAAAACGCTTGTATAATTTAAGAATTGCAATAAAAAAAAGACGGAGATAGGAAGATATTTCACATTCAAATGCTGCAATGGATGGATGGATGGATGGATGGATAGATGGATGGATGTTATGTTTGGACTCAGAGAGACTGGTCTAGATTAACTATATTTTTATGACCTGTTGTTCTTATGGCTCTTCCAGAAATATTGTAACTGGGACCAGAAACAAGACGCCTTTGTGTTTCCAGGGAAACAAATTCTGATGAAATACACAATCATAGTTACAACTTTGGTCACAGCCGGCAGGTAGGTTGCTTGTGTATACAGTATTTAATCAGTATTTGACGCTTTGGCATTATTATATAATGGTACACACCATGAGCCATTTTGCGCCTGCACAATATCTGCTGTGTGTTTCTGTTTTTAGACTGGTGTCCGGAGGAATCCCTGTCGGCCATTTTTCCCATGTCTTTTTGGATGAAGGAGGCCAGGCAGTGGAGCCAGAGTGCGTCATTGCCATTGCAGGTATATGCTGATGCTAAATTTCTGAATTATCAGCATACTACAACAATAATACAAGTACTTTGTTTTGGAAAATCCTGTTGAAAGAGTTAAAAACTGAGGCATATTTTTAAGATGCATGCACATTTTTGAGTACATAACATTGGCTTCCATTCATCAGTCAAGCATGATTTATTCTGGGTCTAATGGTTCATCTTTGCATCATATTCTAGTGTATACCACCAAATTTCTGTCACACTGTAAAGAACAGGGTATACATGTCTTGTGATCAAGAAGAGGAAGCGTAGAACAGATTTCTCTGTCATTTTACATAACATGATCCCGATGTCAGTTGCACTCCTCCTGTCTCTTCTCTGTAAGCAGACAGTCTCTTTATCAATGTAGGAATGTGAGGAATGTAGACCTGGGCAGTGGCTGTAGAAACTGAACATGGATTGGCGATTTAAATTAAAAAAAAGAAAATAGGACATGCATTGGCCAGAAGTCTAAGAAGCTTTTCACTGCTTCCAGACTTCAGAGAGTATATATCAACCTTAACAAGACTAGACCACCTGTCCTTAACACAGTTAGTTAAGGTGGTCTTATGATTAAAGGTCAAAATGTACACATTTATAAGAGCTACAGCAGTGGTGGAAGGGATGCATCTTGTTACTGATTGGTTGGACTTTGTTTCACAGGTCTACTTAGTGCAGAAAATGGTCAGCTGGTGTTGGCAGGAGATCCCAAGCAGCTGGGACCGATCCTTCGATCACCTTATGCACTGCAGTATGGACTCGGTGAGACGAGGGGGATTGCCTTATTTTGTCTTTATGTATTCTATCGCACACTATGATAGTATTTTTTTATTATTATTATTATTATTATTATTATTGCAGTGTTTTTACTGCTAAAAGTGTAAGACCGTCACTTCTGCTGGGTTTTCTTTTCATTATGTCTCCACATGATTTAAGGATATATAAATGTAATGCTGTGACAATGATATCCTTCAGGGCTTTCTCTGCTTGAGAGACTGATGAGACACAACACTTTATATCAGAAAAGTAAAGACTCCGGACACTTTGACACCCGCTTTGTCACCAAACTGCTGCGAAACTACAGGTGCGTTTTTTCAGTTTTCACCTCCATTTTGCGTGTTGTAATTACTTGTTTAGAATATAATTTATTCTGCTTTCTTCACTCAGGTCTCATGCTGCCATTTTGAAAATCCCCAATGAGCTGTTCTATGAGAATGAACTGCAGGTGTTTGCTGACCAGTGGGAGCGGGAGATCTACTGCAACTGGGAACACCTTCCCAAAAAGGTGTGTCCGCAAAAACGTTTTTTTTTTTTTTTTTTTATTATTATTTCTCAAAACTTCTAAACTGATTTCAATACCAATATCATCCTGATACACATCAAGTGAGTTTTACAGTGGTTACATGTAAAATATCTGTCCATATTTCTGACCAACTACAGTTTATAAAGCAGAGGTGTCAAACTCAGCTTCACTGAAGGCCACACTGGAAAACAAGAATCACATCAAGGGCCAGATTTGTAGTTTATGAACATGTTTTTATTTAAGAGAAATGTCAAATATCCTTATTTATTTTAAGCTTATTTTTTGGCATTTCTGCCTTTTAATGGATTGAATAGCTAGATATGAAAGGGAAGAGAGAGGGGGAAGGCATGCAGGAAATTTTCACAAGTCACACCCTGGACGTTCTGCATCACGCAATAAACCGCTACAAATGTCTGCCTGCTCTACCAATTGAGCTAACCTGGCCACAGAAAAGTCAAATCTTTTAACGCAAAAAAACATCAGAAAGCGACAAAAACTAGTTGGGCTATTGTGGACCTAAATTGATATGCGGGCCACATTAAAATCTGCAAAGGGGCCTGATTTGGCCCGCAGGCCTTGAGTTTGACACGTGTGCCTTAAAGGGAAACTCCACCAAAGTTGATCGGTGGTGAAAGTCAATTTACTAGTCACAGAGAATACATACCAGGGAGTTAAAGTCCAGATATGGCTGCCTCTCGGCTGCACTAATGTTTTGCCAATCTGTTGATAATAAATTGCATGAGTGTTGCTTTAATTATTCTTAGTTTCATAAGTGTCAACAACATACTATCTAAATGGATTGAACACAGAAACCAACATTGGACTGTGACAGAAAACAAGACCAAAATCATAATGACAAATTAGATCTTTAAATGGAGGAAAAAAATCTCATTTGGAAACAAAGTTAGGCAGAAATGAATTCTCCTTAGAATAAAAGGGAAAGGCGCTGTTTAAAGAGAAAAATAACTTTCTCAGTGTATTTTTCTCAGTCAAGCATGAAACAAAAGCCAAACTGAGCAGAGATGAAAAAGAAATTAACGCTTACACTCACACCATTACAGGGTTTCCCACTGATCTTTCACGGGGTGATTGGGAAAGACGAGAGAGAGGCCAACAGTCCGTCTTTCTTCAACGTGTCTGAGATTGAAGTTCTGGTTGACTACCTCACCAAGCTGATTGAAACACAAGGGAAGAAGGGTCTCCCCAAACTCTCTGCAAAAGACATCGGCATAATTGCCCCCTACAGGAAACAAGTGAGTCTGTGCGGTGTTTATTTTTTAAATTTTTTATTTTTAGAATTGTGGATGAACAGGTAAAACTAGTCATCCGTAACATGTTTGCTCTTCAAACAGGTCGAGAAAATCCAAAAAGCCCTGAAGTCCGTCCCAGCTCTGAAGCGATGGAGTGATCTCACAGAGCTCAAGGTTAGTGATGCTGCCGTAATCACATCAGCCTGTGCTAGGCGCCAAGTATCGACCTTTTATTCTATATGTGTCGGTCAGTTTGTCTGCTTGATAATCCCATTTCACAGCAATACAATTTGAAGTGATATGAACAGAGAAATGTATCGTTTTAGATAAAACAGATGTTGACCAAGTTTCCTTTTGGGGACATCATTTGAAATTGGAAAAATTAGAAGTTGGAAAAAAAAATGTTATAAATTGCAATATATCACAGAACCAGTTCATCTTTAGTAATTCTGCAAGAATCAATACAAGGACAAGAAAAATATTTTGGTAATTTGTTTGCTTCCACGCACAAGTGTAATTAAATACAAAAGGATTCTGTTTATTCACAACTGTGTTATTTTAAATCACATGTTGCACTTTGGCTGTTTCTCTTCACGGTATCAGGTGGGGTCTGTGGAGGAGTTTCAGGGACAAGAGAAGAAGATCATCATGGTCTCTACCGTCCGCAGCAGCATCAACTATATCAAGATGGACAAAGACTTCAACATTGGATTCCTGTCAAATGAAAAGGTGTGTTCCTTCATATAAAGTAACTCCAAGGGCACTCTGAGAGAGCAGACCTCCGCCAATAGTCCAGTCTTGTATAATTTGCTAACCTGCAAGTCACCATATGTCTGGAAATGAGAAATATGTCAAAATATGGTTGTGCTTGGCTAAAGCCTCATCATCTCAACTGTGTATGTTATGTACTTCTAAATTGGAACTATTTCCCATACTCAACATCCACATCCATGTTTAGACTGAAATCCCATCATGAACACGGTCGCTGTAGTGCAGGCAAACCACACACAGCACATGATATGACCTCCATATCATCACCCACTGCACAGCGAGGAGTTAATTACTCACAGACAGCCACAGGTTACCATTATTGTGACTCCAAACTATTAAAGTTACGTTGCATATTGCACGATTCGAGGATGACACTGTGTAACGCTAATACTGTAAATATAACGTGATTATCAATCACACAAATAAAAAATGAAACTCAATTTCTAAACGTCGCTTCTGAGGGTCTGTCTGCGGGTTGCGGCTGCAAACGTTAACATAGCGGAGACGGACAAAAAACAGAGCTACCCATAAAGCCAAGCCAGCCACATGTGGCTCAGGAAAGGGAAGTTTGGGGTCCCCTACTGGAGCTGCTGCCCCCGCGACCCAATACCGGATAAGTGGATGAAGATGGATGGATGGATACCTATAAAGCCGTAGCCCTGCCTAATGTAAAAGCCTTGCCGCTTCACTGGTTAAAGTAAGAAATAATTTGTGTCTCTACCCCAGGATTTGGACCTGCTCCAAAATACAATAGACTCTTCCTTGGCCCATATTACATCCTTCCACCAATTTAATTTAAATCGGACCAGTAGTTTTTCTGTAATTCTGCTGAAAAACAAACCAAGCCGAAAAACAACCCCCTTGCCGGATGTAATAATAATGAAACCAGCAGGCTCTTTGACCTGTTTATCTCTTCTTCTTCCTCTTTCTATATGTATTCATCTACTCTGCAGAGATTCAACGTGGCCCTGACCAGAGCCAGGTCCCTGTTGATAGTTGTGGGAAACCCTGTGATCCTCAACAAGGACCCCCACTGGGAGAAGTAAGGCAAACCAGACCACAGGAGATGTTTTAGTGTCAGGAGGCATAGTGTTGTCTGAAAATACATGAGTCTTCTTTCAGTTAGACACTGATTTAAGTGCCTTGTATGGAAATGTGATTGTAGTTGACAAAACAATCTCACCCCAAGGTTTACTTTGTTGCAATACTGGCGGTTTTAACACACACTTTTGCCTCAGTTTACCTAGCTGCCAGTAGCTGTTTCAGATGTCTGTCTTCTTATTTTGCTCACCTTGTGATTTTCCATCTGCAGGTTCATCAGCTACTGTGTGAAGGAGCAGGGTTACACTGGATTTGACTTTGAAGACGCAGAAGGAGAAGATGATATTGTGTCAAGACTGGCAACCCTGAAAATCAACGTGGCTTCTGACAGTAAGTGCAGCTATACCTCAGTTTAACTCAAATCTTCAAGTGATCATCACCAGCTATGGCTAAAATGCTTGTAATTGTATCCATAAAAAAAACAAAAACTATTCAAGCTAATATCACTTGCACAAAGCAGTTAAGACATATTCTAAAATGTTGTCTTCCTGTATTTGTCATAGATCCTGTAGAAGAGGAGAGTGCCTTCCAGCAGTATCTGGACCCTGAGTGGAAACATGAGCATTAACATCTCCCATAGCCAACCAACAAAACAAAACCATTGCAGTGACATCCTTAAAACATTAAATGAAAGCACTTAAAGATGCGTTGCAAGTATCAATTTTTCCTATTACTTTTAAACACAACATTGGCGTCTATTATTTAAGAACATATCCTTTTAACTTTTCTAAGAGCAGTGTTCATATTTTGGTGCAATAAAACCACTCTGTTTGTGACAATGCCAAATTGTACCAGTGAACTCTCTCTCTTCATAGACTTTTTTTTAATACAGCCATAACTTAGCAAGTTCAATCAGCATGAACCTCAATACACACAAGCAATTCATTTTCTGAGTGAGAAAATGAGGAGCAGAGTACTGCACATTTTCATGTCATAGCCTTCCCTTTGATTAATCTTCACCTTCAATGGCATCATGCAGTTAACCATATGAGAATATTTGACCAAGGAGAGCACATCAGTATTGTCTCAAAAATAGTTTATTAACAATGTGTATGTTTACTTCAGATCAGACATTCACTACACCACTTTCTGTTTACAAAGCATTATTACAATGAGCTTTTATAGAAATCTGGATCCTTTGTTTCAAATACTTCCAGAGAAAGAAAGAAAAAGGTTACACAACACTGAGCAGAAGCTGTTCCCGAAGACGTGTGTGTGTGTGTTCGCTGCGAAGACCAATGGTTTACTCATGCATGCATTAACATCATAAGGACATTTTGTATAGCACAACATTATTTGTATACACATTAACAGCAGTATTCTACATGCTCTTAGTGATATTTAATACTTGCATCATGATGCTGCGCTTCCAACTGTGCATCTTGTTTCACTATCGCCACCAACCTCCAACTGCTAAGACCTCCTTGGCGTTAACCTTGTTGAGACACGTGCACATCATGCCACAACTATGAATCGAGTGACTCAGGCCCATGTGTTCATTGATTTAAAAAAATAAAAATAAAACCTTAGTTGTAAAGGATCTGAATCAGTTTACTCTTGTCATATTAGTGTGCTTATATTGAATTGAATTCCACAAAGTCTCGAGTGAAACAGGATTCACTTTGAGGTATCATTAATATGGTGCTTGTGTGTGTAATTGTAATCAACGCCCCCTCTCTGGAAACTCATAATGCCTCAGTTGAGCTGTGGAATATACTAGTAATACTACTAATATACTTTGTTTTATTGGTCTTGATTAGATCAATCCGTTAAAGCACATGTGGGTCTGAGACTTGCAGCATCAATGACATCTTCAAAAATCACTTCTTACATTTTTTTTTTTCAAAAAGATTTACCAATTTAACATGAGTTATTTAACAGGTTGTATGTTTGTTTTTGTCTTATATTATCTGTTTTTTCTGTATCACTTAAATTTAAAGTAAAAGTCCTGAAATGTTTTAATCCTGGTTCAACAATGTAAAGCACTTTGTAACTTTGTTTTGAAAGTGCTTCTTTTTTTTTGTATGTGCTTGGCCAGTAGAGGGTATAAAGTTGCATTACAATATAACAGTTACAGATCAGCCAGCTGGGTAGGTTAGTTGTCTTCGCTGGCGTTGTAAGAAGGTTGCGCACAACATCAAAGATATCACACGTGACATGTCACACCTCTTTTTAGACCGATAGCAACATGCAACCAAGGGATGTGTACAGTACACGAATGAGCAACAGAGGCAGAAGAAAAGGAATGGCGTGAAGAGTCCGTGCCCGAGGACGGTTGCTGGGCCTTCTAAGCACTGTATAACACGCAGTTATATTTTATAGGATAAAATCACAATCAAGTATTCAGAGAGGGCCAGTGGACGGTATCTGCATGTCTCCAAAGGCTGCTTTAACAATTCAGTGTGTACCCTTAATGATATTCTGCTCCTTTGACTTGAGATGTGAAATAGCAAATGTTTCTTGCCAGGAAGCAAAGATCAAGATTTTCCAAAGAAGAAACAAACTGTCATTTCCCCATGATTTCTTCCTCACGCAAGGTAACGTGACGTAAATTGTAATCTATATTGTAATCTCTTATATCTGCCATGACACTGCATTATTAGATACAATCTTAATATTTATGCTATGAGGACTGAAAGATAAGCAACCTATTGACACGGGCGGAATCAAGCCTGTTGAAGCCGTTCAAAGAACCGAGCTTTGTGAAACATGTCTGGTCACTCCTGACCTGGTCGGTCAGTATCAGGTTGGCATGGAGCAGCTGGTCTATGTGGTCTGGGACAGAACAACCAAAAGGCACACAACAGAGAAGGCACCGAGAGAGGGGGAAATACAAACAAACTCCCCCTCACACAAACTCAAACAACTCGGCTCCTCTCAAACATGTAAAGAATGTCGTCCGAAACATCTACATGTGAAGGCTAACAGCTCTAGCGAGACATCGTTTCCACGACTGGGCTAACCCGTCTAACACATGGATTCCAACAACGGGCGTGACCACTTCACTTGAATTGTAGCAGAAAAAGAGCTGATGTCAGACTACCGCAATAAACAAGGGAGGTTTCACCAAGCTTTGGCTTTTATTTCTGTCGCAGCTCCCTGTTGTTCCTAACAGCCATTGTGCATAGTTGAGTCATATTGGTTTGTGTCTCGTTCCCACACCCCCCCCCCATCTAATTCCATTGCACAGATTTACAATAATTATGAAGGATGAATGTGAATAATCCAATTATCTCTTAAATTATTTTTACATGAGGCTGCTACTGAAAATCTTAGTTATGCCTTTGCTCAGGTTTCACAATGACAACACTAGCTACAGTACAATGGAGAGCCCCTCAGCTGAAATGTAAGCTAGCTGACAAGCATGACAAGTACAGTGTCGTACACACTAAAGAGAGAAAGAAAAAGGCACTAGCTCTTATGATCCAAAGATCAGGACTACCATGATAAACAGAAGTGATACTAACAGGACAGTCTGGACCTTACTCATGAAGACTTTATACAAGCTAATAGATAATGTTTGCTCAAGCTCGTGAAGAACAATATTGCATACAAACTTGTGCATCTATCACTGCCTTGGTATGTTACAAATAAAGAAAAACAGAGTAGGAAAACACTGTGTAAAGACAGTTTGGAGGGAAAAAAATGCAAAACAAGCAACTTTAAACATCAATTTCGAACCACGGTTGTAATATAGACAAAGTCAATTTCCTGTATTCGGTTTGTTTGCATTCGATTCATCTGCCTGCCTGTTATCGTGAAAGGTGAGATACAGTACAAGGATGCAATTTGGTAAAGGTCAGTCCTTTTCAAGTGATTTTTTTTTTTCTCTTCTCCTATTGGTCAGTTGATTTTATGGTGTGTTGACTGCTCACAGCAGCGTGCAGCCGCCTCTCTTTTTGCGCTTGCGGACTTGCAGTGCCGCTCTAGTGGCCATCTCGAACACTTCCCGCACGCCATCCTTGGTCTTGGCAGAGCACTCCAAGTAACCAAAAGCACTGATCCTGCCGGCCATGTCTCTGCCTTCTTCAGTCTTCACCGGCTCCTGCATGGTTAGAGCAGAGGTTGTTAGGAACTGTACAAAAAGTATTATTAATATTAGCACGGAGGGGTGTTCAGAAAAAGGGGGTCAAGTTATGGTTTTGTTTTTCTGCTGAAGCAAAGATAATCTTACATTTTTAAGAGTGATTAAACGTTATTTTGTCAGTCTCCTATAGCAGCCCTTGGCATAGACGCCGATACCGTGGGTGCTCCGGAGCTTGAGCAAGCACGGAAAATACTGAGCATTCACATGTGCCAGACTACCAGTAGCCTACATTCATTTAAAAAGCTCCCATGGCATGAACATTTCACTTTATGAGTTTTTTTTAACATTAATATGCATTCCCCCAGCCTGCCTATGGTCCCCCAGTGGCTAGAAATGGCAATAGCTGTAAACCGAGCCCTGGGTATCCTGCACTGCCCCCTCCCCCTCTCGCCTCCTGTGTTTTTATGCCCGTGTACACCTTCTCCAAATAATGACAAATTTATCAGGTAAACCTTTGAATCAGAGCTACACACACTACTTAAATAACCCTCCCAGCCTCATCATAGCTTACACATATGGAGCGAACAACGTCTGTGTAAAACCACGTAAACGGCAAACACGAACTAATGACTTACTATTACTCTTTGTCAAACTGCTCCTATTTTGTACAGGAATGAAAAGCTGACGGTGGCGTTTGAAAGAGCTGGAAAGCTTTGTCAACATGTTTCTATTATTAGGTGGACCTGGAGACTGACAGAGAACAGAGAACGGGCCATAGTTGCATGCTGTGACACAGTAAACCAACATGCGGCTGTCACTATAGTAAGACTGAAAGGCCGCTAGCAGCCTGTTCAGAGTGCTGTCACTGTTTGTCACTTCCTCTGGCAACAGACACGTTAACAAACATGAAAAGGGAGATAGTATTCAATTGATATTCCATCTTTCTTTTGACATTTTAGAAAAACACCTTCTTGCACCAATAGTTTTCATATGATTTTACTTTATCAATGTAATATTGACATTCTGCTTTTCTATCTATCTATCTATCTATCTATCTATCTATCGATCTATCTATCTATCTATCTATCTATCTATCCACACACATACATATACACACACATACATACATACACACACACACATATACACACACACACACACATATACATACAGTGGTGTGAAAAAGTGTTTGCCCCCTTCCTCATTTCCTGTTCCTTTGCATGTTTGTCACACTTAAGTGTTTCGGAACATCAAACCAATTTAAACAATAGTCAAGGACAACACAAGTAAACACAAAATGCAATTTGTAAATGAAGGTGTTTATTATTAAAGGTGAAAAAAAATCCAAACCATCATGGCCCTGTGTGAAAAAGTGATTGCCCCCCTTGTTAAAACATACTATAACTGTGGTTGTCCACACCTGAGTTCAATTTCTCTAGCCACACCCAGGCCTGATTATTGCCACACCTGTTCACAATCAAGGCATCACTTAAATAGGAGCTGCTTGACACAGTAAGGTCCACCAGAAGATCCTTAAAAGCTACACATCATGCCGAGACCCAAAGAAATTCAGGAACAATTGAGAAAGAAAGTAATTGAGATCTATCAGTCTGGAAAGGGTTATAAAGCCATTTCCAAAGCTTTGGGAATCCAGCGAACCACAGTGAGAGCCATTATCCACAAATGGCGAAGACATGGAACAGTGGTGAACCTTCCCAGGAGTGGCCGGCCGCCCAAAATTACCCCAAGAGCGCAGCGACGACTCATCCAAGAGGTCACAAAAGACCCCACAACAACGTCCAAAGAACTGCAGGCCTCACTTGCCTCAGTTAAGGTCAGCGTTCATGCCTCCACCATCAGGAAAAGACTGGGCAAAAATGGCCTGCATGGCAGAGTTCCAAGGAGAAAACCACTGCTGAGCAAAAAGAACATCAAAGCTCGTCTCAATTTCTCCACAACACATCTTGATGATCCCCAAGACTTTTGGGACAACATTCTGTGGACCGATGAGACAAAAGTGGAACTCTTTGGAAGGTGTGTGTCCAAGTATATCTGGCGTAGAAGGAACACTGCATTTCATAAAAGAACATTATACCAACAGTAAAATATGGTGGTGGTAGTGTCATGGTCTGGGGCTGTTTTGCTGCTTCAGGACCTGGAAGACTTGCCGTGATAAAAGGAACTATGAATTCTGCTGTCTACCAAGAGATCCTGAAGGAGAATGTCCGACCATCTGTTTGTGTACTCAAGCTGAAACAAACTTGGGTTCTGCAGCAGGACAATGATCCTAAACACACCAGCAAGTCCACCACCGAATGGCTGAAGAAAAACAAAATGAAGACTTTGGAGTGGCCTAGCCAAAGTCCTGACCTGAATCCTATTGAGATGTTGTGGTATGACCTTAAAAAGGCTGTTCATGCTCGAAAACCCTCTAATGTAACTGAATTAGGACAATTCTGCAAAGATGAGTGGGCCAAAATTCCTCCAGGACGCTGTAAAAGCCTCATTGCACATTATCGCAAACGCTTGGTTGCAGTTGTTGCTGCTAAGGGTGGCCCAACCAGTTATTAGGTTTAGGGGCAATCACTTTTTCACACAGGGCCATGATGGTTTGGATTTTTTTCACCTTTAATAATAAACACCTTCATTTACAAATTGCATTTTGTGTTTACTTGTGTTGTCCTTGACTATTGTTTAAATTGGTTTGATGTTCCGAAACACTTAAGTGTGACAAACATGCAAAGGAACAGGAAATGAGGAAGGGGGCAAACACTTTTTCACACCACTGTACATATACACACACACACACACACACACATATATATATGTGTGTGTGTGTGTGTGTGACCACACCTTTACCAGTACCTGAGGCAACATGTCAAGAAAGCAGGCTTTGTTTTTTGATGCAGTGCTTTTGTCACTCTGAACTCCCAGTGAAGCAATATTTGTCATGAATATGAACAGAAATGATTCAGATAAAAACTTCAACTTGAACCTGATGAATTGTTTCAACCCTGCACTTATCCTCAGGCCTTTGGTGCCTTGGTATTCAAGAGGTGCCTACTTGTGCCTGGTTAGCCCAATCCACAGCTCATTGACCCTCCGAGGCGTTTGTACCTGCTTCATCTTGGCCAGCTCTCTCCGTGTGTGCTCATCATTCCTCAGATCCTTCTTGTTCCCCACCAGGATGATAGGAACATTGGGACAGAAGTGCTTCACCTCAGGCGTCCACTTCTCAGGGATATTTTCTGTCAAGGGGAAAGACAAGAAGTGAGGAGAAGGGGGAGAGGGAGGGAGAGAGAGAGAGAGAGAGAGAGAGAGTGTCACAGCGCAGAACACTTCTCATGATGGATTGCTCTGCAGACTGCTTAAGGCAAAGATGTTTTTAGCTGCACTAATCCTACTTTCCATCAAGTCAATTAAGGCATTTAACAAACAGCTTGCGTAGCTGATATGAACTGCCTTTATTCTGTGAAGAGAAACACAATAACAAAATAGCACTTTTATACAGTATAAAGTCATGTATTTTATCATTTTGACACAATCAGCTTTCTGTGCTGCTGCCATCTCAGCCAGACATACTATATCTAATAGGATTTTTTTTTTTTTAAATATACAAATGTTTTAAATTAGGTTACTGTATGTCAGCAGTTCCTTACCTAAACTGTCTGGGCTGTCGATGGAGAAGCACATGAGGATGACATCTGTGTCAGGGTACGAGAGAGGCCTCAACCTGTCGTAGTCCTCTTGGCCTGCAGTATCCCACAGCGCCAACTCCACCTGGGAGAAATCACAAGAAAAACATTGGAAGAAGTAGTAGGCAAACACACACACACACACACACACACACACACACACACACACACACACACACACACACACACACACACACACACACACACACACACACACACACACACACACATACGCTCATTGTTCGGGATGAACACAAACATTTAACCAGTCACGACATCATTAGTGATGAAGTTTTTTCCCCTCTAAAAGGCCAATGCTTTAAATACCAGCAAGTAAATAATGTTAAGATTGTTTAACCTTGGGACATTTATCTCCTCCTGTCACAAATACATTTCATCCTGATCATAACTTGCGATTGGTATGTTTTACCCCAGCTGCATTCCTTTTTTAGATATTTACTCCAGCTTGACCTCCTCAGCTTTATAAGTCTGTTATGTTCTCAGCAAAATGATCCCAGAGACTGGCCTCACCCCATCACACCACTGATTAATTCATTTAGGGAAAGTGGGACATTAGCAAGCATCAAGGCAGATACCTTCCGTCCCTGTAGGGGCATTAACAGTCGGTCTTTACCCGACTCCACTCTTTAGCTGACTCACTGTGTTCAGGAAGGGGGGAAGAGAGGAAAAATCTTAAATACTGGAACTTTTCCTGAATGACAATACATATGTTTTGCAGAGGGTGGGAGGTGGCTGCACAGTTACGTTCCCACTGGACTTGTAAGACTGCAGACTTTGGGGAGGAAAAGAACAAGGGCGAAAACAGCTATTTTTAGAGACTGCTCAAGCTACTGAAGGTGAGAGAAAGAAAATGTTTGTCCTCGAGGGGAAGGGACATTCAAATTTAGGGTCTGAGAACACAAACCTAATCCAGCTGGTTGTATAACAGCTAATTCTCACCGGGGGGGGGACAAGCATCCTCTCAAACGTTAGAGGAGGGATAACTAAAAAGAAAAAAGAAAAAAAAGGGCAGATCACTCATATCTTAACCCAAATTATCCCTCGCTAGACCCTTGTCCATCATGGATCCCTAACTTTATTTTTCCTCCCCCCATCCGAGTGCGACCAAGACAGGAAATGAGAGTCGATTATCTGGCAGGAGGGTCCGGGGCGGGAGGAGAGGGATTGCCAGGAGACATCCCTGTTCCCTGTGTGAACAGGAAGATGGGAAGTTGAGTCATTTCCTGTTTTGCCAAGTGGTGATCCTGCAGCGGTGGTTGACTCAAGGGGACAAAACCCTTTGACATAACAAGCCATCTGCAGTTCAGACTCAGCCCTCGCTGACAAACTGACTCAGATTTAAAAGGTCCCATGACATAGTGCTCTTTGGATGCTTTTATATAGACCTTAGTGGTTCCCTAATACCATATCTAAAGTCTTTTTCCCAAAATTCAGGCCTTAGTGCAGAATTACAGCCACTAGAGCCAGTCCCATAATGATCTTTCCTTAGTATGTGCCATTTCTGAGTCTGTAGCTTTTGAGGGGGGGGGGCAAGGTGGAGGCTGAGGATATGGCCTGCCCAACTGCCACATTGCTTGTTTGAAAGCCATCATGGGTGGGCTAAATTCTCTGGCCGGGCAAAGCAGAGAAAGGGGCGGTAACCTTTCCCCTATTTTATTTACACTCAACCATTTTATTTGAGCTACACATCTCAAATGGCTGTTAAGTAAACTACTCATCTAGAAAATAGTGAATCAGTGAACACAAGAGTGATCTTGGACACACCATATGTAACTGTCCGTTTGCTTAACCCCTCCCCCGAGCAGTGATTGTCCAATCAGAGCTGAGCACCGTCACTTGGCACAGCAGGTCTGTCCAGCTTCGGTAATTACGTACGTTAAAGAGGTGTTCACGGAGCTGGATTTGGGAGTTTCTTTTACACTACAAATACAGTACAATAACAAATTATGTAGTATCAGATTAGTATCACACTATTAATACTGGGACTAACTAGCAATACACTCCAACAATGGTGTTTCTGTAACGTCATGTCTTCTACATGGATCATCTGATACTGATTTCTTTGCTGGCTGGGAGAAACAACTTTAGCCTGTCTTTCAGCAAAATATCACGTCCTGTATGGAGCCAGCAAGTTCACATTTATGACCTCTTTTAAAAGATCCTTCATCTAAATAGAATAGTCTGATGGGTCCTTCTACTTTAAGGGCAGTGCTGGTTTCTAACACAAAGGGAGAGCCTTCCTATGCGACAGACACAGCTACTTCTGGACTGTTCACTTGAGTGTCAAATCTACAAACCTGTTTTCCGTCAACCTCGATATCAGCGATGTAGTTCTCAAACACTGTAGGGACGTAGACTTCAGGAAACTGGTCTTTACTGAAAACAATGAGAAGACATGTTTTCCCACATGCTCCATCCCCGACAATCACCAGCTTCTTCCGAATGGTTGCCATCTCTGCTGGGAAACAAGAGAAGGGTTTTACAAGAAGTCAAAATTAAAATGAAAGTTGCATGTCGAAACAATCACTACAAAAGAAACATTTTTTTTTTCTCCCATCATGGGAGATTTCGCTTGTCAACAACAAAGCCACACGTTGTTGTCTCGTTTGTGTATTCTACATTTCCGATATTTGAAATTATTTGTAAAAGATCACAGGAACACAAGATGAAACAGGAACACAATGTTGTACAAAAACGTTATGCCCAAAGCGACCACTGACATCTCTGACTTGAGTAGAACTGCATCATATTACGCCTTAGGGAGTGCTCTCTGATCTGCACGTTGCCACGGACAACTGAAGTCACAGATGTTGAATCCCCAATGACGAATCTAGACTACAAATCTACATGAAAAACAGAGGAAAAGGGGGAAGATAGTGGAGTGATGTGGAAGCGAAAGAGAGTGTGTGTGTGTGGTGTGTGTGTGGGGGGGTTGTTGAGACAAGCTGGGACATGAAGGAATGTGCTTTCATGCTCCTGCTCCGTCCTGTTCGTTTCCTTCTGCAACGTGTGTGGAAAAGAAAAGCGTCGGGGAAAATCAGAGCAGCTGCTAAAGTATTGGCGTTGTCCTAAAGCAGACAAAAACACTGTCCGGCTTTTGATCTCTCCGGATGCTTCTTCAGGAACACTTAGCAGACATTATACAAATTCTCTCAAAATGACTTTGCATTAAAAGGAACAATAGCCAAACCTGCTGCACATGTGTTGTTCCAGTGTAATTGCTTACATGGGGCTTACAGAGTTGTAAGCATGTGCACAAACTGCAGAAGAAAGAAAACCCCAGGCAAGTATTTACCACCAAAACAAAACCATGTCAAAACATAGATGGATGCAGAGTTTACTGTCACACTACCTAGCTTTGCAGGTTTCCTATGCACAAAATACAATCCATAAAACCAACAAAGCCCAGAAACATTTCTGCAATGACGCCAGATGAGAGGACTGCTGTAGTCAGTGCAGGCTGTGTGGGGATGAGTTAGCAGTGCAGCTGATGGATGAGCTGGAGCCCTGCTGCCTGGGAGCAGCTGTGCATATAGTCATTTGGCTGTTCACCTCATCCACTTTCTGCCAGACAGTCTTGACAGCAATCCTCTTCACGAGGGCACCCACTTATCAGGGGAAATTAATCTTTCAGTGCTGCTGGCATAACTTTTAAATGGAGTCGGCCCCAATGCCCACGCTGCTCGGATACATATTAACACCAAAACTGTCAGAAAGTAGCATTAAACCATGAAGAATCATCAATAATACAGACTTTAGTTATTAGTCAAACTATTGTTTGATTGGTTTCATAACAGATTAGTGGATTAGTTAGCTGACTTGCAAAACATAATTTCTTCTATGCAGGGCTGGGGGATTTGTTAAAAGTTAATACCTGTCAACATTTGCAAATTCTTAAATCATCAAACGGAGATTAACTTTAAGAAAATAAAAAGGACACCATATGTGACATGTTTTTTTTTTAAAGGAAGTATTTTGGAAAATATTCTTTCTTGCAGAGAATTAAATAAGATTGATAGCACTCTTGTCTGTACAGTAAATATGAAGCTGCAGCCAGCAGCCAGTTAGCTTAGCACACAGACTGGAAAACGGTGAGAGTGCTGGCAGTGAATGAGTAGCACACATAGCACACATAAGCAGGGAAATATGCACTTATTGATTCTGAATTATAGCTGAAGTGCCATAACAACATAATAAGATCCAAAAGCACATACATGTGTACATTTATACATATTCTGTAAGAATATCATTATAACAAAACATATTAAAAAAAAAAATAGGTTGAATGCAGGAAAAGCATTGGGGGTATTTAGACTTGGCATAACCAGTAGTCATACTGGAAATGTTGGGTGTGTTTGCTTGTTTGGCAGTTTTATTAATATCTTGAGTCTATTCCTTCTTCTGGGAATTCTGGTCATGGTTTGCTCCCATTTTCTCACTTTGGTCCAAAGGCCCACTCCCTCTGGCGCAGTGTGTCGAGTTACAGCTGCAAGTTTTGCCAAAATATGCCAAAGACTCCAGTTTGAATTCAGGCTGCTTTAACAAATACTGGTAGTGTGCTACCAGTTTCTACATGTTAAATATGTATTGAAAGACAGTTAAGCAAATCCCCTTAATATACTGTACAATGACGACCACAAATCATCATCATCATCATCATCATCATCATCTACTTCAGCTCCTGTTGCAATGCTTCAGCCACTGAGATTATATTCAACTATTATGAGATTATATTCAACAAAAAACAGAATGAATCATTTAAACAGAGACTGCTTTCACATTGATACTGCAATAAATAAATATAACAAATAAATAAACTGGTAACGCTAACGGAGGTGTAACGTTACAAATGGCCGCTGTTCTGACTCGGGTGCCTGGGTCTGTTCCCGACGATTCAGTAAACTGTCGTTAGTGTCCTTAGCACCGGAGTTAAGTGCTGACCAGGCTTGGTGCTAGCTGGCTGGGGGCTGACTGTGGATGTGTCCCAGGGCCAAGGCTGTAATGATAGTGGATGGTTGCTAGCTGGCTGGGGACTGACTGTTGATGTGTCCCCGGGCCAAGGCTGTAATGACAGTGGATGGTTGCTAGCTGGCTGGGGGCTGACTGTGGATGTGTCCCAGGGCCAAGGCTGTAATGATAGTGGATGGTTGCTAGCTGGCTGGGGGCTGACTGTTGATGTGTCCCAGGGCCAAGGCTGTAATGATAGTGGATGGTTGCTAGCTGGCTGGGGGCTGACTGTTGATGTGTCCCCGGGCCAAGGCTGTAATGACAGTGGATGGTTGCTAGCTGGCTGGGGGGTGACTGTGGATGTGTACCAGGGCCAAGGCTGTAATGACAGTGGATGGTTGCTAGCTGGCTGGGGGCTCACTGTGGATGTGTACCAGGGCCAAGGCTGTAATGATAGTTGATGGTTGCTAGCCGGCTGGGGGCTGACTGTGGATGTGTCCCCGGGGCTGACACATCAGGTCAGCTCTCATCCCAACTGAAGCCTTGCAGTGCCGGGAGACTGAGGCAGACTGACAGGGGTGTGCTAGCTAACTAGCTAGCTAAATTACCATTAAATTAGTTGTCCATCTGTACAGTTAAAGTTACTGATGAATTTGTGATAGCCCAAAGTTGTGAACCGTGGTCAAAACAATCATACTAAAAATATCTGAGTGTGTTGAATAATGTCGTAATCTTATGTTACCCACAAACAATTAGCTAACGTTTTAGGCCTAGCTACTTGCTTGTCAGCCAGCCGGCACCTTTACAGTAGGCACCAAAGCACTTTTACTCTCCAGTGTATCGTTACAGCCCTAATTTCCAGAGAACTAGATGATGGGATCAAAACTAAAACAAGTGGGAGACAGCAGCACCAAGGCCTCAGAGGCTCACCCTTTGACAAAAAAAACAATCCACTTCCTGTTGTGTGCAGTACGGGAGGAGCTTTTTGCTGCAGTTCTGTTTGGACAGGCCTCAGCAGAGCCGGGACAGGGGGAGGGCTGCCAGAGGCAACGCAACACATGCAAGCACGCAAGCATGCTTGCACACACACACACACACACACACACACACACACACACACACACACACACACACACACACACACACACACACACACACACACACACACACACACACACACACACACACACACACACACACACACACACACACACACACACACACACACACACACACACACACGCACACACACGCACACACACGCACACACACACACGCACACACACACTGGCTCTCTCTGCACTGCACAATGATAGCTTGTCCATTCTGGCAGGGAGCCGACAAAGGAACATCTCCACACATTGGCAAAAGGAAATTATGCGTGAAAATGAACCATATAGTCACAAACTGTGCCCAATACCCAGACTGTCTATGACTGACTCCCCCAAACTTAAGCGCTAATGGATACTAATGACAGCAACCATTGAGAATGAAGTTTAGGTGGTTGCCAGTCAAAAATTTCAAAAGTGATATCACCCAGATCAAGCCTGTTTATGTCTCAGCCAGCATTCATCCTCTCCACATTCATATCAAAGCCTGATCTCACCCTGATGCTGTCACAACGTGTAAATGGGCACCACCGTGGATGTCTTCTAAGACCTGGATGAACGTTATTGGCAGAGCCCTGTTCATTTCTTTGAGCTGCTGAGTTTGGTGCTACCGGGTTTACTTGACATGCGACCCACTGACTACTAGGGCTGTCCTCGACAATAGAAATTTTTTGTTGACTAACACTTACATGATTTTGTTGACTAATCGATCAGTTGACTTAATTGACAGAGGTGTGTGCTTTGAGAGGTGGTTGAGACTAGAAAAGCACAATATAAATATAATATATAAATAAATAAATATATAATAAATAAATATATAAATAATATAAAGTAGTTAATTAAGCATCTGTGAGTTTCTACACAATTAATCCTGCAAAAGCACCACTGTAAACCTTGTGTTCACCAGAAATGTGCTCATAAGTATCTTGGATATGAGTAATTAAGCATGAATAAGCATAAAAATGACTTATCAACTAAAGAAATCTAAGTCGACTGAAACCAAAACCACTGATTAGTCTAACTAATCGACTAAGAGAGGACAGCCCTACTGACTACGCATGGTGACGTTGCATGTTTTTAAATCACTTTTCTCTTTTTCAAAAGTCCATGGATTAAAACTACAAAATACAAAGAGCCACACCAGACCGTGTTTGCAGTTGAAGGTGTTCTGGCAGCAGTTTTCCCGGCATTTCTTTTGCAATGGTGGTGTATGGTTAAAATCCTTTCTGGGTCGCAGAGGGATTTTTTTGTTGCAATACCACAGCGAGTGGCTACTGGACAAAATCAGCAGAAGGGCTAAGCGCTGTATGTGGGGGCCTGGGCACCACTTATCTGCAACCAGTATCAGCTGGCTGACCTTTGACCTCGACGCTACTGAATGAAAGCCAAGGTGTCACTGAGAGATTAACCGTCCTTGTGAAAGCTGTGACAAAAGAGCAGGAATGGTTCAACATCATTCCATCAGCTCTCCATAACCATCAGTCAGTTCAGGGTGCAGACATTTCATTTACCTGTCTGTGACTCTACACAACACAACCAAGATTCATCCAGTGGTGCAAAGAGGTATGCTACAACATATTCATAAAGTCTTCAATCATTCTGAGGTTGACGGAGGACTACAGTCTAGAACTAGGACACTGTGTTACTTGCTGGTTAAAACATCAAAGAGACATACTGTAAGCAAAGATACCAAAATCATACAGAATAATGCTGAGCTACCCTTTAGTTACAATGACTATATCTAACTTGTATGATCATAAATTACCTGTAACAGCAAACGAGTGTGTGAAAAGGACACTATTTTTTATTTAGTTTTTATTAATGCCTTTGCCCATGTCTGATTTTTTCGTCACAAAATGAATTACGGTGGGTCGACAGCACTACAGAGCACACATTCTGACGGGTCACAGATTTCGGCGTAACACTTAAAAAGCCTGTGTTAGTGAGTATACAGGTTAAAGGAAGCAGGTGATTTCTTTATATAGGCCTACCGGTAATTGCATTTTAATCTGTTGTAGTTATGGCTGATACTGGGGCAGGACCATCACAGAAAAAAAAGGAAATTAAACAAAGAACAACTAAAAGCTCAAAAGGGAAAGTGAAAGACAATAGGCAAAAACCAGAGTTACACTCAGTCTGGCTTTCAACAGATGGAGGCAATTATGAGAATGTAAATTATTCAAAACCAAACCCAAATTGACTCCAAGTTATGGAATATGTCTGTTTCATTCATAAAATAACTTTAGATTGAGCAACGTGGTTGTATGTCAGTAACCAACATTAAATTACACCCCCCTTCCACTTAGCCCAGACGTTTTATTCCGTGTTTGTGTTGGCCGACTATCTTCTCTTCCCTTGTCCCCCTGTACTTGTGTAAAGGTTTCATTAAATGCGCTATAAACTATTATTACGTTGGTTGCTACAACAAACTCTTAATGCTTTGGCCCTTGACCCAGTGACAGTAATAACGTTACCTGGTTTAGCTCATGATACATTCACAACGAGTACAAATAACAATGCAGATTAAGACTAGACGATTTCCTAGGCAGATGTTGACTTGGGACTATATCGGGTGGAAGCACAGCCAAAGCACTGCTGTGTATTGGATGTGTTTCCACCCAATATAGTCCCAAATCAATAGCTGTTCCGAATCAATATCTGCCAAGGAAATCGTCTGGTCTTAATATGCATTTCAATTTGTACTCGTTGTGAGTACGCAGGCCACAAGAAGTACTTAGGTTGTTGTCTTTTGTGGCTGTTGTTGGCTCACTTTTACTCACAACATGCTAACCGGCAACATAAGATTCCATTCACTACGCTAAACTAAGCTAACTAGCAGCGGCGCTGCCAGTGTAGTACCGGACTAAAACGATGCATGCACTGAGACAAAAAATGCATTGGTCCACCTATCTACAGCTAGGGGAGACAGTGATAAGCCCTATTTCAACAAATGGTGGCATATTCCTTTAACAAAAAAGTGTTGACCAGAAAATCAATCACCAACAATTGTGAGAATTTATTAATCATGTCATTTATGAAGCAAACCTGCCACATTTGCTGGTTCCAGCTTCTAAATGAGAAGGATTTGTTATGTCAGAATGTAATCATTAAAATGTTTTGGGGTACTTTGAGTACTTTTTGAACTGTTGGTCAAACAAGTTGTGAACCTTTTTTCACTATTTTGGGGTGTTTTATTGATTAAACAATTCATTGGAAAGTAATCTGCAGAATAATTAATACTGAAAATAATCATTACAAACCAAAAGTATACAAACAAAGTATGGAAGCCGTCGTAGTACGTGTGAGTTCACTGTGTCACTAGCAATATGCAGACTCTCAGTCTCTCAGACTGGAAACATAAAACTTGATCCAAACACAACACCAGGAGCCATTAAAATACATAAAACATAGCACCCTTACTTTCTACAACTGTTGTTGAGCAATGGCCCGGGTTAATGAACACACCACCTCTCTCTTTCTCTAAGGTTTCCTGAGGCTTATAGGGGCCAACAGGAGTTATGCAACAAGCTGAGCAGAGTTAGCCCAGAGCAGAGCGTGACCCTGACCAATGAGGCAGAGCTGCCTTTCAATCCTCATATAACTTCAAATCAACAACAATGCCGGACATAGACAAACATCCAACCAATAAAAGGCCTGTTGTTCCTGAGATGATGACTTTTTTTTTTTTTTTTTTTACTTCTGAGGTCCTGCAAACATATTACAGGAAATGAGTCCGAGTAGGATAGTTTTGCTCCTCTAACAGGCATTCCATGGCTGCACATCTTTATTTTATACAATACACACTAACTCAGAGAGCCTGGAGTTACAGATAAGCTGACATCAACATTGAAAAGTTGTTTCCTGTTTGTTTTTTATGTTGCCATTAGGAGTTGTCAAGGAGCTCAGTCAAACTCTGGCTTCATAACCCATAGAGCAATAAAACCAAGGTGGATTTTGACAGAAACATTCGCCCAGAGAGCCTAACTCTCTATGGAACAACTTATTTTACCACAGAATAAAAAAAAATAAAAAAAAAGAAGACTTCAGGGAAGTGCTTTTTACAGGAATGTCCTCCAGCATCTTTGGCTACTTAACTACGACTTATTTCTAATATGAAATTAGTGTTTTTACAATGATCTTTCTCAAGATACGCAAGCTAACAGGCTGTTGCATTTAAAAAAAAAAAAAAAAAGACACGTTAAGATATGAAGTCACGCAAGAATTTGCCTCACCTCTGCGAGTCTGTCTGTCTGTCTGTATTTCTGAGAAATGGGCTAAAGTTCATAAAGTGGCCGAGGTTGTGGCTGAGACGGAGCAGACAGCCTGCGACACCGGCTGTCTACACCACCATTAACTACTAATCTTATCTGACTGAATCTGACAGGAAGCACATTGAATCACATCAGCAGCAGTAAATGTTGGGTGACTACTTAAAAAATAATCTTACAAAAAAAGTTATAGCCTGTTTCAGATCAGGCATTTATATGGATCCAATGTGGAGATTCCTGAGTATAAGCTGTGGACTCAAGTGCACGAAAATGAAATAAGTGCAGCAGGAGTAAACAGAGGATCAGGTTAGCCTTTTACATTCTTTGGGCGTATGTTACAAACACACCAGCTTCTTACCCTGAGTCATGACTTTACTGGTACACCCATGGAAATGACCAAATATCTCAAAGGCTAGCCAGCGCATGAAATAAAACCATGTATGACATCTCCCTTAAAGATAATTACCTATTTATCCATATGAAGAACAAAAATCAGACTCTAAAAATTGATAATAAAAGGTAGTTAAAATAAGGGCTACACAAATTTTTTTTTTTTTGTAATACCGCGATATGAATTTGTACAATAAATTCAATTGTGGCTGCAACACTGAGATTTGTGTGTTAGTTGAATGAAAATATCAGCTGAAAAGTGCACTTTAAAATGTAACTCTCAGTGCCCGGATAGCTCAGTTGGTAGAGCGGGTGCCCATGTAAAGAGGTTTACTCCTCGACGCAGCGGCCCTTTGCTGCATGTCATCACCCCCCCCCCCATTCATGTCTCCAGCTGTCCTGTCAAAAATAAAAGGCAGGAAATGCCAAAAAAAATTCTTTGCCTTTTTTAATTTTTTTTATTCAATGTTGGAAATGATTTCCTTTTGTCCTTTTGTTCATTTGTTTTATATTCAACCATCAATTGTAAATACTAAATACTGAAAGCAGCAGAAATGCAGAACCAAGTACACTTTAATGTCCGTTTATTGATCGCATGTAATGTCGTTATCGCGATATTCAACACAATATTCAGCATATTTCCCCTCATATCGTGCAGCCCTACATAGATAAATTGATGTTTCTATATTAAATAAGATTGTCATGTTAAAGAAATAGATTGACATTTGGGAAATACATTTTACATTTGCATTCTTGACGACAGATTAGAAAATTAATACCACTCTCATATATGTCCAGTAAAGACAGTATAAGGCTACAGCCAGTTAGCTTAGCATAGTATAAAGAAGTCTCAGCCCACTCCAGGACATCACTGCTCCCAACCAAAAAAATAGCCAAGCAAATAACATGTATGTATTATAACAACTGGATACCGTACTTAAAATGGCAGCACCTATTCAACTGAATGAAAATGTATTTTTTATCTTAAGCGTTTAAGTGCAATACATTTTATCTCACAAGCCCAGGCCGAGCATCCAGTCCATAGACTCTGGGATGACGTCACTCACTTTAAAAATCTCAAAACATTTTAATGGATTCAAAATTCATAGTACAATGTGAACTTGTTTTACACACGTCTCTTTTACAATGGTGGGCTAGGGCGGTGGCTCTCAACCTGGGGGTCGGGACCGCCCAAAGGGGCCGCAAGATCATTTCTGGGGGTCGCCAGATGGAGAAAACATAACTTATAACATATTCTAGACTGGGTAGGACTTTTACTGTGTGAGGTTTGGTACATGGATTGGCCCCGTTATATACTGCTTACCCTACATTCAGTTCAATTCTATTCATAGTATCAATCAACAAGAGTTATCTCAAGACACTTTACAGGTAGAGTAGGTCTAGACCACAATCCATAATTTCCAAGGACCCAACAGTTCTAGTAGTTCCCTCCAGAGCAAGCAACAGTGCGACAGTACATCGCTCCTCTAGGAACCTAAGATTGTCTAATCAGTTCCTCTTAGCTACCCCACAGTCTCAAATGAAAACAAAGGGCGATCATACCTTTCCCGTTGTGGCCCCGAGACTCTGGAACAAACTTCCCATTCACATTAGGTCCTCCTCTACTGCCGAGATATCGAAGTCCCATCTTAAAATCCATTTTTTTATTCTTTGGCATATGATTTAGTTTAGGGACATTTGTAAATGAGTGTGTTGTTTGTATGATGTTCATTGTGTCTATATTTTTATCCTCTTCCTTTGTTAACATAATGTAACTTTGTACCGCACTTTGTTCAGCCTAGGTTGGTTTTAAATGTGCTCTATAAATAAAATGACTTTACTTTTGAAAAGAGCCAGGCTAGTTTACCCCTGTTTACAGTATTTATGCTAAGCTTAGCTTTGCATGTCATGTATACACAAAATCTAATATTAATCTTGATAATGATAACAATTGTTAGATGCAGCCTTAATATATACAGCAGCAATACAGTGTGTAGTTGAACACGGTGATGAAATGTATTTCAAAACATTTTTGAGCATTTGAAAAAACTATTTTCCAGTCAAATCATTAATTAGGTCTCTAAAATGTCAAAGGAACAGTGACAAATATGCATCAAAATATTTCCAATGCTCATTTTGACATCTCCAAAGTTCTTCTTCTGACTGACTACAAGATATATTAATTTTATAATGATGCAAAACAGAGAGAAGCAGCACATATTTCCATTTAAAAAAGCTGAAACTGAAGATTGATGTAATTTTGTTTGATACGGTTACTTAGCAATAACTCCATTACCAAAATTGTTATTCATTTTCTCCCAATCACTAATCAATTAATTCACTTAATTGTTATATCACTCACAGTTCTGCGGTCAACATATATCTGCAAGTGTATAAAGAATATATTTTGCATGAATGCCACATGTAGGTTCATTTTTCAAAAAATATGGAACTTTTGGAGGATGAGTATAACATAGCCTCTTGTCATTATGTGGATTTGAAGTTATCGTCCTATTTAAAACACATTAAAAGCTCTTTCTCCAACATAATTTTTAATTTCACTACCACCACCTTCCTACCACTAGTTTTACACTACTTTTAGGAATCCATGGTCAATAACCCCCATTTTTTTAGAATTATACCTAATATTTGAGTTAATAAAGCAGAAATTATGAATTCTTCTGACTAATAATTAAGATCAGAGGAACGTATGTTGAGTGGATGAGGATGCTAATTTAAAACCATTTCAATTTTCACCCGAAATTCAATAAAAGTGATTAAATGTATTTGCAAAGAGCGTTGCATGGATACCAATCCATTTTTTTAATTGCTAAATAAATAACTCACCAAATGGTTTTGTTGTGGTTGCTAATCATTGCAGGCACTTCAAACAACGCCCTCTAAGAGATGAGTGTTAATAATGAGGAAATTAAGTGTTTCCAGGAATAGAAATGGCTCATTAGGACATCTGCCATGGATATGGATCCGCCTGGAGTTGGACAGACATACCAACCGGATCTATCTGCTGCATAGACTTTGAAACTACCAGCGATGAAGCGATCAACAGTTGCACAGAAACACGCCCTGACAGCTCCACTCCCGCTGGATATTTACTTCATTATAGTCCGACATTAAACTACCACCAAAGCAGGAAAAAGACGAATGGCAGTACCGCTGCGAGGACAAGCCACCACCTTGTTCTCTTACCTAAGTAACGTGAGCCATAATTAGACTGCTAAGTTGTGTCAAATGAGAACATGTAGTCAAAGTACAGCTTCCGTATCATAACTACCTGTCAGCAAGCCGATGAGATGTTTTTAGAAATATGAATCCTCGCTTTTCCTCTTGATCCTGGCAAACACATACGCACACATACACACTCACACACTTACTTCTTGCTGCAGTATTCGCTAATTTTTACCGAGAGGGTGCTGAGAAACGGGGCAGGCGGGCAAGATCCTCCTCCCCCTACCCCCCCCCGAACCAGCGACAAACAGGGCTAGGCTAAATGACCGGGGTTCCGTTTAGGACTTTCAAAATAAAAGGGGCTGGACGTTAAAGTTAGAATCCATCACAGTCGTCTTCACACAAGTGAGTAGTTCAGAGCCTCCATTCATTAATATACTACTACTTCTACTACTGCTACCACTACTACTACTACTACTACTAATAATAATAATAATGATAATAATAATAATAATAATAGTCCTTTGTAATGTGATGCTTACTTGCAAATTGGTACCCCTAAAGTATAACATCAACAGGGTTCTCAATCATTAGGCTAAATAATCTTGGGCCTTATAATGTGATCACATGGTTGATGTCCTTACATACGATTGTGTTTCATCAACCCACAGAAAACCTGGGGCAAGTATGTAGACAAGTACTGTATTACTAGTATTTATACAGCCTATTGTGGCACACAGTGATTGGTTTATGTACCGATCTCCTTTTTTTCTATAAACATCTATTCAGATAAAAAACAAAAAACGTACAAGTTGCACCAGAGGTGCGCAACCTCTGACATATATAACAATTATAAGTCACTTTGGATAAGAGCATCAGCTAAATGACATGTGATGCAATGATGTCACAGAAATTTGTTTACTCTCAGCTGTCAAAAGGAGGAAACAAAGCTACTGTGACAAAATTGACTAATTTATTTATTTATATATATATATATATATATATATATATATATATATATATATATATATATATATATATATATATATATATATATATATATATATATATAGATAAGATAAGAAAACCTTTATTTGTCCCACAGTGGGAAATTGCGGTTTGCAACGGCAAATACAAGAGCAGAGCTAGATAAGTGTACAAGTAGCATAAACAAGTGTCAAAGAAGTATCATTCTTACAATAATATAAAAACAAAGTTACCGTACATTAAATAAGACTAAAATAGAGTATGCCTTATACAGTCTCCTCCTGCGGCCTAAATAAATTCATGCTAGTATTATTATATATATATATATATATATATATATATATATATATATATATATATATATATATATATATATATATATATAATATTAATAATTTAGCTTTGTACACTCATATGCTTAAACAATGTTTTCCTTGAGGTGACATTAAAGTTTCCACTGTTATTTTGAAAGCCCCGGCCAGTATTTCCGGGGATGGTATGGTTACGTCTAACCAACTTGACGGAGCTGCTGCAGGCGCTGGATTCACCCAGGTCCCTCCTCCCCTCACCGGACAAAGATGACATCATTCGTAGTACAAGTGCAACAGAAGGGATGGGTGTGGATCTCAGTGCGTCCCTCTGGCAGCAACAAAAAAAAAAAAACACAAAGCAAAAGACATTTACTTCATATCTGAACAGTATCTATAGGTGTGTCTTATCTCGATATACCCTGGACATTTAGCAATAAAATGTTTCTGCATTATGATCTGTCTCTGTTTCTTTTTCTTGATTGACTGAATAATTAGCAGTAGTGGAAAGTAGCTAAATACATATACTCAAGTATTGTAATTAAGTCCATATTTGGAGTAATTGTCCTTTACTTGTTATACTTCTACCCCACAACCTTTAGAGAAAAATATTGTACTCTACTACATGCAATTTGAGCTATAGATTTTACTCACAAAACACATGACCAGCTTCTGAAATGTGATAAACACACACACACACACACACACACACACACACACACACACACACACACACACACACACACACACACACACAGTTAGTAACTTTTGCTGATTAGATCTTTGCTCAGGTTGAGGTTGATTGAAACCAATGAAATCCATAAAGGCATACATGTAACTATATTTGTTTTACCTAGGATAACTGTTTTATGTAGCTGTATATGAATTGTGATTTTTCATTTACTATGTATGTAATGTTTTCTTCTCATTCTCCACTGTGTCAGACTGTAACTGTAAATGAAGCCCTACAGAAAATGTAATAAAATATTCAAATCACATGATTAAAGTAAATATAAGAATGATTATAGGTTTCCTGTGGAGTTTTTGACCTCTATCAGAATCATAATCAGAAATACTTTATTGTTCCTCGAAGGGAAACTCTGTGTTGCAGTTGCACAAATAGTGTAAATATTAGAGTAGAAATATAAATAAATAAATATAAGGAGTGTGGATATGTACGGTATTTTCATAGTTAAAGTAATGTTATGATACAGTATTTACATAATTAACATAATTAAGCAGCACTATGTAGCTGTTTGTTGAAGAGTGGGTGCTCATGTTGTTTTTTCACGTAACGTTGTACACGTCATGTGACACAGTCCTGAGAGGACGCCGAAGCAGGACCTGTGTGGGAGGTCAGTGGAGGCCTTTAAAATGGGCTCCACTTAACATGTTAACATGCTGTTCACATGTTAACGTAATAACATTAATTGACTATTTTGTATAGTTAAAGTGTATTGTACTATATTGTACAATTGCATTGTTAAACTTTGCCAGTTTGTGTCAAAGTGAAGGGTTACCACTTGAATACTTACATACTACATGCTATCATATTAACTTATGAGGTCAGAGAGGAAACATAAATGTCTTGTTTTAAAGTGAAACCTAAAACAATGAGAGAGTTAAGCCAATGTCAACAAAACACAGCAGTTAATCCTTAAATAATATCATGCTATAAGGATTTGTGCTACGTTACGTTAACATGAGCCTACATGAAGAAGACTTTCGTATTATTAACAAATGTCATGCATATTTTTGTAAACTTGTCACCTCCTAAAATTCAATGTGATAAAACATGCCGACAAATTCTGCTTTTGAGAAATGAATGATGTCTTTAGGTACTTAATGCCATCTTATAATGCTTATGACTTTAATGCCACGAGTCACGACAGAAAAGCGACTCAACGTCCTTCTTAGTCAAACTGTAATGACTGACAGACGCTCTGAACTATTCTGACTCATTGGTTGTCACACCAAAGGTTAATTTTCTTTTGAGTAAAACATGAGATGTGACAGAGTCAATAAATAAGGTCATAGTGAATGGGACAAATTTGATTTATTTTGAAGCTGGTTTATCGCTCTACCTCACATTCTAAGTCACACCATCTCTCCAAACAAATAGTTAAGGGATGGATACAAAAAAATAGAACTTCTGATACTGCTAACAGCCAAAGTTGTCTTCAAAAATATATGGATAATCTAAATAACAACATGATATGACAAAAATGGTACAAAAGAGGTTTACAGTACATTTCAGTTCAAGGATCAAACTTAGTGCATCTGAAGAAAAAAAAAACTCCTTCATCTCTAAATAAGGCATATGTGTGAAGTTTATCACATCTTACTATACCGATAAAAAAAAATAAAAACATGTTGTTAAATTAAACAAATAATCATTTTTTTCATCATTTCTTTTACTGAATACAAGTGTGACCATCGGTTCTCTTTAAGGACAACAATAAAACAAATAATGTATGAGCACATTCAATTATCAGATATAATAAATCAACAGACTACCACTGAGCATGTGCAACAGTCTTCTAGTGCCTACAGTGTCATCATTCATTTAACACAGGAAGTAAAGCAATACAGACTCAACTGATTCTGTTTGAGTCCAGTGCTGAAAAGGTCCATTCTTCTGTTTTTACTCCCCACATGCATCTTTAACGTACAAACATAAATCTAATGATTTTTTTTGTTGTTGTTTGATCTTTTATGTATTGATATTTTTTAAAAACAGATTTCCATCCTTATGCCATAATGGCATCTCTTTGGTTTCCTTACATTCTTTAATGCAATCCCCCTTAAAATATATGATTGTGAAACTGCGGGAGGCTTTTGTTTTGTTTTTTACAAAAGGGAGACACATTCAGGGCATGACATGAAAATGAACAATCCATTCAAAAGATTGAATATCGGTCCAGCCTCAAACATGAACAGGAAACTAACTGACTACAAGGGATTAATTCTCACTGGCAACCGTCACAAACAGCAGGTTTTCTGGAGAAAGTGTGTCTTCTCTTATAATGTCACTGGAGATGTTTTGTTACATGACTGAGATCAACCAAATGATATGGGATCCTGGGTTGGGTTGAAGCGAAGTGGCTGGGACTAGGTCCAGTCTGGGCAACCTGTTCTCACTCCCAACTCGTAAAATACTGACGCTTGGTCAGTGGCTCTCAGCGTCAGATACCAACGCAAAAATCACCCTTTACTGAAGATATACAGGCAAACGCTGTTCGTCTTCCACTGGTCATGACTGTTTTTCCAAGATGGCGCCTGTCTGTATACCGAACGGTACTGTCTTCATAAACTATCTGTTTAACCCTCCTGTTGTCCTCGGGTCAAATTTGACCCCTTTAAAAAATGTCTATATCTGAAATATGGGTTTCTTTTTAACCAAATTACCACAAAAAAATGGATTGGATTCCATACAACGCTCTTTGCAAATACAATTGATCACTTTCATTTCTGACTAAACTCATTTGTATGTTCATCTGATCAGAATTCATAATTTCTGCTTTTTTAACTCAAATATTAGGTACAATTCTATATAAATGAGGGTTATTGACCATGAATTCCAAAAAGTAGTGTAAAACTAGTGGTAGTAAGGTGGTGTTAGTGAAAACCAAAAGAAACTCTGAAAAAGGGACAAAAATGTCAATTTCTTTGTCAGTTTTTGACTCAGGCAAACACAACACAAGGGTTAATAAACTGTCTGTCACTTACAAAGCTCTCAATCCTTCGGTTTACATGTAGGGACCCTCATTATGCTACCTTTGAAGTGTGGCGCTGTTTTGAGCCTTGTTAGTGGTATAGAAATAGCGATTTCTTTTTAATTTTGTGTGCCCCAACGACTAGCGTTATAAGCTAATTAAGGGTTTGCGATAAAACTGGTCACATTCGATTAGCATGAAAACATATCCCATATCCCATGTGTTATTAACCCCTAAGTTCATTTTGCGCCGGAATTGTCCTTTAAGGAGGTGGTGGATGGGTCAAGCAACACAGGACTTTCACCCAGGAAAAGTCCTGTGTTCCTGTCCCACGTGTCACCTAAATGTACATTTTGTAACCCCACCCGTGATCTTTTCCTGAACCTAACTGTCCCATTGTGTGCTGTATGTCTGCTAAACGTAAGTCACAACGCAGACCGTCAAAAAGTGACGCCATAGTCCCGAACGAGCGCGTCTAAATATGACGCCTAAGGGCTAGACGCTAAAAGGAGACTTCTTGCGTCAGCAACAACATAGTCTCGCATTGCCAGACCTTCCTCCACAGGGCAACGGAGGAGGGTCTGGCGAGTCTACACAACATTCAAACGTGCTCTGGTTCACTGGCATTTCTTTAAACTAATCCCAATCATCATGGGTTGCACTAAGCACCGGGCAGAGCCACGGCGCCACTGCAAAATAGCCCGGGGAAGGAACTTGTTTTGGTGGAACATGTGTACGTTAAAAAGTTGTTTTAGTGGTGCAACAGAAAACTCAGATTGGACAGATAGATTTACCCTGTAGAGATCTAAGGAGTTCAAAAAATTCTAACACAAAGAAAGCGGAAGGTGACGGACATCAGCCCGAAAAGAGTGAAATGCTGGCGGAATTTCAGGCAGCAACAGAGCAACCCTGGAAGTGGAACGTCGTGGATATAGACTACTAACAATGCCAAAGGCACCTGACCAAGCGTTGCATTTCGAAGCGGTGGGAGTGAGAATGTGTTGTCCTGGGTTGATGAAGGTGCGGTTCAAACCCGAGTCTTCTCCGATGACAAAGGTGTTTTCTTCTCCCGCTGCCCCGTCGGTTCAGGGTTTAAGGAGCTTGGAGGGACCGTGGGAAGGACCCTAAAGCTTGATCCCTGCAATAGCTGTCACTGCAACACCTTGTCATGTCTCTGACTCCCGCCCCGCCAGTGGGATGACAAACACAGTGATGTCATCGCCTGAACCCAGTCTTTCATTGGGTAGCCGCCAGCCGCGCTCTTTCAGCACACCTCGGGACCTCATCAGCAGATCCTGGGCTGCCAGAGTGTACCTGTGTGACACACAGAGGGCAGAAAAACAGTCATTACATTAGTGAGATACACTACAATTTAAGACTTTCACAAACACACGTACAAAATACAGATTTATATTCAATCACGTAAGTATAGCAGACAAAATATAGCTTGCTTTCTGTACAGTGGTCACTAAAAAAGGATTTCAGTGCATTCACTTTCTGACTCAATCACTTGGGTAGCACTTCATTTTACCGTTATTTACCATGGATAAGCAGTATACGTACATTTGATAAATGGTTTATATGCTACAATGTAACTGTAAGCAGATATAATTTCTTTTAAAGGGTTTTTTGTGATGTAGTTATTAACAACTTTACCTTCTCAATATAACACAGTTGAAATTATATAAAATGTATTGTTATAGGAGAAGTTATAACTGTTAAAAATACTGTGCATTAACACACATTATAATTAGGTATAAATGACAAAATGTTAGCCCAAGTTAAAATAAGGTGTTCCAGCTGAAGCCATCATTTAACCTATACTACAGTGTATGTGTGTGTGTGTGTGTGTGTGTGTGTGTGTGTGTGTGTGTATATATATATATATATATATATATATATATATATATATATATATATATATATATATATATATATATATATATATATATATATATATATATATTAGTTACTATGACTATAACCATAACTTTGCAGAAGTCCTGAGTATTTGTCACCACCTTTTGGACATACTGAGTACTAACACCAAAAACATGTACTGTATGTTAGGTTACTGCCCCTATTTGTGCCACATGACAAAAAAGGCTGGAGTGGCTGCTGACTGCTCCTATGTAAGCCAATAGGATGGGCTAGAGGTCACCCCCCATCTTTCAGCTTTACTACTTTACACTGGATTTATAAAACTTTAGCTTTGAAAATGTAGTTCCATGTCCAACATGTTCACACATCACATGAAAGAACATATAGACAGAACAGAAAAGCCTTATGTAAAAGATTATTTGGCATACCTCATGGGATCAGATGGGTCACAGCAGGATAAGTAAGCTGACACAGCATCTGCCACTTCCCTGTCTGTTGTTACGTCCCACAATCCATCTGTGCCCATGACCAAGACATCGTCTGGACCGTGTTTGTTTTCATCCACGTTATAAACCTTCACCTGTGACAGAAAGACACATTATTGATCATGTTTTATGAATCAGGCTGTCATGATTTATAAAACTATTATGCATAAAGATTGTCTAGCAAGAGAGGCGGAAAGTATTTTTAACTCCATGAAATAAATTAAAAGAGCTGCAATGCAAGATACTAAAAAAAGGATGTGTGCACTTATATATTCTTAGAAAAGGTTCAAATGACTGCATGTATGCATGTATTACAGCCCTGTGCACATTACACATTGTAATACTTTGAAGAAGGTATTTGATCTTAGGTACTTAGATATATTTAGATATTTATAGGCCAGGGATAAACATGTGAACAAACTAAAAATAAATTCCACCGATGGCTTCACAGTAAACAATGTTCTGGTGGGTGCATATGATCAGAACAATTCAAGAATCATCTCAAAACTGTGTCTGGGCTGACAAATTAATTTGGTCACAAGTGAGTCTGAGACAGCCTGATAAAGTCTTCTCAATGCAGAAGATCTCTAAAATTCTACTGAATGCCTGCACTACCTAAAAATCTTGATGGCACAATATGTACATAAAAACATATACCACACTCAGTTTTCATGCTTTGTTGATGTTTGTTTCCTCCTTCTTATAATTATATAAAAGGTAAAACAAATGTCTGCTAAAATAAATAAATCTCTGAAGTTTCTTTGCACCAAATATGAAACGCATATCATGAGCAACAGCCGACAAAGTGAAGCCCGGGGCTCAAATGCTGCTTAAATGTAACCTAAATGCTCCAACGTGGCTAAAGCAGCGATGCTGAGGCGACTCGTCGGACGATGCCGACAACCAGTGCTCCTCACACTCCCCACTCACCTCAGGGACGCATGAGAGGAAAGGCTTGATGTAAATGTTGGAGTTGTACACCTTCAGATCATGATCTCCCAGCCCACGGGTCACTCCGATTGTCGCCATGACACGTGCCTGTTTATGGACACACACACACACACACACACACACACACACACACACACACACACACACACACACACACACACACACACACAATAATCTTGCATTACCAGACCTTTCTCCACAGCGTAATGTAGGGTATTTGTTCAGGATGTGATTCCATTCTAGGAAAATCCACTTAGGAGGGATTATTAAATGAAGACCATGTTCTTTCGGACAATAATAAAAATGTTGAGCAGGTCTCATATTTACCCGGGTAAATACTGAAGAATTTAACGAATTACTTGTATATGTAACAATGCCACATCATTTAAATAATCTGCACAGACAGACTCAAATAGATAGATAGCATGACCAAACAATAATACACTGCTGTGTGTCAAGTACAATGCATTGAGTTTCTCTGTTTCTTCTTACCTTTTTACCCTCTCCGTATATCAGGGGGAATTTCAGATCATCTTCAACGATCGTCTTATAAGCCCTACACAACGAAAGAACCATAAGATCTCAGGTGTAAGTCACTGAAACACGGAAAATGATTCAGCAACAATTTTGATAAACTTCAGCAAGAAGAAAATGAATTGTTTAAGTCATTTTTTTAAGCATCAATGCCAACAATTCACTGGTTCTAGCTTTTCCAATGTTAATATTTGCTGCTTTTCTTAGTTTCTTTTTATCATTGTGAAATTAATTCTTGGGGTCTAAAACTTGTTCCACAAGCAATTTGAACAAGTCGACTTGAGCTGTAACGGACATGTCAACTGTTTTCCAACATTTTATAGACTAAACAAATGATCGATTAATCTAGAAAACGATTGGCAGATTAATCTGTAAATAAAATCATCGTTGCATATAGGATGCCCTGTACAGAGTACACAGGAAAAGTGATTATGTGTCAGACATGATTAAAAAAGGATCTCCAGGTTTACCAGCCAGTCATGGTGTGGTCTCTGTAGAGCATCTTTTTGCCCAGCTCACTGTGCTGGATCCTACGAGGGAACTCAATGTGAGTGAACTCATTACCCAGGAGCTCTGGCCTCAGGAAGCCCTGGAGTGACACAAAATGGGGCAGGTCGCATCAAACTACAGAATAAAATGCTTTACTTAAGCCTAAATGTCTGTCACGACTATAAAGAAAAGCTATAAGACTGCATGGGTAACAGAAGACCTGCAGTACAGTATGCTGTATACTGAAGGCACATAACGGCTCCCTGTTTTAGCAGCAAACACCATCCACACACTCTGTGACTCAGAACTACAACCAGCTTCTAAAACAGGCAACCAATGAACGTCAGTAGTACAGTATTTCCTCCTCCGTCTTCAGGTTCATCGTGCTCATCTTTACTGTAAGTGAAACCTCGTTTGACTAGTAAAGATACAACTGTTTATATGCATACTCTTCCTTTTACAGCTTGCTGTGCACTTACAAGATTATAAAATCCCCTTGAACAAATTCTAAATAGTCTGTCTATTTGAAACATAGAAGACAAGAATACCAGATACTGTAGCCGCTGCCTCTCTGACTCAGGTGTGAATTCATTTGTCATGGGAATAACTTCATTATTTCGTATGATTATGGCCCTGCAGGGAGAAGGAGGGAGGGGAGACAGGAGTGAGAAGGTTCACACAGACAGAACCACATTTTGTTTTATACAAACAGCTGCGAGTAGGTTGGTCGGTAGGAAAAGGCGACGTGATGCTGCAGTATGCAAAGTGAACTCCAGGGGGAACAATAAGCTATAGACTGAGAAGATTTCCAATGACTATAATGCTAGATTGAATTACACAGATTTGATCCTGTAGTCTAGACTGGTAAACCCAGCCCGATCTGCTGGCAATTTGATTTTGCCCTGCAGCTCAGGCTGGAAACCTGTACATTTATCTATCCTGCTTCCTTTACAAATCTGCGGGAACCAATCACAAACTGGCTTATCCACCTGCCGCGCTATTTTTGCTTACATTCAACATGGCGGCCACCGAAGTGCAGCAACCCGTTGATGCAGCTGTTGTTGCTACATTACCCAGATCGTTGGTCTGATTGGTTGAAGGACTAGCCAATTTGCGTACAGAATCATCTGAACTATGCCCGTTGATCACGCCTCTTGTGCAGTAGAAAATACAGAGCAGACTCCCCAGACTAATGTTCAATCTTAAAAGATTGAGCTTGGTCTGGTGATAGGCAGACTACCTGTAGTCTGCAGTTCTCTCACCTGCTATCTCCTGCATTGGCCAAGTAGAGTTTCCCCATTAAATAAATGGCAGCTAAGGCACAACACCCACCAGAGATGGCATATGACATTTTTTCCTTTTCAATTAGGTCATCCTGAAATAAAAAGAGAAAAATCAAAGTTAAAAACAAAGGCCCTCTCATTATCCTGAATAGCTCATTGCTTTCTCCATAAATATTCATGTTAAAAACAAAACAGCAGTGCTGATGGAGAGAGACAAGAAGGCTTTGAGGAATACCTTACATAGGCTGTATGTTATTATCAGTGTCATCTACACCAGACAGTGGGTGCATCAGAGTATCACTTTGAGTTTCCTTATAAATTAAATTTGGCCTATTTGCCCAATTTAAAGGAGCACTGTGTAGTAGGGACTGCACTAGTCTATATCTTTTGCATTTCACTTCCAGGATTGCTCCGGTGCTGCAGGATGCATGTATTTTCCATTTCCTTCTGCTTTCTTTTTGATGGAATTTTTAATTTGGTGGATTTATGAGGACTATGGTTAACTGCTCCTCAGCTCTCTCATGGTAAATTGAGACAGCTAGCTAGACTATCTGTCCAATCTGAGTTTTCTCTCACACGACTATTTTGTAGCAGCTCTGTGCTGAGTTAAGCACCACCCATGATGATTGTGATTGCTTTAAAGAAATGCCAATAAACCAGAGCACGTTTTCCTCCCATTCCCCGAATGCTATGTGGAGTAGCCAGACCCTCCTTCAGAACGCTTTGGAGGAGGGTCCGGCAAAGCGATGCTAGGGTTGCTCAGACTAATCGACTAGTCAACATTACTCCTCCGCAATGACGTTTAGAACTTGATGTCAACTAGTTGCTGATCATGTGCTTCACTAACAACAAACAACATAGACCTGTAGCACTGTCACTGGCAAAACAAGTTAAAAACCCAGCTCATTTGAAAGCCATGGAACGTTTGGGACATAAGGAGATGGTGTGAGAGAACGAATAGAGCTGCTTTGTAGCTCTTTGGATTTTTGCTACTCTAAAGGACGTTTGCAGTCAGCTGTTGGTGTAAAGATGCGCAGGAGCTACGTGCTAATGCTAAAGTTACAGGCTATCAATCTTCGGATTACTGGATTTTCACACAGAATCAAACGTAAGAAGTACACGCTACACTTTAATGGCCATTTAAATGGTGTGCACACATAACTAAGGCCAAGGACGGACATTTAGACTTTGCATTGACTGTTGGTTATTGCAAACGTTTGACTGACAACCAAAACGGAGATGGACGACACAGCGTCGGACATAGTTACAACACTGGTGTGCGTAAAGTTATCGCTGGTAAACCCATAGTGTGAGTAGGGGTGTTGAAGCACAAAATGAAAAAATTAGTAAGGTTAGTTAGGATCACTGCAAAAGCGCTTGCTGATAAATAGGACAGGTTGCAAAATGCTAAAAATGGACATTTTTCAGACATCAGACATCTTTAGAAAATCAATACAAGGGTGATAAAATACATACAGAATGCAAAGCATTCCCTCCTTTGTGAATTTATTAGTCTGATGACAGCTAGTCAATGTTGACTTGACTTTCACCACATGCAACCCCTCGGGTGTAGGATTTAGGTGGAACTACTGGCAGAAATGGAATATCATATTTATAATTTGGTTTTTATTAGTGAATAATCACCTGAAATTATCACTGTGTTATCACTAGCTTTTCATATCTACATAGGGAGCGGATCCTCCTGTTAGATTCTAGAATGTTGATACCAAACGTAATTGGCCACAGCGCAAGTGTCAACACTTAAATTCCCTGCTAGCTATGAAGCGTTAAGGTTGACAAGCTTTAAAGACAGGGTTTGGATTAGGCTTACAACTTGTTATGTATAAGATGAGTTACGTCTTTATTAAAAATGAATTATAACGAAAACATTTGCTGCATTTGGCCTCATATTTATTCACTACAACAACGCTTTGTAGCAGGGTTAATTTCACTCGATAAGTTAAAATTTTGACCAGCTGGAGATAGCCAATTTTGTTATGTATCATCCTCTTGGCAAAATAAATGTCTGTACCAAATGTTATAGCAATCCATCCAATAGTTGTTAAGATACTTCAATCTGGACAAAAGTGAGAGAAATCTTTCTCTTTCTCGCATTGGTGGCCTCATAACAGTACATCTAAGATAGTAAGTGTTTTCTGGGAATAGAAGTTCAAAATCTTCACTATTATTTCAGTTTGAAGATACAAAAATGTAAAAATACCAAGTGCCTCACACACTGCTGTCTTGTTTTCTCCCATATTTTGTTGGTAATCATCTGCTCACCATCTGTGTGAAGGCGGTTTCTATGACTCCCATCACCAGGCTCTCCAAACTGACAACCTTCTCCATGTGAAAGCGTAATGAGGAGTCGTTGACAGCATCGGGGTCTTCTGTTTCCTGTGCAGCTCCCTTCTTCGTGTCCACCTGGTAAGGACTGCCGTTTTTGGCCAGGCAGATAGGAGGTGCACTGGTGGGGTTCTCCAGGAGGTGGAAGATTTCTCCCAAACGGTCTCTAATGAGGCGGTGAAGAAGCTTAGAGGCCATGATGGCAGCACCAGAACCTGCGTGTCCATCATACACGCCCCAAAAGTGAAGAGGGATTCCTGTACCATCCTGAAAAATTGATGACAACATAAAAATGTATACAAAGGTAATTAAGACAGCACTCCAATAAATGCTTTTCATTGTCACACAGCGTGTTTCAGGCAATCTTAAAACTTTGAAATTGCCTCAAAACTTTGAAATTGCTTCAAAACTTTGAAATTGTCTTATTTTTGTTAGGTCTTATTTTTTATGAACATAAAATTGTATAAAATAAATGCAATAAAAATAGTAGTATTAATATAAAAATTAGTAAAAGTAAAAATTCCTATGGTTGTGGTATAAACCTCCTATGAGATTACAACTCTGAGCAGAAGGCACAGATTTGTGAGGGTTTACAGGCTCTGGTCTGCGGCTGGTGACATTTTTTAATACTGAAACACAGTTGCAGCAAATCTAGATTATAATATAATGGGAAAGCTGGAAAGACATCAAAATCGTGTTGCTTTACTTTTCACGATTCGTTTGGCATAGTTTAAATCTAAAACCTACAGTCAAAATCCATTCTGTGATTTCCGTCCTAACAGGATCTCCACAAGGGATGAAAACACATATGCAGACATGTTTACAAGCAGAGTTGGCCTGACTGATGACAGATGAACAGGCACAAAACATCTGCTTACCGCTCTGATGTTAGACTAAAGAGGGGGAAGGGTGCAACAAGGGCTGATGTAATTCATTTACACCAAATGGAGAACAAGAATGTGTGTGTGTGTGTGTGTGTGTGTGTGTGTGTGTGTGTGTGTGTGTGTGTGTGTAACTCTCTTTTTGGTCTAACCAACTCCTGATGCTGCTAAGTCCTCCACTACCAGCAAGTTGTTAACTATGTCTGTTGGCCGTTCAGATACAGGTAGTGTTGGGTGGGTTGTTAGAGCTGAGAGCTGTGCCACTGACCAAAGCAATGAGCAATAAGATGTTAAAATGCTAATTTGATATTTTTCTGTGGGTTTAATAGCTACAAGTGAATCCTTCAACATTGTGACAACATTGTTGACATGTGATCCATTGTTAACATAGAAGATTATTGATTAAAGCTGCTTTAAAAAGTTGTAATAGGGAAAAATCACAATTACAGCAAGAGAGACAAAACTAAACTGGCACTTTAAAGAGATAAGTTAAGACCCAATTTAAAATAATAAAATTTGGCTAAAAAAATCTTCTTTTTGAGACTTTGAGGTCTCTGCAGTTACATCATATTTACTACACATCTGAAGGTGAAGATACACACATTCCAAATATAGCTTTATCGTGTATATCTTCTAACCATTGGTACTGGTTTCGGATGCTTTGTAATGACAAAACAAGGAGCAGTGAGGAATATTTCAGACATTTTGATGTTAGTATACATAGTGGAAAATTAGAAATTCCACAGGGACTGGAGGTGAATTCATCAATGCCACATGGGATAAGAAGACACAACTATTGGGTATCATATAACGACAATACATGCAATGATGTGATTATAATTTCAATCCACCACTGCTTAGACTATAGTGTCTTTATTACAGGAATCTTTGTAATTATAGTGTGGTCTAGACCAACTCTATCTGTGAAGTGTCTTGAGATAACTCTTGTTATGATTTGATACTAGAAATAAAATTGGATTATTAGTGGATGTTTTTTCGGCCAGACATTTCCTCCCTCATTCACTGACTCCTGTTCTTATGTTCGGGACCATGGCCCTTCACTCACCCCATTGTCCTCCAGCACGGAGGAGTTGCGCTGTTTGCTGCTTGGCTTCTTCACAAACAATTTTTCACAAGAGGCCTGGTCCTCGTTCAGCATGCTCTTCCCGGCATTGATCACCCTGATGGAAAAAGAGGCAAAGAAGAAAGATGAGCCTGGAGTCAGATGATTTATGTAGTGCTCGCTAGCTTTAACCACATGAAAATATAATAGCAGTGAGAAATATGGAGAGAGTTGAAGAGGAAAAAATGGGGCAGGATGCTGTCATGTCCAGGGGGAACTTGCAGGAGGGATTAAGTGTATTTATTATGAGCTGATGTCTAGAGAGGATAATAGCTTTGGAGTAATGTACTGTTTTGTACTCTAGCAACAATGTCTACCCTGGTGTGCTGCAGCAGTGTTCACTGGAGGTATCGATGCAGAACGGTGCTGAAAAAAAGCTGAAACTGTGCTACGTAGCCCTATGAAAAACTAATAAATACTGACAATTTTCATGTTACACCTTAAAATCTGTGCATGCTCATTCAATCTCATCACATTTTTATTTTGCCCATATTATAGTTTTTCATGTCATGTTCTAGGTCTACAAGTAATGTTTAAAGTGTTAAATGTTGAAAGATTGACCAGCCCCGTTTGACATGCTAGCTAACGTTACCTAAAATTAGCTTGTGTTAGCAACACTGTGGTTAGATTTTTGTGGTAGGCTGTGCAGTTCGGGACTACAAATACAAAAATCTATCTGCTTGTTCATGTACACATTGTTTAGTAAGCAGGGCCGCATTCCTACACTTACAAAATGCAATTCAATGTGGAAGTAATCCAAGTATTCAAAATACGTTCCTCAGATTGAGTAATGTAACGGAATACATTACAAATTACTTTTTTGGGCATGTATTCTGTATTCTGTAATGGAATACATTTAAAAAGTATCCTTTCCAACACTGCCTATTATATACCACTTTCAGGTTCATACTTTTGAGTTTCTACTAGAATATCTTTACGTGCTTTAATGTTAAAAAAACTTTCTTTTTCGCATACTGCCCATGGCTGATGTACCTGTATTTACCCCCATTCTGGGGGTAAAAGCCCAGTCTGCTCTGATTGGTCCATATCTCCGCAGTCTCCGCATCTGTGCTCTGCTCTTCTGTCACTGCCTCTGTACAAAAACCTTTATTGGTGATTTTTTTTACAGTTTAAAGTCTTGCCATATACTTCACTGCAGTTAGTCTCCACCTGCAACGGAGTATATAGTGATAATTTATATTGTAAAAAAATCACCAATAAAGGCTTCTTTACCAGATACTATCCAACCGGAAATGTTCCAGCAAGAATGTGATCTGACTGATCGCAGAAATTAAAATTGGCAGCCAAGATTGCAGCTTTTCCTGGCATTAGCATGTAACTACTTGTGATAAGCAGTGGATTGTAATGGAATAATGCAGAATAATGCAGCACGTTTTACAGATGTCTTTATCTACGATTTACGTCAGAAATCGCAGATAAATCTCTGAACCAAATATTACACAACCGGATATGTTCCAGCAGAAATGTGATCTGAAATTTTGGAGAAATTAATAACATTGGCAGCCAAGATCACAGATTTTCCTGGCATTAGCACGTAGCTACATATGGCAGGGTATGTATCATAAACACTGTAGCATGCCTGCCTGGAACAGATGACCATATTTAGAAACCCCGCTCGGTATGACATCATACAGAGCCGAGAATAGAAAAAAATGTGGAAACCAGTGCGGGAAATCTGAGGTTTTGGCTCACAAGGACTTCTTAGGAATACACTTACCTCAATATTTGAAGCTTTGACCACATGTGATATGAACATCCGGCAATGTAACATTATAGATATGACAGAAAATTCAGAAAAGCAAAATAAGCCTCTTTTACTAGTTTGTATATATATTTATAAATCAAATGTCAGATTCTTGAAATGTGCTTGAGCTATGTAATCTAATAGACTGAACATAAAATCTGGATTAATTGTGTGGTAATTTGATATATATTCATTTTGTCAGCTTTACAGAAATTACCACACAATGGTAATCTCTCAACACCAACAATTAATCCGGATTTTATGTTCATTCTGATAGATTACACAGCTCAAGCACCTTTCAAGAACAATACTTCCACAAATATAAAATACACTAGACTGTTTTGCAAAATGGTAAAGAATATGCAATCTGTAGTATATGTGCTACAACATACAAACATCCAATGGCGTGATGCTTTAAGCTGCCACATTAGGCAGACTGGGGAAGGCTGCAGTACGGACCTCATGCTGGCATTTTACATAACATTTTCAGTTTCAATTATAGATAAATGCCACATTAGCTGGATAATACTGCATAATGCCTAGACACAATTCCAGTAATTTAAGTATTGTCACTAAAATTCACTCTGAAACTTCTACAGAGGAGGAATTAGTCATTTATCAGTTACTGCAGGGATCATCAGAGCAAGGGAAAAAAGAGTAGGAGACCAAAATGAAAGAGAGAGTGAGAGAGAAAGATGAAAAACTGCAGACAAACAAAGGAGACGAGAGAACTCCAGGGTAAAATTCTCATCAAAATGAAACCTTTGACCTCTCACTTTCCAAATAGTTCAGCTGATTACAATCATTGCGGAAAATGGTCGCTGTCTGACCTAAAGCTTTGATATCAGAGAGCAGCCGAAATGAGGCAAAAAATGGAACTGCTGCCCAAATCTGGATTATAAAAAGCTCTTTCACTGTCTAATCAGTTGAAAGCAGCAAGCAGGCACCACAGTGTCCTGCACTGAGCTGCCTGCATTAGAACTAATGACAGGGAAGAATTTACAGTTGCCTGATTGTCGTCTTAACTTTCTGCCAAGGCCAAAAGTTGGCACAAAAGACAAAGTATACTTTTTTTTTTTATTATTATTCGCTTTTAATGGATGCATCAGTCATTGGAGGCCAACACTATGTTAGGCTAGGTGAAAAAATGTCACCACAATACTTCTTCTCCTGTTTTGTCTAAAAATGTTACTCTTCTTACAGTAAGAGAAGTTCACATTATTTTTTATTAGTGAAGTTAATAATGTTGAATAAGAAGTGATAGTGGAATCATTAGCTTGTTACAATACCTTAAAGGTCCCATGGCATGAAAATGTCACTTTATGAGTTTTTTTTAACGTTAATATGTGTTCCCCCAGCATGTCTATGGTCCCCCAGTGGCTAGTAATGGTGATAGGTGTAAACTGAGCCCTGGGTATCCTGCTCTACCTTTGAGAAAATGAAAGCTCAGATGGGCTGATCTGGAATCTTGCTCCTTATGAGGTCATAAGGGGAAAGGTTACCGCCCCTTTCTCTGCTTTGCCCGCCCAGAGAATTTGGCCCATCCATGAGAGAGAGACGTCATGGCTTTCAAACAAGCAAAGTGGCAGTTGGTCAAGGCCACACCCCTAGCCTCCACCTTGCCACCCCCCCGCCCTCCTCCTCAAATCTACCAAGTCAGAAATGGCACATCCTAAGGAAAGCTCATTGTAGGACTGGCTCTGGTGGCTGTAATTCTGCACCAAGCCTGAGTTTTGGAAAAGAGACTTCAGATATGGTATTAGGAGACCACTAAGGTCTATATAAAAGAGACTTCAGATATGGTATTACGGGACCACTAAGGTCTACATAAAAGAGACTTCAGATATGGTATTAGGAGACCACTAAGGTCTATATAAAAGAGACTTCAGATATGGTATTACGGGACCACTAAGGTCTATATAAAAGAGACTTCAGATATGGTATTACAGGACCACTAAGGTCTATATAAAAGAGACTTCAGATATGGTATTACGGGACCACTAAGGTCTATATAAAAGAGACTTCAGATATGGCATTAGGGACCACTAAGGTCTGGAGGAAGACTTCAGAACTGTTGGGTCCTTGTGGGTTCTGGAGTGTGGTCTGGACCTGCAATATCTGTAAAGTGTCTCGAGATAACGTTTGTTATGAATTGATACTATAAATAAAATTGAATTGAATTGAATTATATAAAAGCATCCAAAGAGCACCATGTCATGGGACCTTTAAAAATGAGAAGTTCTTGATATAACCATAAATAATTTAACTTTTTTTTGAGAACAGACAAGGTTGAATAGGAAAGCAAATGGGTATTTTTCTACGTTTTGCAGTGTAATGAAGTTTCCCCACTCCGACATGAAAGAATCAACAATTATTCTCTGTTTGGAAAGGAGTCACATGCGCTGAATGAGCTATAATTGAACATAATGTTGGTGGTGTGGGAGGATGTGTTTCTAAACCAAGAGCTCAAGCCTTCCTATAATGTAACTTAACTCTTTCACATATCTGTGTTTCGGTCATATGTCTCCACAACATGTGACTGAAAACCATTTCAGCCATGTTTGGTAAAAGTATGTTTGAACCCTCCTACTGAGCAGTACATTATGCAAGGAAAGTTCATAAGAGGAAGTTGAGAGTTTTAGTGCATTCTCTGATTGTGGCTGCTGGACCTTTTTAAGGTCATAAATGTGATGAAAATCTTCTCTGATGTTGATTAATGTTGCAATTCACCTTGTATCTTGCAACTCAAGAAAGGCTGATGCAAGATTTTGTGGTTCAATCAGAGGAAGATCTGTGGTGCATGTAATCCAGTGAATGAAAAAACCTCTGCAATAATCCTTATAGATGTTGGGCTGTTGATAATTTTCTCACAACACAGACACATTTGGGAGTAAAAGAGTGGACTGTTTGAGTGGATTTTTAGAAATGTGAATGTGAACATTTCACATGAGAAAAACCTGAATTCCCGGTTGCTGTTAAACTATGCTACATCAGGTGGAGGTGAGCAGCTAAACAAACACAGCAGGCCTGTACAAAGTCTTCATCTGTAGCACGTAAGTATTAGTCTAGTCATAATGTGAATTCCTTTTCAGGGAGAGGAAGTTATTCGTAATGTTTGCAAGATGCATGGTGTAATGCTGAAATGAATAGTCACACTGACAAATATGCAATAACATGTACTGCAGTAACTTGAATATTACTATGCAGGTACTGTAATTAAAACAAGCTGCAACTCACCATCACTTCAGGATCTGGACACAGAGAGTTTGGACGAGGATAAGAGCGATATGAACATAAACAGGTAAATAATGCTGTTTATTGCATTGAAATACATGTGGACAGTACCTTGCAGTTATCTACACTTCAACTCTCTATGAGAGCAGAAAGATTGGCCCAAAACAGTAAAGTTAATATAACTTATAATATACTCATAAACCCTGTGAACCCGAGGGGAGCTATTAGATTCACCACTACCAACAACGCCTCAACCATTACACATTATTTTCACATTGTCATTTTTTTGTTATTATAAAAATTTTGATAGTTGTGTGAGTCTGTGTCCAAACTTTATCCACAGGAAATTATTGTTTAAAAGTCATCTGTTCTCCTATAGCTGCTTATTTTCTTCAGGATCACGGAGAGCTTTGACTGTCCTGTTGTGCTCACCTAACATCTGTTTATTTATGCATTATTAATAATATCACATTATGACACATTATTATACCATACACATGAATCAATTATATATGAAGTCAGAAAGGTGGTATACATTATTTAAATTTGATCCCATGCCCATCTTGGCTTAAAATAAGAGGAAAATAATCTATGAAAACATTTTCTATAATGATTCTTTGCCTCCAAACACTCTCTTTCATGATCTCAGTGCCAGCGCCTGGAAGCTTGCCTCCATATTAAATTGAATCAAATAGCCATTTGACAAAAGCACTTTGAGTGGCTGCCAATAAGTGCACTCGCATGTTCATGCATCAAATGCTGTACAGCAGCGTCATAGCATCAATTAGATTCATTATGTTGAGCATGTGAAGTCTGTCTGGTGCTAAACCATAGACAGAATTTAGGTTGCCAGTTACCTTTGAAATTAGACCCTATGTATCTGTCAAAAAACACTTTTACTAACATAAGCTCATTACCATCATAATTAAGTGATATCACAGTGGAGAAGTTGCAGAGAGTCTGAATGTAAGCCAGTTGGCCATCATTGTTCCCACTCATTACAGCACAGGGCGAGTAAACACCAAGACAAACGAGGTGACGCTGATAGATGCTCCAATAGATAAATCCTGCTCTGTGAAGATCATAATTTCAGCCAGATAGATCTAAAGTGATGTTGTGGGGTTGAATCCTCTTTGTTTCAGTCAGTCCAAACACATCACAGTTCATTTAACACCTTTTGAATGCCTAGAATAGTCTTATCAGAGCCATATCAGCTGTGTGAGTAAATAAATGCTTTAATCAATCCCAAGTCAACATTGTCGTACATTCATCCAAGCGTACAACCCTTAGAACCTGATAACAGCAGTAATTTGGCATTAACGCTACACTGGGTAAGTGGACATAGTCCTTATTTTCAATTTGTGATCTTTTCAGTTGCATTAACTTGGGATGGATTTATGTTCATTTTGTTGACTCACAATGGACTTTGGGGATTTTTACACTCCAGCACTGACAGCTGATGCATGACCAGATCAGCCGATTAGGTTGTGTTGTAAACACCACTGCTACTATTGTGATTACAGTTTCAGCGACTTACATCTAAGTAATGTGCAGCAGAATGCGGATGACAGCAATGATAATGGCGCGCACTCCCACACGCTAACCTCCTTTTTATGTACTATTACAGCATCCTCATTTGACCTCTCTCATTCAGTCTTCTGTCCCCCTGAGACTCTCTGCATGAGTCAGACGTTCTATTCTTCCTTTTCCACTCTGGGTCGAGGACAGGCAGGGGTGGTATAGTCCACATACTGTACTGTAAAAATGAAGCTATGCAGTCCTTCATAACTACCCCCTACCCCCCTCCAAACACACAGCAAATTCTGGTCAATAGTGTGAATAAAAAAGTGCAGCTTTGTTTCTACTCGTGCTCATTGCTTTACTGCAGGTGCTTTTATACTCGAATACACCTGCAGTAAAGCAATGAGCACGAGGAGTGAAGTTCTGCACCTATGCTCCCAAAAAAGTGTGAATGGTCACTGGTCAGTAAAAAAAAAATTATTTTTTGAAACACAGAGACGAAACAACTTAAAGCAATAAACAAAAACAAGCTCATATGCTCTTTGGGAATGAAAAATACATATAACCTCCCAAAAATTGAGCTCTCATTGAGGTTGCATTTTCAAGATATGAAATGTATGTAAGAAAACACACAGAAAGGCTTGTTATGTGTATGTAGACATTTCCTGCTTTCACTTTTGTAGTGGCTGACAATCGACTTAAGGAGGAGCATGTAGGCTAGTCAAATAGGCTATCTATGAACACAAATGTCACTGGCATGATAGGGAGCGTTTTGACTGATTATTATGGAGTTATATTGCTATCTTTATTCAAGAACGCATTGTTTCAATTTGAGAGCATTTCTCACTAGATTATTACACTCCAAATAGCCTATCATTTCCAGCAGGGGAGGAACACTGAGGTAGAAACTGTACAACAGCAAAAGGCCATCATTTGGCTGATGCAGTGCTCCCAAAGGTGCTGAGGCTGCAGCAACACAGGCCTGGCTGACACTCTCCAGGACATTATTAAAATCAGAATATTTGGTTAGGTGTGTGTCTGTGTGGACATTTCGTCAATCAACGCCACTTACTCAGCGTATCCTGTCCGCCAGGGAAGCCTGCTGTCTCTCTTTAACGTGAGCACCGGCCGTGATGCGTGCTCGGTGGAGTACTGCAGGAGCTCCGGGGTGAGGTCCAAGAAATCCGGGCGGCCGTAGGGGAAGCGCGGCGGCAGGCTGTCCGGTCCGCAGGTCTGGCCGCCACCTGAGTGATGGTTGTGGTGGTGGTGGTGGTGTCCGTGCGGCATCATCCCTCCCACCAGAGTGGACATGGCGTTTTTAACTTTACTGATCATCATCAGCGCCGACAGCAAAAGATCCGGACGGGAAATGAAACGCGACGCGATGCTTCGTTAGAGAGAGAAAACAATACACAGCCCGTGACGAGAAGCATTTCAGGAAGCGAATCCCCCCCTCCTCTTTCTCCTCGGCCCCATGTGACAGCTTTCAGGCAGACACGATGTTTTCCTCATTCAAAGAGAATAAAGCTCTCACTGGCTGCGTACAGGCTGTAATCCGACAGATGGCTACAACTCATTTCAGAAGGCAGGGCTTCACAGGTACTCGCAGCCAGCCCTGAACATACCACCAACAACCATACACATCCAAAAAAACAGCGACAAGAAATATGTATAGGCTGCTTTAGTCACGAAGATTAACAGATCTTACTGTGAAAGTCAGCCAATGACAAATTTATGAAGACAGGCTATCATTATATGACCATTTATTTGGCTAACTATAGCCTAAATGGCACTCAAAATGTGGCCTAATAGACCTATTTACTAGGGGTTGGTATCACCAGACGCCTTCCCGATACGATATCGTCACGCTACTTATGCCACGATACGATATTATTGCAATTTTAAACATATTGCAAAATTCTGTGATATGTTGCAATTTATATCCTTTTTTCCAACTTCTCATTTTTCCCAATTTCAAATGATCTCCCCAAAAGGAAACTTTGTCAACATCTGTTTTATCTAAAGATACATTTCTCTGTTTGTTCATATCACTTCAATTTTATTGCAGCAAAATGGGATTGTCAAGCAGACAAACTGACTAGTACATATAATAATAGATCGATACTGGCTCCTGTGTATCGATACCGTATTGCCACTTAAAATATTGCAATACTATGCTGTATCAATTTTTCCCCCCGCTACTATTTACGCTCTATAACACATAAAACAGACACAGTCTTTTTTGTTGTGAACATCCAAAAAGCCACCTATTTATACATTTTGTAACTATTCACTTTATTAGAGTTTATTTTAATAACGCGTCATAGATCCGAACATAAGGTAATGATGAGCTAAATCTTTCTGGAAACATTTACTGTCAAGTGATTTCTAAAGGAGTGTCTCACTTTCTGACAGTCATGAATAATAAGGGAGAGCCTACATTTACATTTACTCAAGTAATAGAACTGGAATGTAACTAAGTGCATGCTTGCTTACTTGATGGGTGGTGATGGCGCAGTGACACACGCCTTTGGTGATCTGGGTTCAATTCCCACTGCGATACATCAACCAATGTGTCCCTGAGCAAGACACTTAACCAGTTGTTCCAGATGCGTGCAACCTCAGACATACATAAGTTCTTTTGGATAAAAGCGTCAGCTAAATGACATGTAATGTAATGTAATGTAATGCTTAGTGATATTGTAGGCTAGCACAAAGTTTGAGAAAGACTGACTTTACGGGAGTATTATACATTTTATGCTACTTCTACTATATTTCTACTCCCCTACATTTTGAGGGAAATATTGTTAGTTTTACTACACTACAAAATATAAATCAGCAAATACATTATGATGTATTTAATTATTTAGGTTAAGCTACTGAGCACTAAAGCAGCAGAAATTACCACCAACTTGGCTACGATGTTAATACTTTTACTTAATTAAGAGTTTGAGTGCAGCATTTTTACTTGTAACAGAGTATTAATACACTGAATTGTTACTTATACACATTTTACTTTATGTAAAACATGTGAACACTTCTTTCACTACTGAGTAACTACTATACATAAGTACAACATTGAGATACTTACTGAGAGTATTTCTATTTCATTGTACATTTAACTTAACCACATTTACACTCCGTGGCCACTTAAATATGTACACCTATTCAATTGAATGTAATCCAAAAAAACGATCTTCCACAAATTCAGCATTTAGGAATATTATAACGTTCATAAAGGGAATTTTATACATTTATAAAGGGAAGTACTAAATATTCTTCTTAAGAGCCAACTAACTGATTACCTCACATGATGACAGATCTCTAAAACATGGTTTCTGGTTTAGGTGGATTCTTAGGAACTGGACATTATGAACTGACACATGATTTCAAAACACATTATTTACACATTCACTGTGCAGCAGATATTGAGTAGTACATTGACTAATCACATATTTCTCAACAGTTATACATACGTTTTAGTAGAAAAGGCCCAGTAACCACATTTCACCACTTGGTTCCACCAGTAAAACATTATAACACTGCACAGTCAATTAGAGCACAAAGGAGATGAGGTTTGGCATCATCTGAGGTCACAGGCTATCTTTCAGCTCACAGTGCCTAAGGACCTTGGCTGATATGTGATATTTCCATGCTTCTTTTTTAAATTATAAAGCAGGTTGAGGTGATACTATGAAAGTATCATATTTAAAAGCAGTGCCTTCAAACAAGCTGTCAGGCCTTCCGTAAGGTTATAATGTCAGAACTAAATGATATATAGGGGAAAGTGCCATTACAGTCATTACCTGGCTGCAATGATGGTGCAGAACTGAGGCTGAGTTCCAAATCATACTTTTTTTTTATTTTAGTATGTACTGCATCTGCCCTCTCAGATGTACTATTGTATTTAGTATGCATACAATTCTGACATACCTCTTCTTCCTAACAATGCACCTTGAACTTTGACCCTTTTGCTTATAAAAGCTACGGAAAGGATTGTGGGTCAGAAGAATAGCCAGATTTATGGAAGGAGTAAAAGCAGAACCAGATCACATTAAAGTAACAGATAAGTTGTGTCTTTGTTAGCTGTGTATTTCTTTCTTTATTTATTTCAATACAGTGGTGCAACATAACTGAGTATGTTTACTCAAATAGACCTACTTTCAATGTATTTGCACTATTTCATACTTCTACTCCACAACATTTTGGAGCCAAATATTGCACTTTTACTTACTTATGCAAACTAGTTAACTTACACATCAGTGATATGCTGCTTACTGTATCAGTAATAATAATGCAATAATATTATACATGTATGTGATAGTATAACACTCTCAAAGATAATTTATTTCTGCATTAAGTACTTTTACTTTCAGGAAAATTCAGACTTTTATTTATCATTATATATATAATATAGATTATTTTAATAGTGTGGTATTGCTAATTTTAATTTACCCCACTGATTTTACAAAACCTACAAGCTTATAAAATGTGACGCATTGGTATGGATTAAGTAATCTTACAGTCATAAAGTTTATTAAGAAGTTATATCAAGTTCTTGCATTTTCTGTTTTATATCCATGAAACAAAGTCAAGTAAAGTAAAGTGGTGTAAAGAGAGCATTCACATTCAGTGTGTTAATGCAGTGATGAGGTTAATGTGCACTGTATTTTCACTGTGTGTGTGTGTGTGTGTGTGTGTGTGTGTGTGTGTGTGTGTGTGTGTGTGTGTGTTCTCCAGTAGATGGAGCTAAAGTATTACAAGATGAAAAGCAATTTGAAAACAATGGGGCTATGACAGAGGCTCATATCATTGTTTGTTGACTTGTTAAACAGATGACATTTTTGTCTATCCTACATGTTATAACATTGTAATTCTATGGCTTAGCAGGAATGTTAACACATTTTCTTTTTATCACCATTTCTTTGTAATAACAGCTGTGTTATTGCTAACAGTCTACAGCTCCACATGCTGGCAAGAGATTAAAGAAAATGAAAGGATTTCCTTTGCCTTAAAGGATGGATTTTAAAAAAGAACATTTATTTCCCTTCGCAAAGATGTAGTACTCTCAACATCCAGTAGCAGTGGATGAAGATTTAATCTCTCTCCTGATGAATGACCCACTAGTTCTCTGTCAGAGGCTGCTGAAGCAGACCGCCCTGAATCAAAGAGAAACAGTGAAATGACGCAAAGAATTTGTTTCTTTGATGAAGACCAGTAGAAAGTCATGGGATGTGTAGATCACCGGAAGAGAGAAACAAGACAAAAGATAAAAGAACACCTCTGGAGTTCATATGTCATTGTGTGGCAATGCAGAATGACTGCAGTGCAGTCAAATCTTCATTTTAATAAGGTTTTCATCTCATATTCTGTTTTGAATCTGGTGCTGGCTCACAGGTATTTTAGTCATCAAAGAAACACACTCGTAACAGCGATGTCATCTTTTTTTTATAAGAATATGTGAACTCAATTTAAAAGAAGGCAAGATGTGCTGAAATGTTGATCTAATCAATTCTCAATTAGTTAAACTAAATTTGCTCAAGTGCTGTACCTAAGTACAATTTTGAGGTACTTGTAATTTACTGGATACATTATACTCCATTGCACTTATTTAAGAGATACAGTTTTTTCCTTTCAGATTAACATTTACATTAAACAGTATGATGTTTGTCATATAAAACAATTTATTTGCCATATAATGGAATCTGTCTCCAAAAGTCCATATTGGCCTGTAGGTGTCCTCAGGCTGGGACTCTTGGTGATTGGGGGAAATTTCAAGCAGATACGACAACGTACACTGTAGTTACAGCCACTTTCTCCTTCATCGCTAAACACTCAAAATGGCCGCCATGCCACGCCCACACCGTGTGACGAAAAGTTTTTCTTTTAATAAATTTTCATCTTCAACATCTTAAGATGACACACACCAAGTTTGAAGTTGATCAGATGAAAGCTCTAGGAGGAGTTCGTCAAAGTATAGCACCTTGTCTTTTAGGCCTACTTCCTGTTGCCACTAGGGGGTATGACTTTGAGCCAATAGCGGATTATCTGTCATCAGGGCGGACTCTGATGAATCCTGTCAAGTTTCGAACCAATCGGACACTGTACGCCGAGTTACACCCACTTCCTGTTTTGGTGGCGATCGCACAAAATGGCCGCCCGCCACGGCCACGCCCTATGACGAAAAGTTTTTCTTTAATAACTTTTCATCGTTAACATCTTAAGATGCCACACCAAGTTTGAAGGTGATTGGATGAAAGCTCTAGGAGGAGTTCAAAGTACGACACGTGGAAATGGCCAAAATCGCACTAATTTCGAACATTCAATACAAAATGGCGGACTTCCTGTTGGGTTTAGGGGGCTACAATGGAGTTTTATGTCCGTCCTGCCATGCTACATATGTGTACCAAGTTTCGTGGCTCTAACGTTAAACACTGCAGGGGCTGAATTTTCAAATTATTGTAGGGGCGCTAGCGAGCCATTTTTGTGCGCCTATTCCTGAAACCATTAAAATACGTAAATTTTCACCAGACTTGATGCGACCGCCAAATATGGTGAGTTTTTGAATATGATAAGTCCCCAAAAAGGCAATTCATTTGACGTTAAAAAAGAAAGAAAGAATAATAATTCCTTCAGTTCCAATAGGGCCAGGAAGCAACACAAGGGTTAATAAGGCAGGTTTCCTAATATGTGATATACAGGTGAAGGTCCCATGATGAGCTCCGATCAACACGAAGGACCAGAGAGAGAAAGAGGATCACACTGAAGCTACAGAAACTTCATCATTCTTGATCTTCATCAACCTGCAGAGCAACAAAGTTTACACACTGAAACAGATTAACACTGACAAACTAATAAAGTCTAATGATCTTGTAATATAATTTTGTGTGTCCTTGTTTTTGTTTTGTTTCTTATTAATTATATCCCGACTGGTAGTGGGAATCACCAGAGGCCCCACGATACCATATTATTACCATACTTATGTCACGAAATATTATTGCGATTTTAAACATAATGCCATATCCTGTGATGAATTGCAATTCATTACCTTTTTTCCAACTTGAAATTATGTCCTCACAGCATACCTTTTATAAAACTAGCTCAAGCACCTTCAACAGTAAAATGCTACCTATGCATTAATGCATCAGTATTAAATCTAATAATGTAATTTATGATAGTATAATACTCAAAGCAGCCGTTTTTCTGCAGCATGAGATACTTTTACTTTGGATACTTTACAGTAATGTATGTTTTGCTGATAACAATATACGGTACTTTTACTCAGTAGGATTTTAAATGTAGGAGTTTTAGTTGTGACGTGAGTCTTTTTATATTGTCGTATTGGTACTGTTCAGGCTTAAAGTGCTCATATTATGCTCATTTTCAGGTTCATAATTGTATTTTGAGGTTACATCAGAATAGGTTTACATAGTTTCATTAAAAAAAAACATTTATATTGTACTGCACATTGCTGCCGCTCCTCTTTTCACCCAGTGTGTTAAGCTGTTTTAACTACAGAGTGAGGCATCCTACTTCCATTCTATCTTTGTTGGAACATATGTACATGCGGAGTAGCTATGTAAGTACTACTAGCCAGTCAGAAGCAGAGTACAAGGGCGTGCCATTCTAGCAGCTATGTGAGTATTATAACGTGTTACAAAGTGACGCATGTTTGTCTAACAGTAGGCTGGAGTACAATAGAGCTGTTTGGAGCAGTTTGTGAAAAGTGTTTTCTGTAGAAGATGGTAAGTCCCTTTGGGGGGGACTTTGGGCTTTTTCACTTTGTAAATCTATTACATGCACAAAAAAGATATACAACACCAAGGAAAGGGAAAAAGCCAAAAAGCATAATATGAGCACTTTAAGTAAAGGATCTTACTCATCCACCACTACTGAAAAAAACCAATTTGCATCTGAGTTATAAGTGTGTGACTTTCTCATCCTTTCTTTGGGTGCGTTGACTAGTTAAGGAACATACAGTTTGCCATTTTATTTGATCCAGTCTATTTTCTCATGTTTTGAGAATTATTGTAATTGTGACATTATTCTGATAAACATTTTTGTTAAAAGTACATTTTTCTCATCTTGATGGCAGATTTATTTTTATTACACTTGAATGTACAACCTGTAAGGCAGTGTGCGTTCTAAATGGTAATTTTTTCAGTGTAAAATTGGCTGTTTGGATTGTGCTCTATTTTTTGTTTATGAAAGCTTTTGGCACTCTTGCTGTTTGAACCAAATTAAGTTCATATATTCTGACTTAGTGTGGGCATTATTTCTTTCTCTGTGGCTACAGCTCCCCACTGGTATCTGAGTGAGTTGGGGAAGTTGGAAACTCCATTAGGACGGCCCCTGATGAAAACCCATTAATGGCTCTGCAATCGGGATTGAGGTCGGGGAAAAGACCTGGCAGTGCTACTACACACAAAGCCATAAAGCCTGATGTAGCTGCCTCTCATCCAGCATCTGCAGCTGAGGAAGAATAACTGTCCCGATGTCTGCAGACCTGTTGAATTAAAGGGGGCATTAACTGCGGCTTCCTCTGCATTATTGATGGCCAGCTCCAATCCTGGGGCCATTATGCCTCCTATTTTTCCTTCTGCAATTTTCTGGTAGACATCCCACTGTCTTCAAACACACCTCCGCGGTGAAGGCGAGTGAGAGTTCAGGCAGAGGGCTTGCACTGTTCCGTGCAGAAGATGTTATTTTAAGCCCAACCACCACAATCATTGTCTGTGCCACGTAGCATTTCCCACCAATCGGTCCCAAAAAGTTGGCATTTGCAGGATGACTCTTCATCTATCATTATGAACGAATGTTTCTGGGGAGCCGAATGTGATGTAGAACTGGCCAGCAGCAATGTTTTCATCCGTGTCATTATCTTGCCCAGCTACCCCTTTGACTGCAGGGTTTCCCCCTGGTTCTCCATAAACGCGACCTGGGGGGACACAACCGAAACAATGGCATTTTCACGCCATGTCTGTTTATCGTTACCCTCGATAGCTCACAGACAATAGGCCATGCTCAGAGGCTATAACCGGCACGTCCCTGTTAGATAGTAAATGCCTAAAGTGTATTCTTTGTAAATCGTTACAAAAGAATTACAAAAAAAAAATCAAGCAGGCCCTATTGCATAATCCAAATTTTCATCAAAACCTGCCGTTTTGAAGGTGTAGCTTGATAGCTCGAAGGTTGTTGTTCTTGGTTCCCATATAGTGAAGGGAGTTTGAGAATGGTAACACACAGAAAACAGAAAGGGACGGGCAAAGCTTGATATCCATCAAGGAGCCCTGTGCAGGATGAAAGGCTTTATGCTGGCAATGTACTTTTGTTACACAAGACTACACCTATAGTACAGTAACATGACCTAAGTGGGGTTTGCTCTGTGAGATGCCGAAGGACATGACACCTCAAACGCAGCGTATGTGTGTTCCTCATTCCCCGCGCGGTGTGACCTCAAAGAGACCAAACTAGAGACTTTTTTTATTATTATATTTTGATGCCCAATGCTCACTACTCGGGATTACCTCATGACTCACCTCCACTGCCACATACATTTGTTGTTGAGCTCTCTCACAGAAGCTAATACTGCTGGCTTTATCTGCTCTCACACAGCTTGAGACACCTTACCTCACGGCTGACCTCATCCTGTCATATGATTTAATGAGCAGAGCTGTGTCACAAACCACACTGTCAGGGCTATGACAGGATAAGTCTATACAATGCATTAAAGATTAATAAGGTCATCTTCTCTCGTGTGTGTGTGTGTGTGTGTGTGTGTGTGCATGTGTGATGGAGTGGGAGGACAAAAGACACTTGATGACTTTGGGAATCACAATAAATGACGTAAATAGAATCAAAATAACAGCTTCTCTATTCATAGGCAGTTATGAAGTGATGTGAAGCCTGGCTCTGGTCTGCATATCTGCTTTAAATTTATAGCTCAGCTCGGTCAGTGATAATAGCCTGACATTTTTTTGTATTCAGTCCCCTGGGATTTGTGTATTCTGCCCTTTGATTCTGCTTGCATATGGGTGTTTTGTGTGTGTGTGTTTGCAGAGATGTCTATGAGTTAGATGGCTTTGGCTTTATGATGATAACACTCTCTTAGGGTGTCCAAAATCAATCAAATCTGAAACCCAAATGCTTGAGTCACATCTCCACAGGCTATCTCAAAGGTTGGTATTGATTATTCCACCCATTCCTGCCTTTTAGAGGGCCAGGCAAAAGAGACTACTTGAGAAATGGAGAGACGATAATCCAGTTACTGGGGGGGGGAAGTCTTTGCAGACAGGGCAGTAAGGTTTGAGGAGAGCAAAAGTTAAATATGAGAGACAAACATAACTATTATGATAACCTTGGTCGGGAGCATAATGCATGTCATAATGCGCAAGTTCTTCTAAATAAGGGATTGTACACAAATGATTAGGGGAGGAAGGGTGGTCACTAAAGGGGGAGGTTATTGTCATTTTTATTTTTGCTGACGGGAGGGTAGTCCAACTTTTGTGTGGGAGCGTCTAACCCCAACTTTTTATTTTTCCACATGCCGTATTTCTATTTTATTTCACATTTTATATATTTGTGAAAGCCAATAAAAGAGATCACATAATTACATCAAAAGTAGTTTGTTATATGCACTATAGAGGTGTGTTTTGCCACAGGCAGATGATATGGGGGTGTTGTAAAAATATTGCTAGGCACAATCTCTTCAGCACAGAGCTTTCTCTTGTTTGTAATTCACTCCTTTGGTGACCATAATCATTCATTTAGCAGCTGTTTATTACAGTAAACAATAAAGAATGCCCTTTATTTTCACCATTTTGTTATGGTTGTCATAAACACATACTTTTTTTAAATGATATTCAGGGGAGAGTAGTGAACAAGTCTGAAATCAAAGGAAATATTTAAAAATTATTAATAATGCGGGGGAGATGTTTTATCAATAAATTCAGCACTCCTCCTGATCCAAATAATTTTCATACAGTCCCTAAATGTTTTTCTGTGCATTAACCAAAAAAAAAAAATCACATCATAAACTGGCCTCTTTAGTTAGTTTGTTTGTTAGCTGGAAATTAATAAATAAAAAGCCCATTAAAAGTAGCTTATTAATGGGACGACCTCTAGCTCGCCCAGTAAGAGCGTTCGCCGCGGGTTCGAATCCGACCTGCGGCCCTTTGCTGCGTGTCATCCCCCATCTCTCTCCCCCTTTCATGCCTATCAACTCTACTAAAGGGAAAAAGCCCCAAAAAATAATCTTAAAAAAAAAAGTAGCCTATTAATCAACCTAAAAAGCCGTAAAATAATGTTGTACATTAAAGATAAGCCATTTGTAATAACATTAAGGAACATTTACTTCGCTGATATAAATCGTGTGCGGCTGTCTTCAAGAAAGCACAACCATCCGGACCGGATGATCCGGTTATCATCATCTGAAGCTGAGTGAGATTTATGTCTGTACTCCTTCTTGTCAACACCGCAGACCTCCACTGAATGGCGCTAAAACTCCAGCGCAGCACAAGCGCGCGCACACACACGCGCGCGCACACACACACACACACACACACACACACACATACACACACACACACGCACGAATCCATCTGCTCTTTCTCATCCCTCGGACACCTCAAATCCATTTCTCTAACTGCATGAAGACGTTGCCATCAGCCAAGTGCACCCTGGAAGGAGGATTGTAACGGCGAAAAGACGCTTAGATGCTTGAATCCTGAAAGTATGAGTGACGGTGCAGCGAGTTGTCCAGCTGCTGTGGCGCTCTGGCGGACGGGAAGTTGAGAGTCAGAGCCGGTGGAACAGCAACTTTTGTAGACTTTCAATCCCACCGCCCGCAAGTAGCCAGCAGTCCCAATTTAGACTTCTTTTACGCAGGGATTGTGCGTCTGGAGAGCTTTGACATTAGACCAGTCTTTTAGGTTATGTATTGTCGAGGGCGTCTTGAAACGACAAGGAAATGGCATTTCTGTGAAGAAGAGGTCTCTTGTTTTTTGTGGTTGACAATGGAGAATAAATGAAAGGAACCGTTTCTGGGGATTAATTGAAAGCACAACGACAGGTAAGTTGACATAACCTGAACATGTTATAGTCTTATATTTTGTTCATTAATGTGTATCATTTGTGGTTTTTACGTCGTCAAGAAATTACTGACTTCAAACAATTTATAGGCTGCTGCGAATTTCAAAAGCTCACGTGTCACTGCGAAATTAATCAACCAAACATGAGAATAAACAAAACGTATCCATGACACTATTGATTGCTTCCACTGTGGTAAATAGTTATTTACTTGTAAGAAACCGGCAAGCTACTGGAAACTAATGACTTAAGGTGGCTTGCAGTGGTAGCTGGAGTCTGGGAAATGTCATGCTGTCTATATTCAGAGAATATAAAATCTGTGCGGCAACATGGAACTGTAATTGGATGCTTAAATTAAACAAAAATCAAGTTTTCCCAGAGAGGGACCTGGGTGCTCATTTTGGGTGCACACATGCCCTGAAGCAACTCCCATCTGAGTACAAATCCAAAAAGAAACCTTCTTTATCTACAGTATCTGTCTATACTGTGTGTGTGTGTGCGCGCACACACACACACACACACACACAGACACACACACACACACACACACACACACACACACACACACACACACACACACACACACAAACCGGTCAAAAGTTTTGGGTCACTTAGAAATTTCCATTGCAGTCCATTATAGACAGAACACCAGCTGAGATCAGTTGCATTGCTTTTTTAACCAGGGCAGCAGTTTTCAGATTACATTATGTGCTTAGATAATTGCGAAAAAGGCTTCTCCAATGTTTTCTCAGTTAGTTTTTTAAAATTATATCAGATCAGTAAACAGAGTGTGCCTTTGGAACATTGGCTGAAAGGTCCCTGATAATGGACAATGTGGATATTCCATTAAAGATCAGCCCCCCCACTCAGATCAGCTGGTATTCTGTCTATAATGAAGTGGAATGGAAATTTGTAAGTGACCCCAAACTTTTGACCGGTTGTGTATTTTTGCTTATATATATGTGCTTATATTTTTGGAACATATAAGCACATATAAACTACGTAATACGTGATATGTGTGGTCTCATCAGCATGCAGACAAGTAATGTTCTGCTCATGGCTTCAGAGAAGAAGACTAATATTTAACTGGATTTGTAATCTTGTAAGAAAACTGCCACATAATCATCTTTATCTATCTATCTATCTATCTATCTATCTATCTATCTATCTATCTATCTATCTATCTATCTATCTATCTATCTATCTATCTATCTATCTATCTATCTATCTATCTATCTATCTATCTATCTATGTCTTGTTATTTGGTGCAGTAGATTACATCCAATCAGCTTTCTTTGGAATCCCTCCGGCCCAAAATTTATTTTCTATATCTAAGCATTTCCGTCACCTTGATAAAGGTAACCCCCAGACACCAACTTAGCTCCCCACAGTAACGCTTCAGTCAAGTCAAATCACTGCTCTGAATTTGGACGTGGAGCTGACAACATGGGCCATGTCCTTCATCAGTGTAATTCAACTCAAAAATAAGAAGGAGAAAAAAAAAAAAAAGCAGCTCCTGCTTCAAGCAGCTTGTTTGTGACTTAAGAAAAGCACAATGCTGTTATCTTGTTGGATTATGTTGAGAAGTCACGGATTGAGTCCCTAATGAAAACTTGCTCCTGTGTTTGCTGTCTGCACACAGACTGTAGATATTTATGATTATGCTTACACACCTGCTTACATATTTCTCTTTCTACAACCCCTCCCTCTTCACCCCTCCCCCCTTCTACTTCCTCTCTTCTTTTTTTCTATCTTGGTCCATCTCCTTGCTCACCCCGTTCTTTTATCTGCCCTTCATCCCCTTGAAAAGCGTTGTGCGGTCAGCTGTTCTTTTCCCCTTCGTCCCCACAATTAGTGCTATCATCGCATTTCATCCTGCGGAATATGTGGATGGTAATAACCTTACACTGCTATAGTGAGGTGATACAATTCTGCTGTGATTAATTGAAGTCCCCTCAGAGAGTCAAAGGAGGCGTAGATCTTCCCTTTCACACTCGCTGACAGGCAACCCATTATATTGTTTTATAGATCGCCGTCAGTAGCCCTTGAAGCTGCCTGCGGCCCACTGTTGTTCTGGAGGGTTTTATTGTGCAGTGTTATTGGTTGGTATTGCTGACAGGCAGAGCAAAGGCCACCCTGGGATTACTGGAGATGGGATCCCTGTGACAGTTCCACTGTATGAGATAGAACAATGGAAACTTGGAAAGAAATTGTACACTCCACGGCGGTTGTTGTAAAAAAGTGGGGATTTGTTATGGAGCTAAAGGCTTAGAGTAAAGTAGTGTCTGTACCTGTAAAGATCCTGCCACAATAGCACTGGCTTGCTGCACTGTGGCATGCATATTCCCAAACAAGTGGTGAAACAAAAATGGTTGCTCATGCTGTTTTTCGTGGCACTGTATCTGTTCAGAAATAAACGGAATGCAGAGGTTTGACAGATAGAGGTGGGAATCACAGGGTACAGCACGAGACATGGCTCACAATACTGAAAACATCACAATACAGCAATCCCGCGATAATCAATATATTGCTAGACAATCCTATAATGATACATCACGGTATCGGACTAGCTATGAATACAAAATGCTGAAAATGTGAAAAGGTTTTCTCTCTTTATTCACAAGTCCGAACTGTTAGAAAACAGTTTTTCAGTCTGTAAATTAAAATTACAGAACTATAGAGCAACTACAGGTCCAGACTTGTAGAAACCTTGAAAACCTCTTTGGGGAGTTGACTTATGGTGTTGTTGGTACCTGCTTGATTTGCCGCGCCTTTTTTTGGTTTTCCATTATGAAAAAATGGTCCTGAACAAACCCGCCACAGTTTAGCCAGCGCTTCTTTTGAAACAAAATTTGTCTTCTGCCTTTGGCAACAGCCCAATGCCGAGAATCAAAAACAACACACCTTTGACATTCTGTGTGTGGTGTGTGTGTTGCGTTAGTTCACGGCAGCCACGCTTGCCTCACGCATGAGGCGGTACTAAATCTGCAATGGAAAAAGGAGGACGGGGCCCCTAGCGGGGTACTAGCAGTGGGTAAGCCCCATTATGTTCAAGTTTTCCTCATTCATGTGTTGAGCGCCACCTCGAGGAACCATGAAGTAGTGCGTTATTTTAATACAACAATATTTAGCATCAGCGTATCGGTTATTGTATTGTACGAAGGACAATGATAAATTGCTGTATCACTATTTAGTCCCACCCCTATAGACAGATTTGTGTGCAATTTCAGTTGTGCTTTTCTTTTAAAAGCCACCATTCCACAGACACTGCAACCAACAGCTGAGCCTGAAGACGGCAGAGCACAGACTGAGGCTTGGAGATGGTACTTGATATGCATGAGCCACCAGGTGATTTCCAGAGGAAGAGAACACCATGGATAAGAGGCTTGTCTCTAGTTTTAAGGAGCCACCCCAGGCAGTATTTGTGTTCTCCGCCAGCTTCCTGCTCACTCTGTCAGATCAATAGGGCAAAATATGAGAGTTTAGCTTGTGTTTGCAGGTATGAGACAAAATAATACATTTTAGTTTTATATATGTATTCACAGCCCTGTGGTAATTGTGCTATTAAGATTGTCTGTTGAGACTACAGCCCTTCCAGATGTTGCCATGTAACACTGACATCACTGCATTTCCTATAGTGTGGGCATGCCAAATGTATATGCAGCATTCATATAAATGTGACAGCCCAATGTGAGCCCGTTGTCACAGACAACATAGCACTGCAGCACCATCACGAGTTAACCATAAAATGCTGGCTATTGCATCATTTCAGAAACTCTGTATTCACCACCAGCCTTGCAGATTTTGGCTTAGTGAAACAATAAAAAGTCAGCCATCTATCTACATGATTACACTCGCATTTCAGCACCCCGAGATTCTCTGCTCAGCGGTGTTCATAGGCTAATGTGTGGAGAAAGCACAGTTTGTTCCACCTCTCAAAGCTCCAGCTCGAGCTGCTGGGGTGAATCCATTGGGTGTTTAAAGGGAAATTCAAAGCCCAACCACAGCAGACGAAATGCAGCATTGTCACGCTTGTGCGCCGCTCCGTCATGTACAGGGTAGGAGGACGACATGGTGATAGCATATCCCATGTTTTATAGATGCCATTTAAAAGAGCATGGCCGAGATGGGCTGGCTGCAATGAACTGTAACCGCTGACAACACACCAAGACAATAAACAAACAAATTGGTTTCCTAGAAGCCAGCAGTGTCCCAAACTCGCCCAGGCTGATCCTGCCGATGCGGTGAGCAGTTTTTCCTCAGAGATTAGGCTGTGAAGCACAACTGCATCTCTTTCTGTGTGTGTATGTGTGTTTATAAAGGAGGGTGTTTTCCTAAGTGCTTATGTGAAACATTTGTGTGGGCACATCATGCATCTCTTATTGCTCTATTAACTTGGTGTGTGTGTGTGTGTGTGTGTGTGTGTGTGTGTGTGTGTGTGTGTGTGTGTGTGTGTGTGTGTGTGTGTGTGTGTGTGTGTGTGTGTGTGTGTGTGTGTGTGTGTGTGTGTGTGTGTGTGGGGGTGATATTATATCATACCAGTTCCTTCTGTCACTTCATTCCCATAGTGTATTCAAACTTTTTTGCTTAATTTCCTGCATTTGTTGAGCTGTATTTGTTTGAAGGAATTCTCTCTCTTTGAGGAAAGTGCTGTTTTTGGCCTCTCTGGTTTCAGAATTAAAAGTTCCATTGTTTGTTTCTATAGACAGTGTGAGGTGATGGGCCGTTAAAGCACTTCTCCAGCTTGGTTGGTCATGAAATTCTCTTTGCTGCCCTCTCTGGTTGACAGTTTTCAAGCGTGTTGCACCTGTAACCACACCCAGTGTTACTGTTGGGCGATGTCACAGTGTCCTGGAGTACACCTTTACATCACTGTAGCAAACAAGACTTTCAGGGGGTGATACCTCTTTAACTACAACTACCAAAATGCATTTTGGTAAGAAAGATCCAATTAAAGATTTTTAAATGTTTCTTATGTGCACCTCAGTGGAAGAGATTACAGTGTTGAAAAAACTAGTAATACAATTTGCAGTTTAAATGGATTTTTTTAAAAATTTATTTTTAATTTAAGATTAATTCAGCAACTGTGGCACCAGAAGATAAAAATAAAATGTCCTTTCTTGTTAATCATCTTTTGACCCCCGTTGTGATCCCGATCCTCGAGTTGGAAACTGCTCATGTATATAAGTTCAAGTTTTTAGTCATATGCACCTTTAGTACAGAGTACCACAGCAATGAAATACAATATGCCCTTCGCGAGTGTATTCAGGTTTAAAATCATACTATAATGGAATAAAAAGGATATTTAAATCCTCTGAAATGATTGAGTCTTTAAGTGCTCTGGACACTGAGGACAATGATGTTTGAGTGGAGAAGAGCTTCAGCAGGGAATCCACTCTTCCATGGAAGTGTTTTTTTTGCCTTGTCGGGCATCAGGCTTTTCCACCCCCACCCCCACTCTTCTCTCGCTCTCTCCCCTTTTAATCCATCGCGGTTCCTTTTCCTTAAGGTAGTCAGTATTTGGCAGCTTTCACTCTCAATATTGTGCCATTGCTGATTTCTCATCAACTCTTTCTCCAGTACAGCAGCTAGAAACTTAATTCTCCAAGCTCTTAACTATTGGCCTAGTGGAAAAGGTCTGGGAATTGCAGATTTTGAGAAGCCCACTTCTAAACCCTTGTTCCTATTGGAGTAAGAGAGCTCTCATTTTGTGTTGGTAGATTTTCTCTCTCTCTCTCTCTCTCTCTTTCTCTCTTGCGATGCCTGAGGGTCCTTTTAGAAATATGTCTTTTCTGCTACTCGTTTGTGGTGCTGTTGTCAATCTCCACCTCATGCCTGTAATCATTAGACTGCAATATGTTGGAAATTGCAATTATAGTGTTTAAAAAACGAGCTAAAGTTATTTTCTATGCTTGTTATTTCTTTGTTGGGAAAACCGGAGGAAAGCGACACTATTGTGATGATAATAATAAAACAAATTGGAGTCAAGGAAATTGTCAATTAATGTCAAAGGTCTCCCCAGCCATTTGCTTCATGTTCTGGATTTTTTCTTACGGATATTTGGACTATTTCTTCCTGTGGTTTGCTTTTATGATTTTGAAAGGCCCTTCTTCTGTCGTCCTGCCTCTCATCACACAAACAGTAGGAGTTGGGTTGGATTTTGTGACCCAACAGGGAGGCTGGTCAGGTTTCTCCATCATCAGATCATTGGAAGAGCTGAGGACTCCTCTTCAATGCAGGCTCCTATCTTCAAAAGAAATGTTCCCATGTCATTAAATGTATTGTGCAGAATCCAGCGTCTCAGCCTTGATCTAATGAACATGTTGAGAATGCGAAACGGATATCTTTTATCATCTCTCCACCATGATAGAATTAGCTCAAGGCGAGCTGCAGTTCACGCTCCTCTTTCATCCATTCAATCACGGAGCATCTATCAGTCAGTTATGTGCAAAATGTACTTGCACTATAAATATATACACAGCATTTCACTTTCAATTATTCTTTTGCAGTTTGGTTTGTCTAATGTATGAAGCTTAGTATTGTGTGTGAGGAATGTACCTGCTTCAACTGTGCTGTTTTTGAGCATGAGTAACATTTCTGTATCTGTAGCTACAACACTGGACTAATTAACTGCAGTTTACCTACAGGGATACCTTACGTTTTCATTATTCCAATCATTACGTTAAAAAGTGGCATTATGATTAGTGATGAGTGCTATGTATGTTTCCCACCTATGGTAATAATTACAAAACATCTGGTCGGTCCTGCTGACCTGTAAAGGCAGGGATGGTAATGGTGAAAAGCTGACAAGATTTGAAAGTAGCATTTATCTAAAATGATTCTCATTGAGCTCAGGCTCCATGATAGGAGGCATTTGATTGGTTCTTTCCAAGCGGACAGCAAGGCATTGATTGATCAGCTACAGATGTCGGATCTTTTTAGCTCATTTTTCAGAGCCCATGCATTATTTATTGCTATCTGGATGTAAAGACCATTTCAAACAATATATAAAAAAGTGTATATTGGAAGTAGTTACCAACCCTGCCTTTAAAGCTGAAGACTTTGAAGTATCAGATATTTTATTGTTGTGATTAAAACTGTCGCCTTAAAGCATAAGGGTTTTGGGTTCGGAGTTTGCATGATCTCCCCGTGTCAGTGTGGCTTTTCTCCGGCTTCCTCCCACAGTCCAGGGACGTGCAGGTTAGGTTAATTAGTTCAACTGGTAACTCTAAATGTAACTCTGAATATCCACTGAGGTTATAACTGAGGGATTCGGACTATTGTTTACTGTCTACTAGCATTAGCTGTTGATCAGTGTTTGACTGCTATCTGGGGCTGGAGAAGGATGTGTGCAGGTAGCTAACGGTGGATCTTTATTGAACGGCAGACTCCTCACTCTGCTGGTCTTTGTTAACAGTGTCTAAAGTTTGTAGTATCTTGACATCGCATTAGCAATACAAGTTTACAAGGTAACAGCCAGCAGTTTGATTTTGTATTTTTGGATAAAGCTGGAATTATGCTTCTCTGGTCTGCACATAAGCAAACGTACACAGTTGTCATTTAGACACGTTTGTTTTATACTCGTATGGTTTGGGGGTATGATTTGAGTGTCAAACCACAGTATGGGGACAGAAACATCAGTTAAGAAATCAGTGAACATAACAGTTGTAGTGAGTGGAGGGTCATTTTCTCAGACCCTGTGAGAGTCTATGTGAACATTTCTTAAGCTTAGAGGCTCTTGTAGATTCTCTTATCGTTTTCAGTTCTTCCTCTTTTGGACACTACAGTATCTGTACAGCACAGCCAGGCTTTTCCTGTTACTGCAGCACATCTGTGATGCTTAGATTGATGTCCTTTTTTCAGACCAGCATCACTTTTCAGATATAAAGTGGAATTATAAGCCTTGGGATGGAAAACAATTTTGTTCTCTCTCTCCCTCCCTGTTCTTATTCGTCTTGCTTGCATCCTCTCTTCCCTCCAAGCACACACACGCACAACTCCTCCCTCTCCACTTCGTGCGGGGTGACTAATTTCTCTTGGGCTTTGGACTTCTGAGTGAGAGCGGGTGAGAATTAAGGAGAAAATGAAAGCGAGAGGAGAAGCAGTGATGCACTGGCAGCTCAGAGGAAGCTGCCCACATCGAAGAAGGCTGATATCACCTCTTATCTCATCTTTTTGGGTGCCAGCCTGTCTCAGAAACCAGTTCAATCCCAGAGCAGCCAGCACGCGTGTAGCCTTTTTGCCACTGTGACAATTTTATCATTCTTTACTCCCCCGTTTTAGGTACTGGACACAAATCACAAGCAATGTGTGTGGTGCTCCCATCTGGGAGGACAAATTGAAATCTAAGTGTGCTGTTTTGGCATCCAATTTGAGCCATCTTTGCTGGATTCTGTAGAGCGGAACGTCTGCCAATCAGTAGGGCTTTGTTTACTCACTGTGTCCTGCTGACATCTGGCTGGTACAAATATCAGCTGCTGTAGTGTCACACACTGTGCATTTGTACAATTTAATAAACATCATACTGTAATAGGTTATATGACACTTGTGCTTTATTAACGTACATGCATACATGAGTTATTTGAGAAAACTCGAGTGTTTAAGACACTGTAAATGAAATGACTCAAATAAAGTGAGTTAGTTCAAAGGAAGGCTGACCTATAGAATAGAATGCCTTCATTGTCATTATACACATGTGCAACGAGATTGAAGCAACAGTGTCAACACAAAATATAAAAATGTAAAATGTAAGTAGTGTAGAAAAAAAAAGAGAGGGGGGGGGAACGTGGTGCACAGTCCTGAGAGCAACTATATACATATATAAAATAACAAAAATACAGTTGGTGTATCAAAAATCCTGAGTATAAAATACTGCACAGTAATGAGATTAAGTGATTGAGTATTAAATATTGCACTGTAATGGAATTAAATGGTTAGTTATGGTTATTGGGACTTATTGTCATTGTCTGGCTTTAATACAGTGCGGCCTCTCTTTGCATCTCCACAAATGTCTCCACTAATCATCAGTCAATGAAAATCTTCACCTCATTGTTGTCCAGTACACAGAGAATTAAGCGATTATTGCACGCCAAGCTATGTGCATGTATTTGAATAGTGTCAAAATAAGGCCAGTATTTTCCATTGTTAGTGCATTGACAGAAATCTGTACAAAACAAGCACTGCACTCACTTGACAGAATTATCAAAGCTAGTTTGATGTAGGACTTAGCATGCAGTTATGTCACCCCACTAATGACATGACTTAGCAAGTTGTATTACTGACACAGAACACTCTGCTTCATGATTAGACATAATGGAGATATTTTTGCTGCCATTCCCTCCCTCCCTCTTGTACATCTCTTAACACCTCCCCCTGGCCCTAATTCATTTAAACATTTAAAACAGGAACCTCAATTATTCATGTCTTCCAGTCGTCTGTGGCCCTTGCCCAGCCTCCTGTGGCTCCCCAGTGCAGAGTGTGTCTTGATGGACACATTCCCAGGCTGCTCATTAATTGATGCCTCAGTTGATGCCAGAGGTCTAATGCACTCTCAGTCTCTGCTTGCTCTCCCTGCCAATCTAGCATGTTGTCTCTTCCCTCTCTCACACGGACGGTGTGAGATTTTTTTTCTGCTGAAAGCGTGATGTCATGAAGTCGTGCTTAAAAGGTTTGAAGGGTGTCTTCACCCCATGGCCTGCTAAGAGGAAAAACTATGTTAGACAAGGGGTTAGATCTGAAGGAAAACTCAGTTCATGGTCAGACCACAGGAGTCAAGACTGGTGCAAGTGGACAACATACAGTACATTTCAGCTCAGTATGTGGGTGGTGGTTACCTCCTCTGCACCAGAAGGGAAGGTTCAAAGAGGTCATTAAACTGAAGATTCCCCACAGGGAACGCTACATGAAGAGTAAAACAAGATGAACTGTTAAGCGCTTAACGACTGCAAAGTCATACAAGAAAGGCTTTCTGACTTTTCCTCCCATTAAAGCAACACCAAAGATTCTGTTGTACCTTAAAGTCATGTTTCCAAAATCGTTCATCAACTCGCAACAGGGTGAATGGCACTTCTGCATTGGCTTTGTGGCCCTCTATCGGCTATAACCGTACCATGCAAGTTTGCCAGATTGGGTAGCGGATCTGTAGTTCGAATGAGACAGCGGTAGTGGACAATTTTGCTTCCAATCTGTAGGGGGACCAAAGAGAAAAAGTGCTTTATTGTTGCTTTAAAGAGAGTAGACAGCAAGAGGAGTTAAAGATCTACGTACGTTATCATCTTATCCTCATCATTTTTGAAATATGTAGCTGGAGACAATGCGTGCCAGACACTAGCAAATACTGTAAACACTGGAAAAGTTAATGTCGAATGTGTCCATTGACGAGCCAAGTGTAGGGGTGTGAGGACTGTTATTCACATCGCGCTTAGCATTTTGTGTTTGCACAGCAATGCAATTGTATAAAGATGACGTCATTGTGGTTTATGGTTAATATTAGCATTATTGTACTGAAAACAATCACTGATTGAAAGCACCACCCATCGAGCATGCTAAGTGACTCAAATCAAACACATCCACTAAATTGAGTGAGCAACAAATAATTATTTTTTAATAAAAAGAATATGAAGTGGGAATTTTAAAACTAAGTTTCATGATATGTACCAATGTTTTCACTTTGCATTGGTGGTATTGAATCGCTGATCATTCAATCGATCCATATTGATGTGTGTGTTACACCCCTATTGTAGTATTAGGTTTTGGAATTTTTAAAATGGAATTGCTTCAAGGGACTTCTGTTTTGATTGCCAATGCTTGACCTTGATAACAAGATGTAGAAAAAAAGGTCTTGCCTTTGGAGTGCTTTTGTTTATCCTGAAATACAAAGCCTGCAGTCCAGGGCCCTGTCATGGATGCCTGAGTGCTCGGCTGACCACTGTATTAGAACTGTGCAAGAAATCAATTCAGGAAATATAGAGGCAATTATTTTGTCTCCCACATTTGCTGACAAAGTAGCAGCTAAGCGAGCCAAGATGAAAATACAGAATTAAAGAGAAAAAAATAAATAAGTCTCCACTGTGGGGTTTGGGGACTGTATATAGAACATGTGGGTGCTTTTAAAAACTGTATACATAAAGCATGCTGTAATTAATGAGACTGCGAATGTTGTATTATATACTATACTTATTATATCTATACTGATTTTGTACCGTGTGTATAGTCGGAAGAAAAAGAAATAGATTCAGAAAAGCAACAAATAAAAGATCAGGCCATATTAAAGTGTTAAGTGTATTTTTGTATCTATCATGCTGTTGCCTATAGTCAGTGCTTTGTAATGGATCTGTTTGCTATATGAATCATACACAGTATATAGTGTTCATGCCCAGAAAGTTTATTCAGAGTCAGACAGGACCACACTGTGGATTCAGTTGTCTTTGTTATTTTTAGGTAAAAGTGTTGTAGTGTACGTTTGAGCTTCTTCTACCTCAGAAGGTAGCGGAACAATAAGTGCAATATATATTTAGATGATTACAGAAGACTACTGGAACAAACTTTCTGTTGTTACGACGCACAACGCTGAATTGTCTGCTACTAAAATATTGTAAATTAAAAGTGTGCGTCAAGTTATGATTTATAATGACAGGAACACACTGGCTGGGTTATGCCACGGGGTGCCACAAAGCGCCACAAACATGCATTTCTACGCGCCGGTCACAAAAGCGACCCTGCTCTATCGTGTGTGTTTGGTAGTCACCCAACAACCCCCACCACCTCCAGCCAGGCCGCTCCAAACTGTCTGTCTGTCTGTCTGTCTGTCTGTCTGTCTGTCTGTCTGTCTGTCTGTCTGTCTGTCTGTCTGTCTGTCTGTCTGTCTGTCTGCGTGCGTGCGTGCGTGCGTGCGTGCACGCCATAACGATCGATGCAGCCTACAGGCTGGCATGGCCGCTCCACTCCTGAACGCAACTGGTTTGAACTGACAAATTGGATAACATGGTCGTCGCAATGAAAATGGCTCTGCTTCAAGGCGCTTCACGACGCATCACAGCACTTTGTGGCGCTTCACGGCGCTTCTGTGTCCAGTGTGTTTTTGGCGTGAGTTTGACTTACTAGCATACAAATCATCCTCATCAGTATCTTTTTTAATCAAAATGAATTCCTGATTGATTCCATCTTTCATATCTGTCATTAACTGTGTGTGAGTTCTGGCATTTATTCCCTAATTGGATCACAGAACTTCATTACACTCAAAGTTGTCTCATGCAAAGCTTTTCAGCCTCTTATTTTCCCGTCAAATGAGGTGTGCAAAGATCAGCTATAAGCCATCAACAGCAGAGGCCAAATGGAGGGGTAATATGCCCCCCCCTTATGCAAAGATGCACAGCTGCAATCAATGTATTAGCATTTGGGTACAACTCAAACCTCATAATCCTCTGGATAATTAAAAAGGGCACTTTTCCCCCTGTATGGCTTATTATCCTCAAATGAGGTCTACAAGAAGTAAGGGAGGAAGAGTGTGGAAGAGAGGGAGTTGATAGCTTGACAGTTAACAGTTTGTGGAGCCCCCATAGAATTAATGGTTTGAGACTTGACAGACTTATTATTCTGTATTAAGATATGGCATATCTTGCCCTGAAGACCCCTTATGCACCACTGGGACTACACAGTTAGACATGGACTTGGACATTTGCATTACAGTGAGGGTTGTGAAGGCATTTCCCACTAATACTGCGGGGAGCCAAGCCAGAGAAATACAGATAGAGCACGTCTTTTCCAAAGAGCATGTTCTATGACACGACTGTAAGAATCTGACAGAACATCATCCTGACCGCTGTGAGGAGAAGAATAAATCTCCACCAAAATGGGAGGAAAATGAAACTGTTCTGGTTCACTGTTAATGAACTGTGATATGTTACAGAAGCTGTCACTTTCATCTGTTCAAAAAAAAAAAAAAAAGAACAAAAAGGCCGCAGTAATGGTAGTGTGTGTGTCTCATGCTCATCCCTCCTGTCAGGCATTTTGGTGTTTGCGGCACCTGCTTGTCAAGTCTACAATGGATAAATAAAGGTTAATACATTCAGCATTATACAGCACATACATCACATCTTGAGGGTTAAAAAAAAAGGATTTATCTTTATCTAATAAGTAATTATAGTGAGTCTATTTCTTAAAGGGATATATCCTTAAAATGCAAAATACATGTTTTGTCTCTTACCTGTAGTGCTATTTATCAATCTAGATTGTTTTGGTGTTGGAGATATTGACCGTAGAGATGTCCGCCTTCTGTGGAATATAATGGAACTAGATTACGCTCTGGGTGTGGTGCTCATAGCGCCAAAGGAATACATTTGAAAAACTCAACAACAATGTCTCTTTCTAGAAATTGTGACCCATTTTTTTATTTTTTTCGATAATCCACAGAAATGGTTGTGAGCAGTTTCATGTAGGAACTATTTTCTCTCCCACCCATGAGTAAGCTTGCTACTGCGCAGTGATACAGTTGGTGGGTATAGTTTGTTTTGAAAGAAAATAATGTGGCGGGGTAGAACCAGAAGCTGTGGTAGCGGATGTTAAGAGCAGTTACTTAAATGTTTTTTTTTTTCATAAAGATTAAAGAAATAGATTTAAGAGTTTTCATTTCTACAAGTTGATTTACAACCGCAGCTGTGTCAATTTGACCCACGCTTAATGCGAGGAACATGACGTCACCACTCTCAATCCCACCTAAAGAGCTCTGATTAGTTGATTAGCTCTCTAACCAGCTTAATCAGCAGTCAAAGCAGTGGTTCCTTTTTAGGTATATTTTGAGGAACTACAGTATGGGGCACTTAACCCTTGTGTTGTTTTCCCATTAACCATGATCTTGTACTTCCTGGTCAAAATTGAAAATTACATTTTTTTTTGTGTCTTTTTTTGATATATTTGTCACTTTTTCCATGTTTTTGGTGCTTTTTTAAAAACCTGAGCTGGTTTAATAATAGGTTTTACATGTATTCTTGGAATTCTCATTTATATCAAATTTATACATAAGTTTTTAGTTAAAAAGGCAGATATTATGAATTATTTTGACTACTAGTTAAGATCAGAGGATGTTGAGTGGATCACAGATGGGTATATGTCAAAGTTTAGTCAGGATATTGTTTTGAAACCATTTAAAAAAAAAAAAAAAAAAAAAAAGACTTCAAATAAGATTAAATAAAACACCCAAAAAATTCACTGAAAGTAGTCATTAAAATTACCCGAATAACGTTAATAATCCTTGTTATTTTGTGGCAATTTGATTGAAAGAAATCCATATTTCTGATATAAAACACTTTGAAATGGGTTAACAAACGCTGTGCTGTATTTATAATTATCCTGAATTAGTCCTGAATTTATAATGCTGTAATTATAATTGTCGACTCGGAAGAAAGTGAACGTGTTGACCATAAATTACATCAACACAACAGTATGTGGCGATAAACTGGGCAGGCCCAACAACCTCTGAATAGTTCTACTTGTTAAATTGCAATGTGAGTTGCAGCCAACGGGGGGTGCATTATTTATGTCTGCAGGATAATTTGAAAGGCAACCGCGACCACTTTGTGCGTCTGCTCTATTTCTGATACCGCGGTGGCAGAAATTTTGTCACAGCAGGCCGCCACTACAAAATCAACATAGAGGAAACACTGAATACAGTGTACATGAATAATAAAAATAACACTGCAATGGACACTATGTCAGACATGTTTGAAACACTAAATAAATCCAAGAATAGAAAAGAGGCCACATGCGCATGCCTGACTAAGCAACAACTAAAGTTGAAGTAAGAAGAAAAAACATTATCAGGAGTTTTACACATTTAAGAATTTAGTGAACATGTTTCATCACAACTGTGTTGGTGTGGTTTGATTTTCCAAGACTGTCCAAGAGAGCCCTGTCCACTATCCAACCAACATACTGTAAATATCGCATGTGAAATATCCAAATTGACCCCATCGCTCATAAAGACGCTGATTGAGAAAATTGGTTTTCCAGGCCCTTTATGTACAATATGAGTAGGTTTTATTTTAAGCAACAGTTACATTAGCTGTTTCTTTAGTAATGATTTGGTGTGTGCTTCTGGCTGATGTGTATTTGCCCTTTTCAAAGTTTCTCATCTGCCAGGAATCTCAGTTTTTGATTAGTTTCCAAGCGTTGCATTGATCGTATATATCTTTTCATTATTCATTATTAGTATACAGTACATAAGTATGTACTGTATGTGTGTGGGAAGCATGAGTCTCTGCTTTCTAGCACCCTGGTAGTTGAGCCCTCTGAATGGGTGGAGCAGACACTGAGCTCAGACACCTATTCATCACTCTGAAGCATGGAGTTCATTAAAATAGCCCACGCAGCCTCTTCTGTGGCTCCTGAACTCGAGCCAGCCTCCCATGCTAAACAAACCGGGTCAGAAAGTGATCTCACCAAACGTTCATACAGTTCAGCAATAACGAACGCTGAAGAAGAAAAACCCTCAAATAGAAAAGCTATTGGTTATGCAGATAATTTGCCATGGCTATGTCAACATGTCATACCATTTTTTTTTTTTTTTATCAGAAGCTGCCTGATTTGAATTATATTTCTCTTAACTTTATAAGGAATGTTGTTTGTGCGAAGATCCAGTAGGGATTTTCATGTTTAGATAATCATTTTTGTTCTTTTTTTTTTTTTATACCACAACTACCAAAATTGTATGTATGTACAGTATGTAGGTTAATTCCTCCTGTTCTGGTGTTTTTGGTATTGCTTTTGAGAGTCATTGTTCCAAGTTATTGTGGCTTAGAGAAAAGATTATATTTCTGCAATTGATTGAAGAACAAGACTAGACTTCCCAACTATATGAAATATAAATTCAAGATTCAAATCACTTTGCACCAATGTTCAACAATACAGAGGTAACAGACTCCTCTACTGACTTTTTCCATTTAATGAAGGTGCTTAATTAATTAAAACCAGAGGAAAAAAATCCAACACTTGGTGGTAGAGACCGTTTCGTTTTTTTTTAATAATACTTCAACCAAAAGTGTAAATCTGCATCCATTTAATGTAGTCTGGAATGAATGAAGCAGTTTAGGCTAAAGATAAAAACTGAAAAAAAAGTCGTACCCATTAATGATACAGTAAAGTTGATCAAAGGCCAATATTATCACAGCACAACAAAAACAGATGTCCATAATAACTCTTGAAACCCTTTTTTCAAACTACAGTATATATGCAGCATAATCAAAACCTAATATTCTCTATGCATTCCAGTTTTTAAAACCAATTACTGCTACTTTTCCAAAATGCAAGCCTCTGGCTTATTCACTGGCTGAGCGTTAAATAGTGAATGTAGTCCTGAATGCAACAATAGCTTAAATGGTATTTGTTTAATTGATAACTGTACATTGGACTTTTGAATTTGGCTGATTTATTTTCTTTTCTTCTGTTTTTTGTTATTGTTTAAGACATTGATTAGGGAGAAAACCTAGTAGAACTAAGTCATTTTTATTAACTCTCAAAGTCTTGCTCATTACGTAAATTCGACAAACTGCATGGAGAACATCATTGATGCAACATATTCCTTGTATTGGTATGGCAACATAATGGATGTTTTTTGTCTATATTTCTATATAACTTCCTTGTAGATATTAGCTATATGTAATGTGTTTGTCTGTATGTTTGTTTTGCATTGAGAACACAGAGTCAAATTCTTACCTGGTCTAATTCTGAACAAAATTTGAATCTCTGACACAAAGCAGACTAGCTGGCAGCAAAAGGGCAGCTATATTTTTCTCAGTGAATCTTACTCCAGTAATGTAATGCAGTGAAGCCTTTGTAGATCTGTGGTGGGTGTAATATACACTGTAACAATGACGTCCTCTCGGGAAGCTTTCTTTATAATATGAACTTTTCAACGTGGCACAGCATGATATTGCTCTCTATACCCACACTTTATGTTGCTGGAAACCTTTCTTTGATCTCACTATCACTGTTGCTGTCCACTTACATGTGTACAGCTCAGGAGCCCCTCTGTGGTTGCTATGATGGGAAGTAGGGCTGGGCAATATATCGATATATATCGATATCTTAATATGAGACTAGATATCGTCTTAGATTTTGGATATCGTAATATGGTAAGTGTTGCATTACAGTAGTGATGTAATTTTCTGAACTTACCATGACTATTTACTTTTACCCACCAAGTCATGATTTCTGGTGATTATTTATCAAACATCTCATTTTGTAAATAATATTTTGTTAAAGCACCAACTCGTCAACCGTACAATAGCGTATAAATAAAGGTTAATACATTCAGCATTATACAGCATTATACAGCACTATACAGCACATACATCACATCTTGAGGGTCAAGGGAGTGTGTTTAAAAAAAGGATCTATCTTTATCTAATAAGTAATTATAGTGAGTCTATTTCTTAAAGGGACAGATCCCTAAAGTGAAAAATACATGTTTTGTCTCTTACCTGTAGTGCTATTTATCAATCTAGATTGTTTTGGTGTTGGAGATATCGACCGTAGAGATGTCCGCCTTCTGTGGAATATAATGGAACTAGATTACGCTCTGGGTGTGGTGCTCATAGCGCCAAAGGAATACATTTGAAAAACTCAACAATGTCTCTTTCTAGAAATTGTGACCCATTTTTTTTTCAAGATAATCCACAGAAGTGGTTGTGAGCAGTTTCATGTAGGAACTATTTTCTCTCCCACCCATGAGTAAGCTTTCTACTGCGCAGTGATACAGTTGGTGGGTGTAGTTTGTTTGAAAGAAAATAGTGTGTGTTTGGGTGAACCAGAAGCTGTGGTAGCAGATGTTAAAAGAATTTTTTTATTTTTCATGAAGATTTCTTTTTCATGAAGATCAAAGAAATAGATTTTAAGAGTTTTCATTTCTACAAGTTGATTTGCAACTGCAGCTGCGTCAGCTTAATGCGAGGAACATGACGTCACCACTCTCATACAATATCGTCTTAATATTGACATTGAGGTATTTGGTCAAGAATATTGTGATAATCTTAGCAATGTTTAAGGGTAGGTTTTCCCTTTAAAGAGCATGCAAACATACTATACACATACTTAATGATGCAGTTCTTTTTCTCCAGTTGCATTCAGTATACAAATGCTGACCTTTGAGACAGAATTAAGTAGGCTACATTAAAATGCCAACATGCTTATTAAAATGGTTAGTTTATGAATGTATTGTTAATTGACATATTGTTAATGACTTCAAACACTTATATTTACATATTTGTTTACTCGAAAGCAATAATTTTGGGAAATACGCTAATTTACATACTTGCCGAGAGTTATATGAGAAAATTGATACCACTCGAGCCAAACGGCTAGCTTAGCAAGAGGAGAAACATGGGGACCCAGCACCTGTAAATATTAGGGGTGTGAATCTTCACTGTCACTCGTGTCAACCATTCAAATTGATTCGATATCCCGATGCATCACCTCCTTAATATTATTATATATTACTACACATTTAAGCAGTCAGATACTATATATAAATATATGAACTCCCCTTTTTATTGCTTACTGCTCTTAAAAAGGCATTTCCTAAATGAGCGGCGTCTGAACACACACACTGTTTTCCCAAATGAGTTATCTTTCCTAGAAATTTGCGTGGAACCCCATTGCCTTAAACCGTTTTTACACAAGGTGAAACTTAACAGGTCAAGTTGTATCATCACAGATTGGTAAATTGATGCAGTTGACAAATCAAGTTTACATTAGTAGTCATTACTAACCGACATTAGTTTAACATTAGACCTGTTTGAGTCGTGATTTACACGGATCTATAAGCCAAGTCTTTAAATTGACTCACAAATCGCGAGTCTCTACTATCATTAACCCGGGTTCAGTTGAGTTCTATTACAATTCAATCCAAAATGATAAGCGTGGCACACACAAACCTCTTTATAACTTACAATTTCGTAAGCAGTGACAACTCCCAAGGTCAAGTCAACTCAAGCGACTGAGTGAGCAGAGAGACAGTCCGACCTGCAGACTCGGAGCCAGAAGCTCGTAGACCATGGGATTCACGCGAGAACTCAGGAGCCCTTGACGACTCGCGAGTTGTCGATGTTCACGCGTATCAGCCGGCTATGAGCGGATCTGATTCAGACGAGCGAGTGAAATCTCAACAACAAAAGCTATTCTTTCACTTCTGAATTAACATACAATGTTATGCACGTAGCCTAGCTAGGCCCACTGTAGGTTTGGTGTGTACATGTAGTAGGTCAAGCAGACAGTCTGTAACATTGCAAGCTCTCCTCGCAGTAGGACTGGGTTTCCTTGGCGATTTAGCAATACTGACACAAGTGACTCTCACAACCCGGTTCAGTTTAGTGAGGGACTCAGAATAACCCGAACAAAGCCGGGTTTGCCAGACCTAGTTAACATAAGCTATTTTTTAAATGTAACAAATATGAAACATTAAGCCTACTTATCAAAACTATGGAAAAAAATATATATATATATATATATATATGGAAAAATAACCTATGGAAAATATATAAAATATTTCTTTATAACAGTATAGTTTTATGAACAATATATTCAATAGTATTAGTTACAGTAATATTATATAGTAATATTAGTTCCAGTGAAACAAAAAGTATGACAATGCAAAGACTAACACACAACGTCCTCAGCGTAGCTCTACCTCACTGCCCAGACCCCATCAGTCCCCACCGGGTCTCAGTCATGGTGCAGCAACAAATAGATGAACACAAACATCAAATCAAGCATACAAAACTAAAACCCAGATAACATAAATGCAATCCCAAAACTGTAGCAGAACATTTTAACTAGGACCGAAACAGTTCAGAACATATTTTTTCCCCCATGAACCTTTGCATCACTTGACCCCGCTCCACTTGACCCTGCCCCTCCCATACACTGACTTAACATTCTTAGTTATCTCTGGTTAACATGATCTGTGCACTGCATACTTAAGCTGACTATTACAAACAACTAATGGGATTTAGTAATGAATATGTTTTTTGTTTTTTTAGCAAAACATGAAAGAATAAGTAGTGACCACTAAAAAAAAAAAAAAAATCTGGGTTTACAGTGCAACAGACAAATACAAAAAAAGCAGCAACTGGAAAATCAAAAAGTAATCAGTTGGCAATAATCGATTATGGTCAGTTACTGCATCGATGTAGAATACTCTAGGTCTGCATCAATTAATTTCAATTAATCAATGATTAATTTTACCCTTTGTCAATATAACAATAATAATAACCCCCTTCTCTGCAAAAAACAAATGAGCTTATTTTTCAATCTATTCCTTTTTAAAAATAGTAACAGTTGATTCATATTTTATATCTACATCCAGGTCCAAATGAATTGTGAGAGTGACAATATAGTATTTACTTAAATATAGAATTCAAGGGAAAATGTTATAACACAAATATTCATCACAAAACTTAAACATATTTCTTAAAAATACTCTTTTACTAGGATGTCCTGCTAAGTAAAAAAGAAAAGAAAAAAAAAACAGACATCCAGGACCAGAAACATAATTTAGACAAACGACAGAAATGTGAAACTGGCGGTCGTTAGTTGCTGCTCAACTGCTCATCGGGACACGCCTTGCATCATTTCCTGTTGGTCTACCGCAACAAAGCACATTAATGTCTTGTCCGTACCACTGCCGCCCAGTTCACACAGTGAGCTGGCATTTGGTCAGATTTAGCTGGACATCATTTGCTCTGTGACCAATTGGCTTTTGGCCCTTATTGTGTGCAATCTGAGTGAGTTCTGATGTTATCCTCGGCCATTTCTACCACACATGACAGCTACACATGCATCATTTGGCTCCATGTGGGTTACTTTGAGCTAAAAAAAAAAAATTAGGTTACATATTTTCTTTTCTTTTTTTTTTTGGATGGTTGTCAGGATTTGGTGTAAACTCTTCGCTTGTGTGTAAGCAAACTAAATGTGCAAGAATACATTTATATACTGTATATATGGGGAGTATTTGATATATTCGACGGGTGCTGTATTCTGCTGTTCTTGTATGTTTTACAGTTTGCGGATGGTGGTGCACCAGAGCAGATGTGGCATTTAAAAGGCCTTCTTTTTGGGAAGCAGGTGGCTGAGTGTGATAGATGATAGATGTCATCTGTGGCTCTGCCTTGTTCTGTATTAGTACTACTGGGATGAGTTCCTGTCTTTGGTGCTTCAGTGGCGCGTGCATGCATGTACATTGAAACACACACACGCACAGCATCCTCATGCAAACCTTGTGTTTCATTTATAAAGTGTATACATTCAGACACACACACCAGCGGGGAAGAGCAGACCAGCTATGATAAAGTAGCCCTGAAATCCCACAGCGCCACAGTGTCGGACCTTTCCTCCTTTTTAATGACCTGTAAAAATCCACCAGCACAAAGAGTCAAAGTATAATGTAGTTTGATGTGGAAAATGTTTCAGCCAGATGCCATGCTATCACATGCCTAGAGACTAAAGCCCAACCGATAAAGGAATTTTAAGGCCGATACCAATACAAATATTTGGTCATTTAAAAATCCAATTTGCCAATAAATTGGACGATATACAGTATATTTAAAACAAACAAAAAAATCCAGAAACGCATTACAAAACATAGATTTCCCTAACTTTAGTTATTTGTAGTTAGTTCTCACTAAAATAATATGATAATAATTTGTTTTTTGTCACAAAAAGAGGAACAGAAGAACATCAAAATGTATTAAAGTTCTGATAAATAAAATGTATAAAAATACAAACTTAAGATATGAAACTCAAAGTCCTTTGAACAAAAACAAATTAACAAAAAAAAAAACAGGGACGTTGTAGAGCGCCCTCTGGTGGACGAACTATACAACACCAACACTCATAACATGGTTGACAGTCCCTTTTTATTTTTAAAAATTCATTTATCAGATTCATTTATTTGTCATTAGAAATTATTCTGATGAATGAATATTTAATTTTTTTTTTTTTAATCATAAATGCCAATACCTAATAATGCCCGATAATATCGGCCAGCCGATATATCGGTCAGGCTCTAATAGAGACATGTGACTTCCAGCTCCTAGCCTGTTGTAGCTTCTCCCAGCATGCACCTACAGTATAGCTCGATAATGACTTTCCACAACTGTAAAAAAACAAAACCGAGATTGACTGATTATAATTATGGTTGTATCTGATTTTATAATGATGTGTGCGCTCTCCTCGGAGCCTGTTCCATTTTACTTCTTGTCATACTGCTGCTCCTCATTCTAGGGGAGGAGAGAGGGCGTTTTTGAACGAGCCCACAGCAAACAGGACTAAAAATAATGATTGTGTGGCTCTGTTTGAGCTTTGCTGCTCTTTGCCTCCCCCTCAGGAATAGTTCTACACACACAGTGCTGAAGCCATGGCGCAGCTCTGGGCTGTCTGCGTGCCTCCTCAGTCATTTTCTTAAAATATCCAAAAGCTTTATTGATCTGGCCCCCGTCAGCCATAGATGCATTAGATCTCTCCACTGCCTTTTTCAATATAACTTGTGTGCGTGTGTGAGAGCATCCTGTTTGCCTGGGCTTTGCAAACACTTAAATAAAATCAAGAGCAGGGTGCAGGCAGCTGAAAAGTATGCTAAATTATTGTTATTATTAGTCCCGTAATGACATCATTTCTCCAAGGAACTGTAAGAGTTTGAGAACAATCTTTCCAAAACATCACATTTCTTGTGCTGCTGTGTGTTCTGACAGTGTTCCCCAATGCTCAATTAATTTTAATCAAATGTTTACAATGCACTAACAGCTTGGATTTTTGTGTGTAATAATGATGCAAAATTTAAGCGTTGTTTGAAATGATCGCCCCAAACAAACACTAATTAGTTTGCTGTGAGAGGTGATATATTACTGCTGTCCAATCACAGCCGAAGTGAGAAGCAGCGGGAATTGTGGATAATTGAGCTCCCACTGTTCATTTTATCTGTCACTACAGATTTTCTTGCCATACATGTACATTTCTTTCTTTTTTTTTCCTCTCTTGCTCTCATTTCGGGGCTTTTTCTCCTGTCTCTCTACTTCCTTTTCACAGTCTAAATCTCTCTTTTTGTCTCTTCCATTGTTTCTAAAATACATCAAGTCACCCAGACCTTCTCCTGCTCTCCTAAATGCTGCACCCTTTCATCCCTTACATCCTTAAATTTCTGCCTTGCTCCCCGAACTCTATCTTCCTGCCTCAGTTTAATTCTTAATTTTCTGCCTCACTCGCATTCCTCTTCACTCCCTCTTTGCTTGGTCAGCCTCCCTTTGGGCCCTCTCGAGTATCACTCCTCCAGCTTCTCCCACCCATCTTTACTGAGAGGCAGCACACATGGCCCTCTGGTCTAAGCTTGAGTGCGTTTGCTGTTCCCTGGTGCCCGTCTCAGAGGCGGCTGATACACCTCGGCCAGGGATATATATCTATATATAGGGCTATCAGCTAATATCTCTATCCCGATTTTGGTCTGTGAAAGAATTGTTACAATAAGATTAAGTGTTTTGAGGAAAACACCTTACATATTTTGCTTCGTTGTCATTGGCTGTTGTTGCTGTATGTCCTTTTGAGAATTTAATTAATCTAATTGACAATACCTGTGAAAGTGTTTACATGTCCACTTGATAAGATAATCAGGGAATCATAGGAAAACACTTTTTGGAAGGTGCATAAAACTGTCTAGTTCGATGAGAAGGTTATTCCCGACTGGAAGCAGGGGTAAACAGCTAACTTGGCTATGTCCAAGGGTTAAAATATACACCTATCAACACCCTTGCCCTGGCTGCTGGTCGCCAAGAAATAGTCCCAGCACATAAGTCCCTGTTTTGCTTTCAGTGTGGATTAAACAGATGAACAGATGCAAGATTTTCATTTTTAAACTTTAGAGGTGCATGTAGAAACATTTTAGAACCTTTTGTAGCACGCTAGGCTACCTGTTTCCAGGCTTTATGCTAACCTAAGCTAATTGCATCTTGGATGAAACTTCATATTTAGATCTATATTTTAGAACAGACATATGAGTCCAGTTGGCTGTGCAGAATCCCCCAAAAAAGTGTGTCTTGTAGAGAACAAACAGCTGAGGAACGGGAGCCCAGAGATCTCACCTTCACTTCTGAACTGACTTGTCCTTTTCCGCCGAGGGTTGTGTTTGTGTGTGTAAGTAGAGAGAGAAAAAGCAAAGAGAAGAGTGAGTGTATTTCTATTCCAGAAAAAGAGACAGACTCTTTAGTCAAATCACCACATACAAGATATGTGGTGATTTGCACTGCATTATGGGTGAATAAGCCCATAAAGTGAAACTAGAGAGGAAATGTCGCTCTTTCATAGCAAATGACTAAACCTACAGTAAATCTGGTATTTACTGTTGTTTTTACATAATATAAGTTGTCTGCTATCAAATATGTTTAAGCTGCACATATCTAAAATTTCATCATTTCACTAAGATCAGACAGGAAAAGAACAATAAGCCCAGACATGATGGACGTGCATAGATTGTGCATTGCCAGTAGCTCTACTAGGTGTTGAAAGGAGGATTTTCTAAATGGAAAACCAGGAAATAACACTGATTGGATGTGATACCTTTTCTAGTTTTTCCCATTCATTATCGCCATGCAATCACCAAGTCGCCATCTGGTGCATCCCCAGTTGGAAAATAATTAGTAAATTACTGTGAAAAAAAGTAATTATCCATTCTGTGTTGTTTTGCTGTAGTATTGTACTTCCACTGCTAGAAACGTCTTCAAATGAACAATAGAGGAAACAATAATGCTGCATATTAAAAAAAGATCATTAGAGGCCTGGGACGGTTGTTGAGCCGAAGCTTGATTGGCTTAATCTGCATCTGGGCAAATAGTGTTTAACAAGGATAATTCTTAACCTGCTGCGAGGACCAGATGTTAGAGATTTGGCAGTAATTCCATTCGAAATGAAAGTGAACAAAATGGTAGTTTTTAGTTTGGAATAGCAATGTCAGTGTGTCGATCCGCCACTTTGATCCAGACTGAAAAATCTCTACAACAACTGGATGTATTGCCATAACATTTTTACAGCAAACAATGGTCCCCAGAGAATGAATCCTACTGACATTAGCGTCACCAGTAGGTCATTGTTTTCATTTACCCTGTGGAATATCTCAATACCTAATCAATAGATTGCACCACATTCATGGTTACCAGACAATACAGTAAGGACTACCTGATTTATCCTTTAGTGCCACCACAAGGTCTGATTAAATGACTACTGGGAAACTAGTCTATGTCAGTGACGTTTCATTTCGGGATTGTTCAGGTGGCCAAATGCCTCTTATTTTCTGCCGGATGTCACCATCACCTTTTGCTTTCTTTGTGTCAGCGTTCTGAACTCTGGTCGATTTCTTAATACTATGGTTAACTGCTCCTCAGATCTCTGCAGGGTTTATCAAGACAACTACCTAGACTATCTGTCCAATCTGAGTTTTCTGTTGCAAGATTAAAACAACTTTTGAACGTACATGTTCCACCAAAACAAGTTCCTTCCCGTGGCTATTTTGCAGAGGCACCGTTGCTCTGTCCGGTACTCAACGTTTTTCTATGGAGGAACGTCTGGCAATGCGAGACTAGGGGAGAGCCGGGACAGTTGAAACACTTTTTAATTAAACGTAATTTACAAAACGGTTGTATCACACTGAAAGGGAATTATTCTGTCACTAGCAACCTACATGTTGACCATTAAAAGGAGTTTATCGGCTGTTACTCAGGAAATAACAGGAAAATATTTGGCCGATAGAAGGAGTCAATGATGAAGTCTATCATCATTGCACTCGGAGAAAACTGGAATGTTTCATCGGTCCCGCGTTTCAATCAAAACACACTACATTCTCATCAACCTCAGCTGTACTGACTTTATTGCTAGTTAGCAAATGTTAGGATGTTAACATATGATTATACCTGCTAAACATCAGCATGTTTGTGTTGTTATTTTGAGTATTAGTTAGCATGCTGATGTTACCATTTAGCTCAAAGCACCGCTGTGGCAGACTACAGTGGCCCAATCCCAATGTCCACATTCACAGACTCACCAAATCACAGACTCAGTCTTTGAGGCGCGTTTCTGAAAAGTTCACAAGTGAGTGGGGCTGTCTCACTGTCAAATCGTCAAGTGGATGACATTTTGATTCCTGTAAGTCAGCATATCTGCCGACTTTCCTTGAGGGTGTTACCCACAATTCACACGTTAAAACACGGGATTACCACGGGAAGCCTGGAAGCATAAAAATATATTAAAAGTAAATAAGAAGGACTTGCTCATGGATGTTCAGGCTGACATAATAAATGTACATAGGAATGCTACATCAAGGATTTAAGATGATTTTAAAAAAATGATATCAGAGGAATGCAAGCATAGGCCTTATTATAACACACAGTTTATTCATCATCATTTATTTTAATTTTGCTTAATGACGCTGTTTTGACAAAAGCAAGTCAATTGATTATTTGACAATTACCTCAACTGTACTCTGTAATGCAAGAGTCTGGAGTGTTGTAGGGAACAGGAGCCCAGAGATCTCACCTTCACTGCTTAACAGAACGTTCTCTGTAATGCAATAGTCTGGAAAACATTCAAATCAGGCAGTTAGTCCCTTAGGTGCCTAGGTCGTGAAGAAAGAAAAGTGTTAAAATAAAAAGTTCCAAACCCACAATTGTACGTGACTTGTTTTGGCGATGTCAAGGTAACAAGATATGTCGCCGCATTACCAGGTGACGTCAGTTAAGTTCGGGCGGGTTCTGGACTTCAATGGCGGACATTAGGATTGGGCCATTGTCACAACGCCATCACCATGGCTGCAGACTCTAGTCCTGTTTTTTTTTCATTTTTTTATATTCCTCCTGCGTCCTTTGACCTTTTTAAAACATGCAATAGTGTTTACTGCTAAATGTCTTCTCAGGGAAATGCATTCAGTTATCTTTTCTTTTCAGAATGTTTTAATCATTTTCAAACATGTCTGTCTTTGTGTAAGTTTTAGTGCAGTAAACTCTGCCGCAAACATACTAAGACTAGCTAACAACTGTTTGAAAACACAATCTGGTCCAGCTCTGCTTAGCACAGAACAGACAAACATTAAAACTCTCTCAGAACAGCCAGTGCAAAGCAATCACATCACGCTATTGATTGTGTGATTGCTATATTAGCCTTGTCGACAGCTGTACTTGCTGTGCCTTAACTAGCAGGAGGTAAATATGGCACATCATTGGGGGGCTGATTGAATATGTTTATTTAATTTCTGGCCAGAAGTGAGTCAGGCAGCCGGATGTCTGATTACCACATATATGGATAACTATTACCACAAAGCATTACTCTAACGTTGAGTTGGTAAATGATGTGTCCTCAAATTGTGGCAACGGCAGAAATAGAAATGCAGAGCAGCTGTACTGTGGTGGTGTGGATGTTATGCTTCCTGTGGATTAGATCCGTTTTGCGGCGTAATTAATCTTTTTCACGTCACTTGTATCGTGAATATCTCCTCCAGGTGATTCACCGCCGCAGATCAAACTTTCTCTCTGTGCTCTCTCAAGCAAGACCAACTCCCTTTAACAGATTCTTCACAAAGAAGAAAGTCTGACAATAAAAGCAGATATTCATGCCCCGACGTAGCATTTTGTCAAAAGATAAAAGCTTTCCTCTCCCCTATCTCCCTTTTCATCAATACAGAAGAACACAGTGTGAAGGCAAAAGCCCATTTTCTACTGCACTCCGAATATCTCCGCAGTGCAATGTGGAGGGTGTCATTTGTAATGAATAGCCCTGAGGTAATTAGAAACACGCTGCTCTTCCAGGAGAAAAACAAGATTGTGAAAAAGTGATGATGAATAAATAGAAAAGAGAAAAGAAAACCCGAAGGATGACGGAGGAATGTGCACTCCTTGTCTGAGAAACAGATGCCAGGGCTGTAATGTGGATACTCTGCTGTTTGGCAGAGGACACAGGGGGCTTGTGCCAATTCGTTAACCAGTCAAGTTGGGAGACTTCACACTGTCTCCAGCAGTGCTCAAAACACCGCCCACTTGTCTTGTTACTTATGAGCATGTTTGGGTGGTATCAGGGTCTTGGTGTGTGGTCTGTGTTGGAATCTCAGAGACTGAAAGAGACTGGGATATGAGAGGATATTTTTTTGTTGTTGAATTCAGAACTATAAATGTCAATATTAGTAAACCCTGTTTACCATAATACCATAAAATACATTTTACAAACTAGCTTTGCTCAATACATTTAGAGGGAATAGTAGTCGCTGTCTCTATCACCTTCTCTGGCAGTGTAATGACAGGGAAGACGTTAGGGTGGATGGTTCAGCATCCAAATTACAGAGAAGACAGAAGAGAAACATAATCTATTCATTCTCTTTCTTTCTGCCCTGTAATTTTTTTAAATGCATAAAATCCCAATTTTAGCTGAAATGAATTGGCAGGAAACAAAAACAAAAGTCTACAGGAATCTACCAACAGCAAGGCTTTAAATACATCCCTTTTTCCAATCCGCTGCTTTGAGCTGTCTCGTCGTTAGACAGATTGTCACATTCATCACTGAGTGTGACATGGATGGGAAAAGAAAGATGCATACACTAATAGAGAAATCAATATGCACCATTTTGAATGTCAAAGCAGGCTCCCTGGTCAAAAGATGGCCGACTTGATCTGATAACAATCCCAGTGTTCACTCAGTCCTGTTCAGATTTTTGTGACAGTACAGCTGTAAATCTGCCAGGTATGTGCAGCATGTTCATGCTGGTTGATACATTCGTGATTGTGTTGTTTCTGTGTTTTTGTATGTTTGTGTCAGAAGAGAAGAGAAGGCAGATGTAAGTGTGTGTGTGTGTGTGTGTGTGTGTGTGTGTGTGTGTGTGTGTGTGTGTGTGTGTGTGTGTGAGAGAGAAAGAGAGAGAGCGTTTGCAGGTGATGATTACATGCAAACTGACAAGCTAGTCTAAAAAACATTCATTGTACACTTTTGTTCTCAGGAACTAAAAACAAGAAATGCTGTGAATACTTAAAGGATGTCAGTGTGCAGCAATATTATTCAGTGTTAGTCAAATCTAAACCCCCAAGATCAGTGCCCACGTTGAGTGCAAGTGCAGGAAGTAGCGTTGCCTTTGTTTAGCGAGATGAAAGTGTCATAGCTAACAGTTGCCATGAACCTAGTGTTATTTAATACTATTGACTCTGTCAATCTTTTTCAATCAGTACATGTGAGAATTGTCTCTGTTATTTTATCAAAGTAGTATCTGTCAGGAAAGTGCTAATTTTAAGGTGTTTGTACATGCTTCTCCTGCACACTCAGCTGTGTTTGAGGAACTTAAGCCAGTTTCTCTGAAGTTACTTAGTGAAGTTGTACAACACATGAAACCTACCAACTGTCCCCTAGATATTGTCCCTGCCAGAATGGTGAAGTAGGTTTTTAATAGCACCATTGGGTCAAGTCTTCTTACTTTTTAAAATTCTTGTCTTACTTTAGGTTATGTCCCAGCTGCCTTTTAAACATGCTGTGGTCTGGATCTTACCTAAGAAGAAGCCTCATCTTGACCCCACAGTGTTGAGTACATAATGATATTGGCTTGTCTGTAGAAGTTGGGAATCCTACTGTTTTAGTGCTTTTAGACCTCACAGCGACTTTTGACACAGTGGACCACGCATTCCTCTCTCGCCTTGAGCGTTATGTAGGCATCAGTGGCTCATAAATGGTGACCTCTCGTCGTCAGCTGCTCCCCTCTCTTGTGGTGTACCCCATGGCTCAATTCTTGGCCCCATTCTGTTTTCTTTGATTATGCTGCTTTTAGGGGCTATTATAGAAAAACACAACCTGTCATTTCATTGTTACGCAGATGATTTTGCGAATCTATTTGCCTATGAAAGCAAATGACAGTGTTGCACTAAACTCCCTGCTCAGTTGTATCACTGATATTAAGTTGTGGCTTTCAGAAAACCTTCATAATTTGAATGAAGATAAAACGGAGTGTATTAATTTCAGGACTTCAGGCACAAATTGGTCCAGCTTTGAGTTTTGGAGTTCTGGCATCTTACACTAGATCAGCTGTCAAAAATGTGGGGTTACTTTTCATTGCAGCATGAAATTTGAATGAATGAGCTTTTTTCAGCTTTGTCTCCTGGCTAAAGTTAAGCCTTCCTTAACAGGCACGATCTAGAAAAGGCGATTCATGTTTTTATCAGTTCAAGGTTTGACTACTGTAATGCTCTCTATGTTGGTCTGAATCAGACGTCCATCTCACGTCTAAAACTTGTGCAAAATGCTGCTGCTCACTTTTTAACAAATATATCTACACGTGCAAATATCACTCCCATTCTCTACACTTTACATTGGCTCCCTAGAATGGATTAGATTTTAAGATTTTATTGTTTGTTTTCAAGGCCTTAAATGTTCTGGCCCCAGAGTATTTGTCAAAAATGTTACCTTTACAGGAGCACAACTGGTCACTGCTTTCTTCAAATCAGCGAGTTTTAGTACCGAGGTTGAGGTATAAACGGTGGGCTGATCAGGCTTTTGCAGTTGCTGCCCCTAGATTCTGGAACAAGTTATTCACACTATTACAGCTGTAGTTTTTTTTAGGTCTGTTTAGTCTGGCTTTTAATACGTAGCAGTGGTGTGACAATTTCATTCTTTTTATTTTTCGTTTCTGTGTAACCTTTTCTGATTTTACTGTTTTCTATGTTCATGTTTTCTATTGCATATGTGTTTTTACTCTTGATTTCTGATGTTAAGCACTTTGGATACCTGCTGGTTGCTGTAAAGTGCTATATAAATACATTTTGATTTGCCATGCAAGTGACAGTTTTAAAGCATTGGAGCACTGGATGTCAATTTTTTCATCAATGTAATCCAGGATTTGGATGAATTTTTGCTGACCCCGTTCAAATACAGGCTATACCTACAGTTGATGATTTGGTTGTATTCTTCTTACTGTTCCATTGACTTCCATAAAAATCAATTAGCAGACTGCTGAGTTTTGCTTGACTTGTATAATCCATCATAGTGAACATCATATAGGTGTATGGGTAGGCCATATGGCCAAAATCTTCTATCCCGTACATGTAATTTTATATCACGGCAATGGCATATATTACATGATACAGTAATTGTCTTTTTTTTTTTAGATTATTGCGGCCTAAAATGCCTGATGTTGCGGGAGCGTTTGTAAAAAACTGCAATTAAAAATTGTGACGTTTGTTGCATTGAAGTTGCAGGAGAGAAAGATGCAAAATAATTGCTTTTTTTGTATAGTTCTTTAAAAGTAAAAAGGAAACTTTACGACTACTCTAGGCTGAGTTTTCCAAGGCCTTTACCAAAAAGGCTCAGGAAGCTGCAAATGTTGTTAGAATATGAAAAGGGCTGGTGGATTCAAGAAAAAAATAAATAATTTATTGAATGAATGTAATTTGTAGGGCTGTAATCAACCAAAGAAAATCTTGGTTGACTGAAGTCGTGAAAATTTCAACTAAAAATCGACTGGGGGGGAGGCGGAAAAAAATGCAAGATTAATTAACTGTACTGTCCTGCAGTACTTGTCCTTGTAGGCTATTTGCAGTATATTAAATCGTTTTGGACCTAATTATTTTGCAGTGAAATGCGACTCGTCTGTTGGCTCTGACAGCGCTGCATCCGATGTTCAGCGCTCCGTGCGAGGACATGCACAGAGCGCTGAACATCGGAGCTCGGCCTCGCGGCTCAGACACAAATAGACTATTAATTTAAAGCTTTTACTCTTAAACACAAAAGGCACGTCCACTTTAATGTATATTTAAACATATCTGTGGTCAAGCTCAGTGCCTAGCTGTGTTGTATTAACTCTGAAACTTTCTCTTTGAGTCCCTCACATTTTGCGTGATGGTGTGGCGTGCTGGCGCTGTATATTAACAAGTTCTTAAACCTCAGCCCTCCATAACACCAATGGGCCTCATATCCTGAGCAATAAAGTCGACAATTCCTTCCGTGATATCATTTTTGCATTTGGATGATAGAGGCTTAACATCCAGCGTGGTGTGGGTGTGTCTGGGGAACGCTACCGTCGTTGTGGGTGGGTGCGCCTGTAGTTATAAAACGATTATTAGACTATGAAATATGCCAATTCTGATATGTTCATATAGCCTACTCAAAACAGACAGGGCAACCTAATGCAGACAAGTTAGCTTCATAACTTATATTAGGTGATATGCCATGTTTGTAGTCAGCTGCAATATGCAACATGCATTCAACTTTTTCCGTTATCTATTTTTGTAAAATGCTGCCACACTGGCGATGTCTTCGACATGGACTGACTGTAAATGAAACGCTCACAATTACATAAATATTCAGCAAACCATCAGACGAAGGCTTTCTAGTACTTTCTTCAATCTGTCTTCGGTGGGTTGGGCTAATCCAAAAAAGGTAAAAACAAGGGGGGTGATCTGAAGACAGACTGTTACCTGTGAAACAGGGATGCTCTGAAAACACCCCCATTAGCAGTTAGTGCTTTCCACCCATAGACCGTTACGGTCTATGCTTCCACCTGATGAAATTAACACGGCAAAAAAAACGACCCATCAGAATTTTGGTTGAGCCAGAATGTATCGACCAATAAATCGACTAGTCGACTGGGAGGTTACAGCCCTAGTAATTTGTACATGTCTGTCAGTGGCTTGTTGATCGTAAGCCTACATTGTTAGTTTCCTATCCTGGCCTAGGACACATTCATACAGTTTGATAAAAGACTTATTGGACTTTAACTTATCATTATTATTACTACATGCTATTATTTAGGTCATTCTGTACGTATTGTCTCTGGTTTATCCTGCATCCACCGTGTGTGTTTGTGTGTGTGCGCACGTCAGTCACGGGGTGAACTCAGCAGCTCCGCAGAGAGCCGACAGGATTGAAACAGCAGCTGCAGCGTATATTGATGTTAAAATGTATACAGGTTGGCAGGACGGTCTGAAATGTTTGCACAGGAAATCAGGAAATGAATTTGGCCTTGTACGTGTGACGTCAACCCGTTCTCACTCCCGCTTGGTCATTGGCTCTCAGAGTCAAATACTGATTCCAAGTCTGGCATGTGGGACTGCTAGGATTGGTTGAAGTCTTGATAATTACTTTAATTATGATTACTTGATAATCACAAGATCCTGTGATAATAGCTTCCGCAGTGGAAGCGGTATTGGCAAATCTCTCCAGTGGACACGTTCAAACATCCCTGTAGTGTAGTCACTGATATATAGCACTCTCATCTGGTTTGTTTCATAGAATATCATCAGAAAATTGACAGAAAATGTAGCCTATCTGGAGAATAGCATAGACATGCTGACATTTAAATTGGAACAAAGATATCTGTCATATATATCAGAAATATATTAAATACAAAAATACACATGCTTGACACTTGTCTCTGGCTAAGACAGCTGTGCGAACATGAGAAATACAAAAGAAGCAAATAAAAAATAATGTCCACCTGAGGAATAATTTAATGAAACATATCATTCAACTCTACCAAATGAAGCATGCTGACAAAGTTTCTTGTTGTAATCTCAGTTGCTCCTCCTGGGGTTGAGCATCCGCACGGTCAGACATGCTATCCTGTTCGTATATTATGTCCGTTTGGTGACACCTACTAGTCATCCTTTATAATGCAGCATAACAGAGCTGAGTGTGACTCAATATGACAAGCCTCTCAGGTTGCAAGAGGATGTCGATAGCAGATCGCTGCTTAGCTCCACTTCTGAGAGATGACCAGTAAGCCTGCCAGGAATGTGTGACTGACTTGGCTTGTTGTACAAGGTAGTCTCATCAGAGGTATTTATCTTTACTAGTCTGTTAATCCCTGTGAGTTTTAAAACCTTAAACGCAATCTGAGGATGATTTTATTGAAACATATCAGCCAAAATTCACAAATTTGGCGGTATTAATTGAAGCCTTGGGGATTTTTTTGGTTCGTAATGTGCAAAGTGCTTTATCCGGGGAAAGATGGACTCTTAATTAAAGAAATAGTTCCACATTTATGGAAATATGCTCATTTGCTTTCATTTAGAACATTAGATGAGAAGATTGATACCACTGTCACAACTGTGAGGTAAATATAAAGCTACAGCAAGAAGATTGTTAGCTTAACATAGAAAGACTGGAAATGGGGAAACGGCTAGTCTGGCATTGTCTGATTGACCCCTTTTTTTATTAGAAAAACCAACTTGTTAGCAATTTTTTTTAAGAGCGATACAAAAACCTCCAGCTACATTTGAGGTCCATGTCAGCTTTTTAAAAGCTGACATGGTATAGGCACATTTCTCATTTCTTGTTTTGTCTCTCTGCTTCCCTTCCTATTTCTGATTACTGTTATTGTGACCTGCCCCATTTCAGTTTGCTTATACATACAAATGTGTTTGTGGGTGCAAAGTGCGGCTTTGTTATTCAGATGATATTGCAGCAGAAGTGCATATTGTTCATTTGGATGCCTTACCTGAGAGAAATGATTTGTATGTTGTTTTACATGACAATTTATTGTCGGAGACAACTAAAGTGAAATACTGGAGGTGGAGATGCTGAATGAACACAAACAACATGCACATATAGAATAAGCTTAGAATAAGAATTTAGAATTTCCTGGAATTATTATTATTCCTGGAATATTTCGTTCTTCTGAACATCATATATTTACATGAGCTAAGAAATCTTGTGTGCCTGTTTTTACATTCATGTCGACAGATTATGCTCTGCGCCTCTTGCTGCAGAAACAGTAGTCCAGAAAAGAGGCTTATATCCTTGAGCTGCAATACACGTTGCCGTCTGGAAGGTGATGCTGTTCTCGTAGGTAGCTGAACAGACAGCTGACAGGGAGGAAGGAGGTAGAGGAGGAGGATAGGACAGAGGCTGCGGAGAAAACAACGAGAAAAAAAGATGAGAGGCGAAGCAACGAAATGAAGAGAAGAGGGGGAAAAGCCTTTGAGTCAGCAGTCAGCAACATGTCAAACTTTGCTCTATGCACACAAGACGTAACCAGCTACAGGTTATTTCTATGGACACACACACTGCCTGCTCCTCTGAAAGGACAGCTTTTAAGATGCATCCAGGAAAACAAATGAAAGAAATATGCAATCTAATTGGTAAATAAGCTCCTGGATCAACTGAAGGTTTAGCATCTTTTAGCAGAGAAAGAAAGAGAGAGAGAGCGAGAGGAGATGCAAATGCTTACACCTTTGTGATTATGCTTAGCAAGCTTATACAACCCACTTAGCATATATGCTGTGATAAAGTATTAACATGCACAGTCACAGGCCAAATAAATCCTGGATTAAAAAAAAGTGGTGAAACTGTGACGACTATTTTAGTCTCACAATGGAAGGTTGATCAAAGCGAAACCAAAAACAAAACCAGGGCTCAGGTTTATCTTTAATTAATGACAGTAGAAATATAAAACATCAACGTGTTAGGAATAGTGTGTGAGGGAACTGTTTTGGCAGAAATCCCTTCACTCAGTGTTGATCTGAGATGCTGTGTCTTTTAGGCAAGGCAGCTTTATTTGTATAGCACATTTCAGCAACAGGGCAATTCAGAGTGCTTTACATAAAAAGATTAAAATAGTAAAAGTTACAGTGCAGTATAAGAAATTAAACATTAAAGAGCAGTTAAAGACAGTCAAAATAAAATACCAAAATAAAAGTTACATTGCAGTATAAGAAATGAACCATTAAAGAGCAGTTAAAGACAGTTGAACATATAAAAGCAGATAAAATAGCAGATTTTAGACTGCTAGTATGGGACAATGTATAAACCGCTGCCCCACACAAGTTATTAATACATTTATTAATTTATTTGACAGGGACAGTGTACATTAATTAACATTGCTGTAAATGCACCAGAATTAGCGAAAGGCTATTTTTCATCCGTTGTCCCTGGACAGATCTTAAAATTGTCTACCTAAAAAAAAAAACACAATATCATATGACAATATCATGTGACTTTGTACTCTGGTTACCCATTACCAAGAGAGGAAGTACTTCTCTTTACACTACATTATAATCGTCACTAGGCTTAGTTTAATCAATGCAAACTTTGCAAAATCCTGAACAACTCCAACTGTTTCTTGTAAATGTTACCATAAAATCTATGTCACTCCGTGTTGGAGAAATTCTTAGGCATATATTCATTTCCTGTTCAGTAAGATGGAGAACATTTGCAAATTATTATACAGGACAATGTGCAGGTCCTTCTAGTATAAATAGAAGGATCTGTTTTCATTCCTTGAAGCATCTCATTAAAATACAATGACAGGGACTACGATGTTTGCCATCTTCATCTCCCCCTCATATCACGCCAGAGAGACTTCAATCATTGGGGCGATTTGAAATACATGTAGAAATAAGCCTCTATTGACTTCCCATCAGCTGAGAAACCATCAGCATATTCTGTCACATTACAAAACTTAATAGTCAATCTGTTATATCAAAATAACTAATTTGTGAATCATAATGTGTAATTCATCACATTATTGATCATGTTAACTGTTGACAGTTCAATCACAGCAAATTTAATGTGTTGCCAACATGTTTACAGCATATCACACTCTTAAAACTGCTGGGTCAAAAATAACCCAACTTGGGTCATATTGGTAACCCAGTGCTGGGTCAAATATGGACCGATCCATCGCTGGGTTGTTCTGACCCAGCAGGGTTGGGTTATGGCTTTGACCCAGCATGTTGGGTTATTTTTTTCTACCCAACAATTGGTTAAAATAACCATGTTGTTGGGTTAAAACGACCTAAAATGGGTTAGAAAAATACAACCCATATTCTGGGTTATCTGTATTTATTTTTGCATTAAGAAATGTTTTGATGAAATTATGAAATAATCAAGAACATCCCAGCATTTTGTTTTATTGCTTCAAGCGAATATTTAACTTCAGACAAAATTAAACATTACAATTAATTTCAGTTAAAAGTCAACATTAAAAGTAGAATAAGAGAATACAAAAATAATTTTACATTTTTGATTTAAAACATGTGATGTGTCACTGAACTTCATGCATTGAACTTTCAAACCAACTTTTAAATTTGGTGGCTAACTGTAGCATGCTAGCTCGTTCTCAATGGAAACACTGCTCCAACAGCCACTGGTGGACCAGAATCTCCAAAACAAGAATCTCCAAAACAACTACTTCCTGTCTCAGAATCTCCAAAACAACTACTTCCTGTCTCAAAACAACTACTTCCTGTCTCAGAATCTCCAAAACAACTACTTCCTGTCTCAGAATCTCCAAAACAACTACTTCCTGTCTCAAAACAACTACTTCCTGTCTCTCACTCTGGAGATAAAACAAGAGAAAACAGGATCTGCAGCAATGTGCAGTACAACAAAAATATGGTGTTTTTTGAAAATGTAACCATGGAAACCTATTCTGGTCCAACCTCAAAATACAGTTATCAACCGGAAAATGAGAATGGGCGCTTTTTAAACTACATAGTAGCAATCTGAGCTCGCATTAATTTGACAGCGTTTGATTCATGTCCTGGTATCTGAAACACGGTCGTCTGGATGAACTCCCAAACTGTAGCACAAGGTTTTGGATAACCGACATCAAACACAAAAAACGCCTTGAAACAGACATCCACAGCAGCCAAAAGAGACGGCTGCTCCAAGGCTGCCCCATTCACGATGACAAAAGCCTGTGAACACTGATGTCCTTCCCCAGCATTAGAACGTATGGGTGCTCTGTGGTGGATCTCATCAGGTACTCTGCCATGTTGGTCGCAATCTGAGCAAAAACAAACAAAAAGAATGAATAAATAAAAATACAAGATTCTTAACAAGCCTAGTTAGCCTTTGCCTAGTCCTAGATTTCAAGAATAAAACACATCAACATGAAACAAAACGCAAGGAAACTTGATTAATCAGATATAAAACCTCATTATATGAGCTGATATCCAATAAACAGATTACTGGATATGAAAACAGTAAATGCTACTATGGATGTGAAGGATATTAAAAGTGACGGTCTGAACTCACAGGCTGGACATCGATGAACGCCCTGCGCGTCTCCAGGCTGCTGGGACGGACAATTCTTCTCCCCAGTCTGTAAGGTGCAGTTGGGAGTAGAATTGTCAGCAGCTGCAAAGCTATATCGCCTTGTTTGTCTGTAAAAATTATAAAAATGTTATAAAATAAAATGCAATATTAAACATATTCGTAATTAACATATGCAGCATAGAATTGGACAATTTATTTGTGAATTCATAAAAGGTCCATTCAACTATGCTGGGCTGATTTAGTTGGCACCAGCAAAGCTGACTGGACTGTGAACTAGAGGACTACAATGGGACTAGGGCTGCACAACTAATCGCAATTTTATGGAAAATCGTATCATGAACTAGTGCAACATCCAAATCGCAGGGGGGGCAATATTTGTTAAAGACAAAATATGTCTAATTTTTGAGGTGTGTCCAGGATCCAACTGCGGGAACAGGCAGAAGAATAAAAACAGTCCTGAATAAAAGTAGCTCCAGTTCATGGCGCTTCCGCATCTTCTGTGTTTTTGGCGCAAGTCATTTCCTAACCCTAACCACCTTCAGGTATATAAAGTGTTAACAAGATCTTTTTTAAACGTAAATACCTCCTGAGAGCAAATGTAGGTTGGTGAGAAGGTCAGCTGTCTTCTCTTTCTTGGCCATGCAAATTATCTTGGCTGAGAACAGAGGGTTCCAGTTCTCGGTTAGTCTCCCAGAGGACTCCGGATGCAATACTGAGAAATCCTGATAAATCTAAGTACAGTAGAAGGCAAAGATGCAAAAGAATATGTAAGACACAAACAACGACTGACTCAAAGTAATTTTGTAAGATTGTAGCTCACCATGCCTGGAGTGTCCACTAAGCGTGGGAACTCTGTGATAATGTCTAGCAGTGATGTAGTCCCATTAGCTCGGATCCACTGGGCCCGATGGAGAGCAGTCTCCAACATGTGTTGGCCAACCTGGGACTGGGGCCAGATGTTATTTTTCAGCCACTCCGTCAATTGGATGGCCCGCTCTGGAGTTATAGTTGGTTCTGTGATGAGCAGAGAAATTAATAAGTTCTACCAAGTTGTGACATATTAAGACATCTAATTTTTGAATAGGGTGGGTCGGTTTCCCATACAAGAATCTAGTTTAGCCCTAGACTACAAACAAAATGAAGAGTTACGTAAAGAGTTAAATCTCTATATATGAAACTGGCCATAGAGTTGAAGAAAGAAGTACGTTACAAACAGGGTAGAGGATAAGTCTAATTGACTTCTAAATGGAGGAGCAAGACATGTTGCTGTAGGCCTACCTGGCAGGATGACTTGGGTGTGTTGTGGCACTTGTGATGTTAAATGTACTCGTCTGCCAGAGTGGAGCCTTTTCGGACATTGCGGAGACGCTCTTCCAGAAAGCCTGTTGCAGGTTTATGGCTTCTCCCTGGGGTGAACCATGCGTCCTAAAGTTTAGAACACAAATGATTTATGAAGCCACCCTGTCTTGAGAAGCTTGATGTTCTGTTTTTTAACTTACTTTGCATTATCTTTGCTATGTCTTTTTCCTCTCGCTTTTCCTCACAGCCTCACTCATATACTCTATTCTCACCGCTCGCTTTCCTTCTGCAGCCACACTGTCACTGATCTAGGAAACCTGCAGGCTACTCTCGTAACAGGAGGGGTTGCGATTAACCCCCATATCCCATGATACACTGCTTTTTGCAACCGTCACAGTCCTAGTAGGGGTTGTCACATTTGCTTTAGGTCAGTTCATTATTGTTTGTTAAACTTACATAGCCTGTGCCTTGACAGTCCCTCAGGCATGGAAACTGATCCACAATAGACGATGCCAGCAGAGCCTTTACACCTGAAGATGGACTTTACAACAATATGCATTTTATTAGCATTAAATACTACCACGAAATACAATATATTGATATATATATATAATGTTATTTCACAGTAATCATAAAAGAAATTATATAAAATTAAAATAAACCATGATTGCACTAAATGATCCCAGATCAAAAGGATGAGATAAGTAGTTTAGATGCAATTCTCATTAGTAAAACATTATGTAAAATAAAAATAATCTGTGTCTAAAAACTTACTTCTCTCCAAAGTGTTCAATTAAGTGGGACACAAGCATCCGGACCATGGAACATCTTTCCTTAATTGATATATGATTCTGTTCCTCCAGACTGAGAACCATGCATTTTCCATCAGTTGTCTTGTTAAGGATCTCACGGATATTCTATAAAAATGATTAAGGAACAGAGAAAGAAAGTATGCACGTATATATGAATATTATGACTATTGTCCTCCAATCAAAGTGAATCTTTTAAAAAGCTTCTCACTCAATTAAAAATAGGTTATTCAAGATAAACAAATGAACTTACAAATGTTGCTCCTTGTTCCACAGAAACTCTGTGTTGCTCTGTAGGTGATTCTGGGGCTGTTGAGCAGGCAGCTGTTTCAGGGCTGGGGTTTGAATTCTAAAAGTATATCAATGAAATTAAATCTTTAATACCATGTTCCATTCCATCAAATGGTATAAATTGGTTTAAAAAAATTAACATGTGTTATTGCTTAGTATACTTACTAGTTGATATAACATTTCCACAGCAGTTTCAAGTCTGATTATAGATCATATTACTAAGATGAGTTGCAATAAATAAAGCAGCGCATGTCATAGTTCTACGCAAATACGTAAATGCTTAGAAGATTACCAACTATATACAGTATTCCCTAGATTACATTCTATGTTCAAAATAGTCTGTATTTCAACGAAATGTAATGGTCATTGTTGTTTTTGTTGTGGGACCTTACAACATGGAGGGGTGATAGTCATCAATGGAATCAATGTCAACTGCCTCAATTGCTGAGGTAGGAAACACAGTGAAGGCGAAATAATGCCTTTCAAAGCCTGTCGTTTCCCAGTTTTTCACAATGACTCTGACTTTTGAGTTCATTACTACAATTCTCTGAATGGTTCCAAAATTAGGCTCACCATCAGGAGAGTGAGATACCAGAAGTGTCATTCCTGGCCGGTAGCTAGTACCCTTGTACCTAAGCCAAGATGGCACATAAACTTCTGTAAAAGCAGGAATTCCCTCAAACCCACTCATCTTCCCAAAATCCTCTATTGTACCAAGCAGTGTCACGCATCCTGGCCCAACTTCAAACTCATGGGAGAACATTTGGCCGGTCAGCAGAGTATAGCACATCATTGATGTCTGTAGGCCTGGGTTTTACAAATATTCCTAAAATTGCAGGTCACGTGGCTTACTCGTTTGAAAACCCATGCTTTGCTTCAAAACGCATAGACCAGAAGTGAACTATGGGCCCCAATTTCCTGATGGCTCTTGGATAATGAAGCATGAAATGATGTTTAGGCTTCAAGTGTCTGTTGGGGTAGAGGTCTAAAAAAAGACAATGGTGTTCCTGGATAAGATACCCCAAAAAGATGATTGCCCCATGCGTCAGTGCAGGAGAAAAGATCAACTCCATACAGCACAGTAATGAAAGGAACAATTCCCAGTGTTGGTTACCCTCTGGAACCAAATCCCCAATCATCAGCGGCAGCAGTCTTAGTAGACACCAAGTTTGTGATGCCGTTTGCCTAAGGGCCCCATCAGGATTTTTTAAGTCCTGGGGTTTGATGGCAGACGGCTTGTTGCAGCCATCGCAAAACCCATAGTCAAAGCTGGTCAGTCTATAGTTCAGCTGCTCAAGGGTTATGAATTTTTGCTCTATCAATGAATTGAGCACAAGCTTCATTTCAAAACCACCAACTCCCTCAAGGATGTCGTGCATTACATCAGGAGCTACGTTGTCGGTTACATGGTAAAACTGCAACTTGTTCAGGGCACAGTCTCTTTTGATGCCAGTTTCAGTTGGGTTGTTTAGAAGAGAGTCTGAGTTGTAGTACACCTTATCACGCAGCGATGAGGGATCCTCAACAGTTTGCGCCTCAAAACCGCTCTGTGTGCCCGACACCACCGACACACACTATTGGCTGAAAAGCTTTCTGAGTAACCAAGGATGCTATTAAGTCCAAGGTTATCCCCACACACCTGTGCCACTCCAGCCTTCACAATGCCTTTAAAAGTGTGGTTTCAATCTGAATACCATTCAGCTCCAGGTCCCTAATCTCATTCACAATTGGCTCTAGAACAGCATTCATTCCATACGTTTTCACATCATCAGTCTTGTACACTGCTAACAAGAACTGAGACTTCAAGCTAGACAGATACTCTGGTGGCAAGCATTTAATGGTGAAATAGATAAAACCAAGCTTGTGGACTGAAGTTTTAGAGCCAAGTGGATTCACCATCTCACAATCATCGTTGTAAAGTACCAGTGGAATAGAGAACTCTTTGGAAAAAAGAGGATTGGTACAAAAGACTGTGCCATCTCTAAAATCCTGAATGGCAGAAGTTTCACGCTTTCTCCAATCTAAGATTTTCTCCATTGTTCCCTGACTTTCCAAGATAAGCTTCAGCATAGGTTTTAGTGGAACATACTGGAAGTTGTCCCTAACTGCAACTTGTTTCACAGTACCTTTCTCACGATCAGTTTCTTGCATGTAGGAAAATCCAGGGAGAGGTACTGCTTCTGGCTGTACAAAGTATCCAGACTGGGTGAAATACTTCATTTGCCTGTACTCCGATTCAAAGCCCTGAAATGGTTCAGCAGCTAATGCAAATTGCTCTAGCAGTTCCTCTGCTTTAAGAGTCTCAGAGTGGCCTATCTCTCTTAAAAAAGAGACAGTTTTTCTCTTTAGACTACCAACTACATCTCTGATTAGACTAGATGTGTGTTCAACAACATCCCTAATCCCACTAAATGTCTGTGATGACTTAGACTTCAACCTAGCTAAGAAGAGTGCAACTCTGTCTTTGATGTTGTCATCCTCTAATTCATCCCATTCCTCCACTGAAGTCTCACTGCACTCTACCTCACAGGTTGACAGAACCACATCACGTTGTGGATCTGCAGACCTGTCAGGAAGTTCAACTGAAGAATTTTCTTCCTCTGTTACAACTTCAAATTCAACAGCATGGCCCAGCAGGTGTCTCCTAAACGATCTCATGTGATTAAATGAGCGATGGCACCCAACTTGAGCGCACTGGAAATATGTTGATGTGGAGTGAACATCATGTATCACTCTCAGATGGCCAAAAATGTCTTATGTCATTGCCAACAGATCTTCTACACTTGAAGCACACGTAACCCATTTGTGCAGACCTATGACTCTATGCGTACCTCAAGCAACTTTTTGAGCTGGCGCTGAAATTTTAGCCGTGGCCCAAGGAGAGGTATCAGGAGGTCAAGCTGGTTCCGTCCAAGAGATAAAAGCTCTCTCTATCAATCTGCTCAGCTGCAAAACACAACATTAATTGTATATATTACCAATAGTTACATAAAAATTTTGTTGGGTTGACAAACACATATAAACATGTATAAAGCAAGCTACACTGTATTTATTACCAGCTGCAAGATGGTCTTTACCTAAATTTGTTTTAAACCCCAGAATTAAAGTGAGTACTGTAGAATACCTTCAAACGCAGGGATCAGCTCAGGCAGGGTCCATTCAACAAGTTTCTCCTTCACAAAATCATCCATCTTTTAGAAATGAAGAGAGATATTTTTAGGGTCACATATGATTTATCACTTATGGATTGTTCTATAGCTCATCGGCCATGTCGACCAACATAGTAGCACTGACACAAGAAGTACCATCATAACCACTAGAGCGCTCACGTTGACCGTTTAGATTCAACACTGTAATCTCGCATGCTAAATACCCAAATGAGAGAATATCTAAGATTTTTTTGTATAATTATGTATTCATTAATATGGATACTATAGCATACAGTAAACACTATAACAGTGTACATTCACATGATTACTTTTCAATAGGGAATAACCATTGCATTTTTAGATGAACCTAGCAAAGACTATCAACATTTTACATAATGTAAATATTACAGAACTAATGCCCAGCCTCAGCAGCCCGGCCCAGTGGAGTCCAGACTGGAACATCCCTCAAATCGTTTGGCACTTTTAAGACTGCAAATCAACACAAAAACAGCTAAAAATATTCAGTAAAATATCTTAAAATGCAACTTTTTCCATCCTATTGAAGCGTGTATCACCTAAGATACTGTAATACATATTTCCATAGTACAGCATTTTCTTCAGAGCTCAGGTTACAGAGTCTATTAGTCATGCTAATCAATGGTTAAAAAGACTGAATGTGAGAACAAGCAGATAGCTGCTAATGCTAACTTTAGTTCAACAGTCTCGCTTTGTCAGACCATCACACTCATCCTACAGCTCAGCAACACTACAGGAGGTCATTATGTACTCACTGGATTTTAATCACAATAACATTATCACAATAACTTGATTAGCATTAGCTAGCTAGCTATATGCTGACTCACTGCAGCCAGGCTGTTAGCTAGCTAGCTATATGCTGACTCACTGCAGCCTGCTGTTAGCTAACATTATCGTAGCTACATATTAACAATACAGAAGTAACCCTAAACACAAACGTACCTTGTAACTGTTAGCCTGCTTAACACATAAGAGAGAACAAGTCTCTTTACTTTATCATCGTCATGTTTCGCGTTATTATCAGTTTTATAGCTTTAGAGCTCAGGCTATAACGTTAGCGCTAACGGTCCATTTTACCTGCGTCATCCTCACTGTCAAGTGCGTCAACGACGTGCGGGACGCTAAATAACAGCTACTCATAACATTAACGTTATATAGTTAATTAATTCCGTGTAAGGGTGTTAGTGTGTTTACAGGAACCACAAATAGCGATATAGAAAACTAGAGATTTACTAGCTAACGTTAGAGGAGAGGCAGTTAGCTAGCTAGATACAAGATGAGTTTGAGCTAACAGTTAACCGCTAACGGTTATGTCCTATCGCGCTAGCTTAGCCTTATAGCTCGCTAGCTGGCGTTAGCTAAAGTGAACTAACGTTACGGTTAACCATACAGACAGCTACGTTAATGCTAACATGTCTTTCAGTTCACATTATCACGAAAATTGTATGGTTATTTTAACATATTTGTATTGTTTTACCGTCCTAAAGTTTCCCACGACTTACCGGAGCTGTGGTCGTCTATGTCCTGGGGCCTTCTGTCCAGAAATGGCGGAAGAATGAGCCGCTTTGGTTTGACCCATCGCGTTGGGTTACAGTCTTTGACCCAACGTTGGTTTAAATCAACCCAACCTCAGACCCAACAGCCTTAACCCAGCATTTGGGTTATTAAAATAACCCAGCGTTTTTTAGTGTGCACAGATGATAAGATGTGCTGTGTGTATAGCTACTGTTCCTTCAGTTTACAATGGTCAATGGTAGATTAACCACTTGAGATTCTAAGTAGTATTTCCATTAACAGAGTTAAACAAAATCCGTTTTTTCATTTCTCGCCAACAACCATTAATTTTGCTGAAATGACACTAGCATTGTCAGTTGTAGCCAGCTAATTAACCCAACGTTGGCTCATTTTAGCCAGATGTCCATTACCTTCTGCTTTCTTTGTGTTGGGATTCTTATCCGGTGGATTTCTGAGGACTATGGTTACCTGCTCCTCAGATCTCTGCAGGGTAAATCCAGACAGCTAGCTAGACTATCTGTCCGATCTGAGTTTTCTGTTGCACGGCTAAAACAACTTTTGAACGTAAACTTCCCCAAAGCCAGTAAAGACTGTTTGTGTCAAAATCACTCAGTCATTGGCAATTTTAGACCCTTTTAGGGGGCAAGTTAGTAGTTGCGAACTGGTCTGTTAGTGACAGAGGAGGACAAGCAATTAAAAGTTGAAACAGGTTTATTATCCTGTGTCTCCGATGCTATGCACCTGTAATCCAGTCAAGGAAAGGGTTAACAGAAACAAAGTTTTGGCCAATTGGAGGTGGTTGTGCCAGACTCCCACCTTTGGCTAACTCTCACTCTATCTAATCTGTCAGAGGGAGAGCAGGTGTGTGGTTGTGAACTTTAACGTTTGTCGTGCCCAGAGAAGAAGTTAAGTTGGTAATTTCATGGCACAGATTAGAACCCAAAATTAAAACATAAGCAACTAAAATTGCTGAATGTGAGAACATTGTGTCAAATTGGTGGTTGTTTCTGTGTCAAGTTTAGTTTATTAATTGTGTCAAAAAACGTTAGCTGACGTTGTTATTCAGTAGCTAGCTCAGAGACTATCAGCTAATGAAATTACTGTTTTAGAGTGTGTGTGTGTGTGTGTGTGTTTGTGGGGGGGGGTTTAACACTTTTGCAAAGCACTGTATCACTGTCCTTTCTCATTAGGGGGCTGAGCCCCCCTAAAGGTCTGATCCTAGAATCGCCTACGTCATGTCACCGTGTTAACATGGTACATGGCAACATGAAGCAGAACATAGTGGCTCATATCTCTAATGCTTTTTGAAAACTTAAGGCGTTCTTCATAAAACGTGTCAAACACAATCACATTTTTGTATACATTTGTATTCATTTTACATTAGTAAGCTACAGGACAGCATCTTTCAAAACATGACCTGCGCAAAAGAGAAAAAAAATGAATGCGCCATCGTATCCAGCACTTTTGAAAATGAGTCTCTGTCCCCAGCACATATCAAACCAAACTGACGCCCATGCATGTACCGTCCTCCATTAGATTTATCCACTTATGCATGTGTAGGCCAATATCTATCATTGGATAGTGCCATTTATCAATGGTACATTTTATAGATCCCAAAATGGAGTAACTCAACACCTGTCAGTGATGATGATGATGATGATGATGATGATGATGATAATACTGTAAGCAAGTAATAAGATCTCAATGTATTGCAGTAACTTTCTAAATGAGTGAACAAGGTAGCTGCTCTAGTTAGCTGGACATGCTAACAACTGCAGCATTTGTTAAAGCAAACCCACCATTATGCTTCAGTGTTTTGTTTTGGAAAAGCAAAGAAAAAAACACCACCCTCCATGTGGAGAAATCCCTGGTTTGACAAACTTGTGCCTAGTTACTGTTGCTAAGCTATAATTAGACAGTCACTGTTTGGAAGAGGGGTTTAGCAAATGGTCAATTTGTCATATTTTGTAACCAGTTTTGGAAAAGAAATTGTGCATTGGACTAGTAATAAATAACTTTTTCCCCCCAGCATGTGCACTGACCTGAGGGCTCCCTGTTACTGGTAACTTAATGATCACAGCTGTTGCTACATGTGCACTGCATGCTATTGGCTTCAGGCCACCAAAGAAATGCCGGCCCAGATGGCATTTTGAACTCACACAATCTACTATATGCATGTACCTATAGTAACTTCATTGTACCTATTGTTTTTCACTGCAGGATGAATTCAAACAGGGCTAACAGTGTTTGCTCCGGTCAATAAAAGTCCTGACATAACAACAAATAAATCAATTAGAGGATTTGAACATTTAATTATTATTTCCTACTCTCAGCAATACAATCTCTGAAGAACAGTGTGCAAACTGGATTGATTAAACCTTCCTGTTCAATCTGTTGGGCCAATCAGGCCTTTCCAACCGATGACCCAATCTGTGTCCCAGACCTGTGTTTTATCTGGTGGTTTACATTAAAAAGTGCATGTATTTAAAGTGGTGCTTTTCTGCAGCAGCTGGCACCACCAGCCGAGCAGCTAATGCTGAAAGCACTTTGAAAGTAGTAGTTAGAGGAATTAGTGAGGGCCGTGCACAGATCGGAGGTGGACTCTGGATTTTTTTTGTTTAATAGCTCGCTCTCTCCCTCCCATCCCCTCTTTCCCCGATATATATGCATGGCTCGTCACCAGGGGGCTCGCTGAATATGGGCAACACTAAGTGGAAAAGAGTGTTAAGTGTGGTTAAAAGGAATGGAGGGGATATGAAACAGAAAAAGTGTGGAAATTGGCTTCGGCAGCACAGGTTGTGTTGTTCACAGTGGTGGTGCGGTGTAAGGTAATATTTTAATGAGCAGTGGTTAGTAGATCGTCACTGGAGCGCAGACTTAGCCAATTCAGATCTCCGGTGAAAGGAGGGGGTGTTTGAGCGTTAAAAGCCGCTCTGAGTGACTGCTCAACAGCAGCATTGCTCTCTAAGTGGTTGTCGTTTGACAAAACACTTTCCATGTTCCTTAAATGACATGTTTCCATGCCGGTAACTCTTGTGTTGACTCTCTGTTGATATGTTTTCATAAATGTTGCATGCCTGGCTCACGGAAGCGATGCAGTCATTATGTGAGTCCAAAGCATTTTCTCATCTCAACTCTGTGTTAAAAAAATATTTTAAAGATGTCTGGGGACCACAAACCAATCTCTGGATTACCTATGCATGTGCCTGTGATAGTTTGGAAGCATAATTCATGTCAACAATTTAGGCATGTTCTGAATATTATTATGGCTGCTTGACATACCGGTTATTACAAGTAAATGTTTTATGAAACAGAACTTCTCAGTCATGTGGGGGGAGTATTTGAGGCAAAACTACTGTAGGATTCATCACATTTCTGGGTCAGATTGCATCCATAAATCTTTTTTATTGAAAATGTCATTTCTGCCCCACCTCGCCTGATTCCTCATTCAAAAAAGGAAAAAAAAGTAAGAGAAACAAAAACCAAAGGAGGAATAGAAAAAGATTGTCTAGACATATGTTGTAGAGAGACAGATAATTGAGGCCCTCCGTCCTTGATCTGTAGATTAAATTTTCATTTACAGAATAATATACAAAGCTGAAGAAAAGCCTTCAAAGAGTCTCTGTGAAACTGATAACACAGCACATATCAACATTCACCTGACATTAGGTAGAATGCCATTATAATATGTGCTGTGCTATCGTTTCGGGGCCGAACGCAACGAAAGCAGTTTTCAACGATGAAGCCTTGAGCTTGCCTTGCAGACTGGCAACTACACTGCCAATTATTCCACCAGTGTCAAGGTTGTATACCTTTCACACTTTGAGCACCTCTTAGCTGCACTGATATCTACTTCTAGATTTAAACAACACTGTATTAAATATCAGTCATTTTCATCACTTTATTGTTTGGTATTATAATGTTATGTCTGATTGGCACTTGAGCCATTAAAGTAAATGTCCTTTTGTAAAGTGGTGTCAAAGCCCGTCCGAGCAGTAGGATTAGACTGAGACTGTGATAAGTGAGCAGGCAGCAGCTAATTAAGAGTTGCTTATCCCTCCGAATACAGTTTCATATATCAGTAATCCTGTATGACCTCGGCCACTGGATACCGTGGATTGTTGGCTTAGGCACAGAAAGCTCACTTATATTTATTTATATATATATATATATATATATATATATATATATATATATATATATATATAGAATGATGTAATAGATTTCACTTTGTCCATTAACAGATCATTTGACACTGTAATTAAAAACAGCTCACAGTGATGAATTAATCAATCCCCCTGAGTGGGTTTGTAAGATAAGCTGAGAGCGGTTTCTCTCACACCGGAGAGCAGAAAGTATGCGCAGTATTTAGATACTTTGGAGAGGAAATTGACAGGAACTGTGATTTAAGCAGCTGAATGAAAAAGGAGAGACAAAAAGAAGTGTGGGTGTGGGTGTGGGTGTTTAAAAATGTATGTACCATCGGAGTGACGTAATTGTTACTTATTATTAAGAGGTTTAAGTAGCACATTGAACAGTTCATTTTCAACTGGATGAAAGGTGCAATATATGAAAATGAAATGCACTGGTAGACATATAGAAATGTGAGGCGTGATAACACTAGTGGCATGCTCAGGGTTGAAGTTATTAGCACTGTGGCATGTAAGCAGCAGGTTACCAGTGAAGGAACGTCTGTTGCATGGACTCAAACTCTTGAGTATTCACTCAGTTTCTGCTGTTGGAAATGTGAAGATACTTAGAAATGTGTTGTTTCTTTGGCAGTAAATCACCACTGGTGTGTAGTTTTTATCAGGTTGGTATAACATCTATGTAACATTGAGACTTTGCTCTGAAAAACGACCCTATAGGTCTGTAGATGCAGCAATTGCGACCCATATTTTTATTTACTGTTAGTCGGTGCCCTATAGTATCAAAGCACCAAACTCTGTGTAAGCAGTCAGGTGGTGGGTGGGTAGTTCAACACAGGACTTTCACGCAGGAAACCTGAGTAAGTGTCCCATTTGAAAATAAAGTAAACAACGAGATATTTTTAACTTCACGGAACAAGTGGAACTACGTCACGTTTTATGTCGCGTAATTATGGCATGTCCGCATGCACAGAAGTGAAATAACGTAACTGATTTTAACTCAAACCACGATCTTCTTCCTAAGTAAGTTTTTTTGCCTAAACTTAACCAAGTTGTTTTTTTGTGCCCTAACCTTACCAAACTGCAACTGTTTCACAATGTTAACGCCAAGTTTTAAACCCGACTGTTACGTTTAGGTACAGTATGAGAACTGAAAACGCTTCTGTGGGTCATATTTCCTGCTAGGCTTGCTAGTTTGTGAGAAGCTCCTAGGGGGTTGTATTAAAAGGTTATGTACACTTCCACAAGTGACCTATGTGGTTGTATGGTTTGGAGGACTTGTTGGTAACATTTATGTTATATAATAAACCTAATTGACATTTTCACATCAAAACTACACAGCTGGACAATTTAAGTTTTTTTTTTTATCTCATGGAAACATTAAGACATTTGCAGCACCAAATACTGTTGGAAGAAACATAATTTTACATACAGACATAGACACATATTACATGTATTAAGACAACTCAGACCACTTGGTTAAGGTAAGGGGAAGATGATAGTAGCTTTGTGTAATATTTAAACGGTCAATAGCTTTAGGTTTATCCATCCATCCATCCATCTTCGTCTGCTTATCCGGTATCGGGTCGCGGGGGCAGCAGCTCCAGCAGGGGACCCCAAACTTCCCTTTCCCGAGCCACATTAACCAGCTCCGACTGGGGGATCCCGAGGCGTTCCCAGGCCAGATTGGAGATATAATCTCTCCACCTTGTCCTGAGTCTTCCCCGAGGCCTCCTCCCAGCTGGATGTGCCTGGAACACCTCCCTAGGGAGGCTCCCAGGTGGCATCCTCACCAGATGCCCGACCCACCTCAACTGGCCTCAACTTTAGGTTTATTATTATACGTAAATGGAATTGACTATTTGATTGACGTATCGTGTCTTATGTCAGAATTTATTCGCAGCTTGACGCTGGGATCTGTTTGCCTCATGTGACCTGAAACTATATTTTGCTAAGAGGAATACTAGGTTTTGTAGTATAAAAGCACATGATTATTTACTGTAATAAAGTTACAGCAAATTCCACTTGATTTAATGCAACTTATGGATTTCATTGAATTCTTTTAATTATATGCAGCAGCACATTCTCGAGGAGTCACAGGAGATCTGGCATCCTCGCTCAACTGACTATAGGTGCAACAAATAAACAGTAAACTCAATTCCCACTTGCAATTGTCTGTGCACTCACCAAAAATGTGGCCTCATTTATGCTTTAAATTAGCTTGCATAAATAGGCTGAAGTATGCCCGGAAAACACAAACACAAGACTCTCCACTGGAAAAGGCACAAAGGAGCAGTGCAGATAAAAAAAAAACTTTTAAAGGGACTCTAAAACGGAATTAAGCAGGCCTGTCAAAAATTAAACTGGCACTGGTTTGAAAAGGGATTCTTTTAGCTACTCTTCTTGCTCTTCATTCCTTTTCCCAGAACACGCGGGGCCCTGCCAAGACATTACAGTCCACATTGCAGATCTGTCTGCCATCGAGGACAACCTCACACAGATTCTGTTAATACTGCTTATTGTCTTGTAAAGGAAAACTTGAGCAATGTTACTTTTTTTTATCCAGAATTTAAAGACTTGAGCTTTTGGTAAACCAGGTTATATCTTCTTAGTCTAAATTTTTTTCATTTTTTAGTCTGCATGGATTGTTTTGTTTATACCCCTTTAGCCAGACCTAAGAATACCTGATTCATATCTTTCAACACATTAGTTTTCAGTAGAAGTAGTTGTACTAGTAGTATTAGTCAGTTTTTAGTAGTCTGCTTTAACTTATCAGACCTACATTATGGAAAGACAGAAGCCTTTATATTCTTTATATTTACTAGACTTGTTTAAGTGAGTAAATAATCACAATGTTGAATATAGGAATAGGGATCGCTGTGGCACTTAAAACGGAGTCTGTTGCCCGCGACTGAAGGAATTTAATAGAAACACAGGGCACACATCAGGTGGCTGTAGTAAATTAATTACTGAATATCAAGTGTCATACAATCAAATATGCCCAGCCCACATGGGGTTTTATTGATAATCCTTTAAAAGCCTGTAAAAACAGAGCTAAGTCAAAGGACTAATACAGTAATAGTAAACATTTCATGTAGGGCTGGCTGCAACTAATAATTATGTTCATTGTCGATTTAATCTGTCAATTATATTTTAGATTAATCAGTTAGTCAGTTAATTAGTTGTTTGGTCTATCAAATGTCAAAAAAGCCCATCCAAATCCCATCATCACATCCTCAAATGTCTTGTCCACTAATCAAATATATTCAGTTTATTGTCATAGAGGAGTAAAGAAGCTAGAAAATATTTACATTTAAGAAGCTAAGTCCTCAGACTTTTATGAATTTTATTCATAAGTAATTACTCAAAATGATTAATCGATTATCAAAATAGTTGCTGATAAATGTAATAGTTGACAACTAGTTGATTAATCAATTAATCTTTGCAGCTCTACATTCAGGTATATTGTATACAAAGATATTTATCAGTATGCAATGTCAGAAATACTATGAAATGATAAAAATGATATTTAAAAATGTTGAGGCTATCCTATCTACAGTATGTCCCCTGGGAAACAAATGTTTCACTGCCAAATGGTGGAGGGTGGATTCATCTACGTATATTACTATTCCCCAAACCAATAAGGAATTTTGAATAATGTATTATGAGCCAGATTTGTAGCAGGCACACTTACATATGCTGTGAGAGAATCCTATATCAAAAAGAATAATATATTTCTTCAATGATTTCATTTTGTGATTGTTTCATCTTTATATTTCATCAATGGCCTTGATAACTTGCCTACTGCACCGTACATCGCACACTTACTGTTACTAAAATATAAAAATATAAAAAGGGGAACCCTCACCTCATCCAAAACACAGAAACGTGTAAAGCAGGACATGCTTAATGTTTGTGTAAGAATGTGATAGGATAACAGTGTTGGAGGAGCTTTGTATGGAGTAAAACTCAAGTTCTAAATTGCTCTGAGAATTGGCTTGTCCAAACATGTCAGAGGACTCAGTTAGACATCCAATTAGGGCTGCGGCACTGTCAGAGCTATTGGCTATACAAACCTTAATTAACTATACTTTTATGAAAAATGAATCCAAACAGGCTGCAAATCCTCTTTAGATTGGTGAGGGGACGGGGGTTGACGTCTCACCCCATTTGAACGGTTCGTTCATCTATATGGCACCAGTTATGACAGGCTGTGTGGACCTCTTACCAAAAGCTTAGAAGAACAATTAGATAAGTGGCAGTTGCATGAAAACATGCAATAGACCATGTCTCAGTATAAGTGAAAGCCTCTGATTGTACGTTTTAGTCCATCAAATATCCCTCTCATGGAGCCACCCCTTCTCTACTTTCTTCTTCCTGCCAAACGGTGATTAGATCAGTTTAGCACATTGGCGGCGTGCCCAAATGCCGCCAGAGATGCACATTTTGTTTTCCTTTTGTGGCCTGTTCGCCCTTGTTGTTTTTTCTATCTGTATTTTGTCATCTGGCATTTAGTTCTTCATGGGTGACTCACTTGCATGGACAGTGTTTTACCATGCCCAGATTAAGCAACCTTGTTCTCTTTCACTCTGTGAGACTGGGGTCCTCTTTATGCTTGCTCTTCCTCGTTCCCACGCGTTATGCTCTGCCTGCATTATTTATGAATGCATGCAAAGCTACTTCTGCTGAAGCAAATGGAACGGGAACCTTGCCTTGCTCCAGTGTAAATAATGCATTTGGCATGAAGTTGGCAGTCTTGGAAAGGTATTGGTGGACGTTTATGTGGCGGAGCACGGTGTTGTCTTGGAGCCGCATGAATACTGGCCCAAGTCCCAAATTGTTGCCCTTTAGAGTCTCTGGCACATACTGCTGTCCTAAAGGGGGCTAATGAGGTGCAGTACAATCGTTCTGAGTTTTTCTTTTTGACCCTTACATATTATGATGCAGAACAGAGAGTCCAGCAGCACCAGCAGCAGCATGGGGACTCATTATTTTAGTGGTACTATAACTGGCGAGGGTGGCTTGTTTTCCTAGAAAGCTCTGCTGTGCCACAATCTGGCCATGGACACAGCAATACAAGCAATTGCCTCTGAGGAAAACACAAAAAGCTTCCTGCTCCCAACAGAGAACAATCAAGATGCTTATTGATGACCCAAAACTGATTGAATTCAGGATTCAAGAGCCATCGCCCCTGGTCTGCATTTATGCAGAGGACCACCCCCACTCACATTCACTCTGCCTGTTTCTCACTTTGTTAGATCTTGTTTCTTTTTACAGCTCATCTTTAAAGTTGAAATTGACCTATTTTCAGACTAGTATAGTAACTGCTGAAGCGCAATGTGCAGCTCACTGAATGAAAGGAGTGACATCACCAAGCTGTCACTCTTCCGAGTGACACGCACCAGTCACTTTAATGTTTGTGCAGAATGTAGGTCAGGAAAAGTTTGGTTCCCCTGGATCTGAGCCTCTTGGAGCTGCATTGGCATACGGTTTCAATGTTGGCAAGGATGCAAAGGCTAGGTTGGAATATACCAAGGAGGGAGATAGATTAGATGTTAAGAAATCTCTAAACATCTTTTTGCATATTTTTCCTTCAAGGGTGAAAAAGGGAAGAGTTTATTGATGAACAAAAATGTACAACAAATATAAATACATGTAAATATAAAATAAATATCAGAGGGCTAAAATTGGTACCACTTATAATGAAATACACCCTACCCTGACCTGGTTTGGGGGTTAACAACACCCCCACATCCAGCCTGGCTGAGTACCTTTGTTCATCTCTTGGGGCAGCACAATGGTGCAGTGGTTAGCACTGTCAGTGTAGGTTTCCACATCATTTGTCCTCCACTATGACACATTACATGGGATAAATTGAGCAATTGTCACACCCAATGGTTATTTTTGTTCCCAATGCCCCATGTCAGTTAGGTTGAGCCATCATTGGGCTAATTTCGCATAGCCTGCATTTGGCATAAGATTATAACTATGAATTTAATCTCAATCCGTCATTGTTAAATTTGCAAAAATGCACAGCATAGATAAATTACATTTGATGGGGTCTTGGTGGTTACCACATAGTCTTTAGAGGCAATCTGCAGGCCTTTGCTGCATGTCATGCCCCCCCCCCCTGTCCACTATCCAATATAGGTAAAATTAAAATACAACAGCAAGAGGGCTGCAAGAGCTATCGAGAATGCATTGCATTGTTTGTGGAGGTTTTATGTGGAAGAAGGAAATGAAATACGAATATTAGAAATGTCTCACACTTCCTTTGCTCCTGATAATTGTTGAGGAGCAATGTTTACTCACACTTATACACAGATTGTTGGACTGCTGGTTTAGTGCCGTCATTAGTCCTTTTTCTTGGTAGTTCTTATCTGCTCAGTCAGTCGTTGGAGCTTAATTGTATGAGAATGAGGACCTGAGTGAAGACTGTTTATTCTAGGCTGACTTATATTGCTTTAAAGCAGCAGAATAATTTTCTGCTTCAGCAGACACATTGTTGGATGAAATGTAGAAATAAAGCTTGAAGATCCACTTAGCATTACTTTGATCTTATTACAGCTTATGCCTGGCTCACGCATTCAGTTTATGTCAAAATGCTTTTCACGGTTTTGAATATTCATTTATTCATTTTGTGACTGACTCAAAATGAAACATGACAATAGTACTGCTGAGGGGGAAATAAATAAAAATAACCGAGAAAATTCAACAAACTTATCTAGGTGTTTTAAAATGCAAATTACTCAAAAGTATCAAAAAGATTATAAATTCTTTTTGAGTGAAATATTAATGCAACCACGATGGCATTTATCACTGTTTTTGGCGTCTGAATTCTCACTGGTATACTTTGTCAGCACTATCCGTATTTGTGGAAAAGCTTTTCACTCATACAAAGTTTCAAATTAGAGACTCAAACCTCCAGAAATCAAAACTGTAACCTGATGTATCAGGTTAATAACTAGAGCCCTTCAGCTTACAATGATTATCAGACCATTTCTATTATTAATATATCTATTATCTATGTGGGGGTTGCAGTAGCTCAGTCTGTAGGGACCTGGAGGGTCGCAGGTTCAAGTCCCCATGCGGACCAAAGTACGGAGTGTGGATTGGTGGCTGGAGAGATGCCACTTCACCTCCTGGGCACTGCCTGGTGCTCTTGAGCAAGGCACCGTACCCCCCCCCCAACCGCTCAGGGCGCTGGTCCAGCTGGCAGCCCACTCACTCTGACATCTCTCCATTTGTGCATGAATAGGTCCTGAGCATGTGTGTGTATTTCAGGCCTGTGTGTAGTGATACTAACAAAGTGTACACAGAGTGTAAATTGTAATTTCTCCACTGGGGATTAATAAATAGATAATAATATTAGTATTTATTTACAAGCAGAACATGTATGGTAACCCCGAGGGTTGTCAGTTCTGGTTATTTTTTGCTTTCAATAGCCCGACCGTTATTAACCGGTTACTTTTTAGACCTATAGACTGACTTGCGTAACCGGTCAAAATATTCTTGGTCCCCCTAATTAAGATTTATGTACACTTAATACATGTTTATGACACACCATAATGTAGTTGTAAGCAAATTTAAGGATGCATGGTATAAAACAGTATAACATAGCTGTAAGCATGTATAAATATATATGATTACACACATTTATTATAATATATACTGTATATGCATTAGAGCCATTGAAATGAATCGATGCATGGGGATGTGGATGATTCTGCATCGATGCAGTGACAGACCATAATCGATTATTGCCTGCTGATGTTTGTTGTGGATTTTCCGGTTGCTGCTTTTTTTAGTTTTTGCTTTTTTTTTCCCTCTCTCGGCTGAGTTGCTTCATTTCCAGAAGTGGGTCATAACGATTTACTAAAGGCTCGACGACGTGACTGTGTTTCACCAATCAAACGTCGTTGTGCAGTCTTGTCACGTGACCATGCTCGATCTCAGCGGCGGGCAGGTTAGCTTTACAGTCGTAGCAAAAGAAAAATGTCAGAATCAACCGTCGGCAATGCAGACACAGACTAATAGGAACACCCCCGGCCTCATATTGACAGCATATATACTGTACCTTTTAGTAAAAGTGCAAAACGGCAGCTACATTATGCCTGATTGAATGCTTGTGTTAAAAAATAAATCAGAAGTTACTCAGTAGTTGAGTAGTTTTTTCACAAGCACTTTTTTTACTCAATTATTTGTATGACTTTTTACTTTTACTTGTGTTATATTATTCTGAACTAACAGTACTTATACTTTATATTTTATAGTACATTGACAAAAAAGTCTTAACTCCAGGTCCACGTACAGCATTTGATTGGTTCCCGAGCTTTGAGCCGTTTGAGTTTTCTCACTTGTCGTGAAGAGGAATTATTTGTAAATACATACTTAACACACACAATACGTCACATTTCACATGCATATTTTATGTGATAAAAACTCTGTTACATTGGTGATCTGTCACAGAAGCTTCATGAGAGGACCTATACTTGTTGACACACATTTAACACTTATATCTGCACAACTACATTACAGTGTTGTAAAGCATTTATTAATTGTTAATAAACTGCTTATAAATGCTAGATAGGAGAGTTTAAATACCAATGTATAATTTCCGTCATCGTTATCCTGGGAACTTTATTCTTTGAGGAGTTTAAAAAGGACACATTCGCTTGTGTGTAGCATATTAAAGTAAAGTACGGAATGACTGTCGTGAACAAATTTTTGCCTTTTTTGAATTTTCATCCAAGCCTCATTGTAATGCTTAGATGGTGATGTACAGTTTGGCAAATGCAGTTTAGTGTTTCATTTGCATATAATGTGACTGAATGGAAAAACAAAGTGTGCTTATTTGCCAGCAGCACTGTTTTAGACCTACAGTGACCGACTCTTCCTCTGGTCCCCATGCCTGTGCAGTGCGATGATGCAGTAGGACAGCTATCTGATCCCTGCTGCGTTGTACCGTGTGTCTGGTGGCACAGAACATGCTGTGAGGACACAGGATGAGTCAGAAGCAAGTAGACCATAGCTTCACCACAATAGTGAGAGAGATAGAGAGATAAAAAGGGACAGAACGAGAAAGAGGGACTAGCCAAGTTTGTCAGAGGACTCCAGCTACACTGAGATGACCTCTGCCTCTGCACCCTAGGGGATGTTCTCCAACAGGTCTGAGCCTAATGTTGGCTTCTGGATTTAAGTACTCGGCCCCCTCTGCTCTGCCGCTTCCAAAATAACACCACACCAAGCCCTGCAGGGGGTGAAAGCTGGAACACAGCCCCAATCCTCCACCACTGCCCACTAAATTTACTGCTGCTTTTCATAACTCCAATTTTCTCTGTCAGTATTAGACACGGTGGGAGTCTGCGAATCACATAGAGCTTGATTTTGGCAAGTTATTGAACTAGAAATAACTATGAAAATCAAGTTTTTGTACAGCAGAATTGGAAATGTCTTGCTCTTTTACTATCTTTATAACACATATTTGTAACCACAATTTCCCAAGTCAGAAAAAGTCTGAATGGAAAGCAATTTGAATGGAACGCAATTTGTTCACCAGATGTCTAGGAGCCATTGTTAAATAGTGCGGACTAATAGGTCTTCCAACACTGTTGTTGTTGTCCCTTGGAGCACAGTGGGGCGAGCTTTAATTGATTGGTTGAAAAGCTAAACTGAGGGAATAAGCCACACTATTTTTGCCATTTAATATTGACTGAAATGATGTACTATATATTGGCCTCCAACATGCCACATCATCTTCTCCCCCCTAACATGTCAAGGATGTAGGTTTGGTTTCAGAACACCATTTCCTTTATATGCCATTTTGTTTTATACATTTATATCAACACCAAATTATGCTGAAATTGGTTTTTTTGTGCTTTCCATAATAGTGGTAGTACATAAAACAAAAATAGAAATGAAAAATTACTGCAGCATTAATGCACCAACTCATAAAAACATGCTTAGTTTTCTCAATAATTATTATTTCCAACTTGACAATGTGGATATACGAAACTTTTAATACAATGAAATACAAAGTCCTTTTTTTTTTTAGCCCAAATACGGAAGTTTTCTTCTCAGGCTGCATTCAGCTCAACAATGTCCACCAGGGTAGGGTAGCGTGTGTGTTGCTTGTGAGAAAAAGTACAGGGCAGTAAGGTCACAAAGCATTTGCAGCTGTTTGTAAAGCTAGCTGTGACGCGCTCTAATAAATTAGGGCGTCTCTATGTGCCTGGGTAGCTCACCTGGTAGAGCAGGGGGCGATGTAGAGGTTTACTCCTCGACGCAGGTTCAACTCTGCCCTGTGGCCCTTTGCTGCGTCTCATTCTCCCTCCCTCTCCTTTCATGTCTTCAGTTGTCTTAAATAAATAATGGCCTAAAAAAGCCCCAAAAATGACCTTAAAAAATAGACTCAGATTAGAACATTTTTATCAGCTCAGAACTGTGAACTCTCAGGATTCGGTTTGTCGACAGCTCGTTGATAAGAGGAATCATTTCAGACAGTTTTTACTTGAGTCTTAACAAAGAAATATGCTCCACTGGGAAAGAAAAACATATGATATGATTTGGAAAATGGCAGTAATGTCAATTATATTTGATATATAGTGAGGCTAAAGCATCAAATATTGCCCATGTGGTCATTTAAGCCTGCAAATAATGAGGTTTCTGCATGTCACAAGCCTGAACCTGCAAGTTGAACACATTTCATTGCATTTATTTAAGATTTTGAAGCATAGAAAAACAAAAAAAAGAGTCTGATGAATGCCATAGTTTTTATTTTCTTTGCCCTTCTTGTATGATGCCGTCGTATTAACAGACTTAAAACATCATCCAGCATTTGACTGCGAACTGAGCCATATGCTGCAGTGTTAGTTGTGCATTTGATTACATGCAGTGCACTGTTCCCTCAGAAGTTATGATTTAGTCAGGTAATCAGTCTTCCTGACTTTTGCAATGCAGTTTTGGCCATTTCTTCGCTTTTTGCTGTGTTTCTTTCCGCTCGCAGGCGCTAGTGGGAAGCGAGATAACCATTATTCAACTCGAAAAAAGTCATATAACCATTCCAATGCCTCCGATGTTGTGCAGTTAAGGTAAATTAAGCTAAAAAAAACTGTATAGTTCCCCTTGGCTGCCTGATGCTCCTTAGCCTTGTTGTGTGAGTTTTCCATGGCAGTCAGTTGTGTAATGTTTAAACATTTCGCACATTATGAATTAAGTTATCTGTAGGATTGCACAGGATTTGTGGGTACAAAAACATGCTGGGGGCAGAATTCTATCACTTTATGGAAATGGCCATTCCCTCAATCCATTTATCTAGGGATTTAAGTAGCACACTTTACTGCTCATCCTGTCATTCCAGTCCTTCTATGAAACAGTCATTCCAACAGCATTGTGGATTGGCAACGTATCTGCCTACAAGGGCTCTGCTGCGTTTCACCTTATTGATATTATAAAGGAAAATGGTGTTAAACAAGGAACTGAAATACATGTCAGACATCTTCTCACATGCATGAGAAGATGGCTGAATCACTAATTATCACCAGAAAATATTGATTTTACCCCTCGATTAAATGAGGTATCTCAGATCCAGTAGCCAGAGAGTTCACCACCAAACTCTCTCTCAACTTAATATCAGGTTGTCATTTCATCTTTAACAACATGACTTCTACTTTAATTCAGACATTAAAAGCAAAGTAGTTTCCCTTAATTATCCTAACAATGAAAACTTATGCCAAACAGTGTGTGCTTTGTGTCTGTATACTTCTTGTTTCTATGCCATGTGACTGTAGGAGATTAGATGTATAAAATACTGTCCTAAGACCTAAGAAGTGTTGGATTTAATTTAGCAACTCTACAGTGAAATTAAAGAGTGCATTGTATGTTTTGACATATTGGTGCACTGAACCCCTCAATTTAAAATGATTTGCTTAACTACAGTGTACATTGTATATCCCTCAGGCTAGTTGGTATTTTCTGATAAGTGCCGTTCGTTGACTCAGACATGGAATTTATTTTTTATAAATGTTTGAGAGTTAACCACAAACTCAATGAACTGGTTGAATACTTGAACTTCTGTATTGGGTGTGACAGTCATAGAATTGTAAAAGTAAGTTATTTCAATATAGTGTAGTTATATTGGTTCAGTATTTAAACGAAAAATGTGGAGTTTTACAGTCCTAATTGTAAGTTACATCCTCTCAATTGTAACAATTTGCTAGAATTTTCTGTTTAATATCTTTGAAAATGAAATATCTTTGGCTTTTGACTGTTGTTGAGACAAAAGAAGACATTTTAAGACATCATCTTGGACTCTGTTTCACTACTCCCCAACATTAGGCCAAAATGAATATAGGAGACAATAATGGGCAGTATCGATAATGAAAATAATCAATAGTTGCAGCCCTACCTATAACATGGTATTATGTCTCTGTGTCTGTATTATGTGTCTGAGTTGTGTCTAATGGTTTTAGATCTGTAGCATGCTTCATTAAACTCTTAACATGCAAGGACATTGCTTCTGGGTCAGTCATTGTAAACTCATGCTTTGCCCTATTGTTCAACCCCACAAACTTTATTCTAGTAGAGATTCCAAATTTACCCAAAAATACAAGTGAATTTGTTTGGATATTGGAGAAATTGATGAGTCTTGGTGCAACAATAAAAGAACTGGAACAAGCTGATGTAGAATAGACATGATGCTGTCAGACAATGTGACACAAAGTGATTTTAACAACTATAAAGCTAGTTATGGATCAACAAAAGGGGATATTTTCAGCTAGAACAGAGATCGTGAGTGTCATATCATGTGAAATAAATGTAGTTTGAGAGTAGGGCTGGTCAGTATATGGATATTCTATTGATAAATGATGCTAGATATCATCTTAAAGTATTTTCCTGGTTTTAAAGGCTACATTATAGTAAAGTGGTGTGCTTACCCACTTAGTCATTAAATCAACATTACTGGTGATTCTTTATCTAAAATCTCATTGTGTACATATTTTGTGAAAGCACCAGTTGTAATGTATTTGATTGAAAATATCGCAATATTTGATTTTCTCCATATCGCCCAGCTCTGAGAGTTACAGCAGGACATTGACTTAAGGTATTACTTAACTGTTTTGATGTACTACACTTCAGCAGACTCCACATTTTCAATGTCCGTGTAATAACTGTTTATGTAACTGAGGGAAAGCTCAGCCCGGGGCATGACTGCTGGCACACAACCAACTGTGTGCCATATTTAGAGATGAGGTAAACAGCACTAACACCTAACATTAACAGCAGCAGTGCTTTAGTTTTGCCCTCCAACCACAGCAGCCACCTCAAGTTTGTCCACTCTGTCATGTATTAGCTGTAACCACACTCTTCTGTCTTAGTAGTCCCATTTACATGCTGCTGCAAGGCAATGGGTGCTCAGGGGGATGTTTGTGGTGTGAAAGATTCTGTGAGTATGCGTAAACACATTTGCATGTCGATTATGTCTATCCAACTAGCCGTAATCAAGGAGGAGGTTTTTTTTTTTTTCACAAGGACCTGCAGCGAGACTGACTTGTGTGGCTGTGCCTGCTATGCAACACAAAATGGGCCAATAGCATGCAAGAAATAGTATCTATTTAGTATAAGCTGAGCTAATGCAATGCCTGTTGTTAACGGGGACATTCCTTGGCTTTCTGTATTGCTGCTTGCAGCTTTCGTGAGACTAAATCATTTCCCAATCGACGTTGCACTTTCTTGGGTCCTGGGCAATACACCTGCCATGACATAGTTGTGTCCCCTCACAATGCTAACAGCTAGCTATTTGGGACCACGCTATTTCCAGGAACAAAAGCGGATATTTTGAAAGTCACATGGCTGATGCTTTAAATGTTTGAGTTTGCTACAACGTAACACACTACCCAGTGTGTATGTAACACACTACTAATATATGTGTCCCACAGATCGCAAGAGCTTGCACTGCCATTTGGTCCTAAGTAATAATACGCCAAGTGCGAATTCAATTGGATGAACGGTTGTCAAGAAAATTAAAGACAAACGGACAGAAACTCCTTCCATTTTATTTTGATCTTCTGGAATAAGAAAATAAATTAAGCAAGACTAAGAACGTAAAGTCGTGCTAGAGGCTGCACTTTGGCACAGTGATTCTTTTTTTATTATTATTAAAGATATTTTTGGGCATTTTCAGCCTTTATTTTTGACAGGACAGCTGAAGATATGAAAGGGGAGAGAGAGGGGCAATGACATGCAGCAAAGGGCCACAGGTTGGAGTCAAACCTGGGCCCGCTGCATCAAGGAGTAACCCTCTATATATGGATGGCTGCTCTACCAACTGAGCTATCTGGCCGCCCGGCACAGTGATTCTTTGAGCTAAATGCTAATGTCAACATGTTAAAAGGCTGACAATGCTAAAATGTGGATATTAAGCATTTTCATCATCTTAGCTAAGCATGATAACCAAAGTATTGGACAACATTTTTTCACCTGATTATGTTATTGCAATTCATCCAATAGTTGTTAAGACATTTTACTAAGAACCACAAATGTGAACCCTGTGGCGTAAAAGCAAGTGGATCACCAAAGTCAGTAGGTTTTTAATCCTCTTGGCACCATAAACGATTGTACAAAATGTAATTCTAATCCAGTCAGTAGTTGTTGAGTTATTTCAGTCTGGTCCAAAGTGGTGGACTGCCTGACATTGCCTTCCCACTAGAATGACTAAATATGATAAAATAAGAGAAAGTCAGTAATTCCTTTATTCGCTCTAAACAACTTGAGTCACTAACGCTGTGGTTAAATGTCTCTTTGAGTAAAAGCCATATCTATCAGCACCTATTTCTTCAGAAGCCACTCAGTGAAGCAGTTTGCGGTGTTCATATTCCATTTAGCTGCTCTGATATTCATAGTGCCATCAGCCAACCTTGTCTTCTAATATGTTATTTATACCATTTATATTTATAACTAATGTTCTAATACTTGTTGAAGGAAACATAATGTAACGTTCCACATAGAAGTAGGCAGGGAGTCAGCCTGGATGAAGACTGTACGAAGCTGAAGAGTTGCCACTAGACTGGGGTTTGCCCTGCGTGTGGCCAGGCTACAAAAACACAAAGTAAGGGAAGCGCATGGTTTAGGTAAATGTCCATTAGTGTGTCCCAAATCCATATGACACACTAATTATAAGAAGGTTTTTGTATATTCTTTTTATTAGTAGTATATTCTGCCAAACCAGACAGAATGGATACTAACCACTGTTGATTTTTGACTGTGCTTTTAATAGATACAATTTTCCCACAATATAGTGTACAAAGGGAAAGTGAGAAGAAATTAAATAGGTGTGGTGAAACAGCCCCAGAGATATCTTGGAAAAATATCGAAAAAGTATTACTTTATATTCTGTTTGTGAAGCTTAAGCAGTGATAAAGTAATAGAAGTCACAGTTTGCTGAACATTTGATGTTGCAGATATTCCAAGATAGTTTCACTTCTTGTTTGTACAGAGCACTTATGCATTGTTGTTTACCTACTGTTGTTATACAATAGTACACAGTTGTGAGGGACACAACACTTGATCTTTTCCTAATCTTACCTAAGTGCTTTGAGTTGCGTAAACATAACAATGAAAACATTTGTTATGCTCACATTGCCATCAGATAATATTGAAGGTGAAATTGATTTTGAGGGAACATATTGAAGATACATTCAGTGTGACTATTTTGTGACTCTGCAGATACGTTTATTAAAACATTCTCTTAATATGTTGATAAAGACAAATCAGCTAATCGTACACTCTGACCTTTCACGCACATGTGGTGGACCAACCAATGAAAGTAGCATGGTATCCAAGCTGCATCCAAACAGATCCTCACTCTAAATGTTGATATGTGCCTCCTGCATGTAAGAATCAGCCTTAACCATTCACAAAATAGATTTACCCTGATCAGGCCATTTTGTGATGAGCCACCTGGTCTCAGTGTCACATCCATCGGTTGGAATAATTATCCTTTTAACCAGCTCCAGTACGCCACCTGGACACTGCCAGACACAAGATGGAAGTTGTAGTTTAAGATGCTAGAGTAGATTTAAATCTTGTTTGGAATAAAAGAGTCACACACTAACTGCTAGGCATTTCATTTTCAACAGACAGGGAGAGATGCACTCAAAATCCAATTATTGTCTGGAGTTCAACAACTATTAGTTTTCTCCCTTTCTTTTTACCAATAACTGCAAATAACTAATAACCTCAGAGACAGTTACTATGGTAACTGAGCTTGTGAACCTAACATGGTCGGGAGCAGGTTTTCTTCAATAAACCTCGAGTTTCTCTCAGTCCCCGCCCTCTGACACAGTACTCTTTCATTTCCTCATTTGTTCAGTCTGTATCAGGCACATTTTGGTGCAGTTTATCTCTTGGTTGGTTTAACTGTGATAGGCATATAAAACTTTTTTTTTCTCAAAACATGGCATTTCCTTTTGTTGACCATCCCGTTGATGAAGAAGCTGTACGAGTTTGCAGGGAGTTGATATTGAGACCCCGACTACAGACGCATTTTCATTTCCAGATACTAGCCCAACTATTTGAGCGGTATCGTTTTTCTTCCCAGCCTATCAGTTATGTAGCCTACATAACCTTATCCGTCCTCATATCACAAACAATAATAATGTATACTTTATTTATCCCGCAAGGGATACGTGCTGATGCTGTTGATATTACACACACATGCTCAGTACCTATACATGCATTAAATGGAGAGATGTTGGGGGTTTGGTGCCTTGTTCACTTGGCAGTGCCCAGGAGGTGAACTGGCACCTCTCAAACTACCAGTCCACCACCATACTTTGGTCCGTATGGGGACTTGAATCAGCGACCCTTCGGTTCCCCACCCTACACCCTACTGACAGATCTACTGCCACCCCCTATGTTACCTATCGTGAATATGCTATCACATTTCAGTATATTCTTTTTGTCGCATTATGTTTTTTTTCTTTTCTTTTCTTCAAATGGAAGTTGTCTTTACAACATTGGTGATGCGGAGCACATTAGTAAAGCCACTGTAGCAAAGCGCGGTCAGAAGAATGTGACTCACCATGAAACTTTTTTAAAACGTTTTTGTAGTGCTCCCTGGACACAAACGGTAAGAGCCATTCACAATGATGCAGGCAAATTATGTAAAACCCTTTTGAAATAAAAAAGATTGAATTATAATTCTCTTAATGACATGGTGCTGCAGCCTCAGAATGGGATTAGTTGGCCTTGTACTTCTTTGCCCGCATGATTGCACCTAAATGAAATAGATTATAGGTTCAATACCCTTTTGACCAGTAATATTATACTTATGATTAACTATGATATACACTATATTGGAACTTACGCATTTACTCTAGCAGCAATTTCCTCCGACCCAAATTCTCTCTCTTTTGTTGCAGCTGCTGTGTTACATTTTAAATGAAATATATGTCCAAACTCGTATGTGCGCATGAGTATTTCCGCCAACAAGTTTGTTTGTGGTGGTTGTTCGTCTGGTCGGGTGTTGGAGGTGGTACGTGTGGGTGTTGTATGAAAGAACAGAATACAGGTGAAAATGAGTTTTCTACAGTAACTTTCTGGGAGTTAATTTAACTGGTTACTCTCCAATGAACAGAAAAAAAGATCAAGACAACCACTTGAGTTACGCTGGAGGTTGCAGTGTGGATCTGTTTTGGAATGTAATGTTCTGCAGAAGCTTGATGCCTTAAGGAAACCACAACAGCCAAGTGTTGAAGCCAGTGTGAAATTGCTTAACATGCAGTTCATCACATGAGCTAAAGAAGTTAGGGTTAGGGTAAAATAAAATGACCTTTTATTGTGTTTTTTTTTACATTCAGTGTTTTTTTACCAAACTGCATTATGTTTATTTATGATGCCTAATGACTATGTTGAATGCATTTCCTTCCTCTTAAAACTTTATTAGTGCCGATTCTTGGAAGAATCTAAAACTAATGTTGTTTACATCAGTGTTTGCTAGTCAGCCGTTATTTTGGTTTTATTGGCACAATGCTACATTTCTTAGAAAGTTACTGCCACTTGAATCACATTACCTGCTTGTGTGGGTGTTCTTGGATTCTTAAAACATTTAACATCAGAATACTCAGTTTTAAAGGAGAATTCCGGGTCGATTTCACTATGTAGCTCTGTTTATTTTTTAAATTTGTAGTGCCATCAGTCAAGACCAATGAAAACAATCGGTGCTGTCTACGCCAAGTTATGTCTAAAAAAAAAAAAACAGAGCTACATGTTGAAATCGACTGGAATTCTCCTTTTAATTATGCCTTCACGCAGGCGACAGCCGTGGCCAGAGGAATTATGGTTTGTCAGGTTGTCTATTTGTCTGTCTCTCCCTGTGTCCCATTTTTGTGAACATGGCTGGCACAACTCAATAAGTCAGATGCAAATTATGATAACATTTCACACAAATGTCTAACAGGATGAATGATGACATTTTACATACAAAAGGTCAAACCTCTGTGACATCATGATGTTTTGTAAAAACACTTTTCTGGGCCATTATTCAACGCCATACTCCGGAACGGAAGGGGAATCATTTGGTCACATACTAAATTGGTGACACTAATCTCCAAACTGTAGTGATTGTATAAATCTTATGTGCTGCCGGGTTGAAGATATGTGAGAAGCATCCACGTTTTGCATAAAAATACCTTTTTTCTTTTTTTTCTTTCAAATTTCCTCCAAAGTCTACACTAAATACAATATATTATACTATGTGAGTCCGGACAGACATGGATGTAGCCCGCAACTTGACTGGTTTGCGGAGACATACAACTGCGAGGAAATAATTCTAGTTTGTATTGACTTAAATAGGAAATACCACAATCTCTGTTAATAAATACAAAGTCGACACATTTGACATTAGGGGATTAAATTGTGCCTTGGCAGTTGTTTAGAAACTTGATTTTTTCACAGGCTATTGAGGTTTAGAAAGATGTTTATTTGCATGCTGAGTTTGTCCTGATTGATGGTGTGTCAGCCTGTCGCAGTTGGGACTGTGTATCGTATCAGAATTTCGATACCGCCACCAACTCGTACCACAACTGATACCACTGGTATCATGACTCTGATACCAGTTCCTAAACAATACTTTTTTCAATACCAGTTTTATAAAACAGCTCCTACTATATGAGCCCAGTCTCTATGCGTAATTCAGAGTTTTACCTGCCTGCCTCTATGACGTGTAAACAGCCAATCACAAACATCACAAGATCTTGGTAGAAGCATGCTGCATGCTTATTGGCTCATTTTGTGTTACTCAATACTACACAGGCAATTCGGTCGGTTCCTAAAAAGTATTGGTCCCCAGCCCTGTCACAGTCAGCTGTCTTGGCTGCTGCTTGTTTGCCTCATTTCAGGTCCACCCTAGGCTCCAACCCTTTGGCTTAAAGTTGGATAATTTGGCTTCAACACCTGAGCAGATGAGAAGAAGCGTAAATCTAAACTCCAGGCTTCAAATATTCCCTTTAGTAATCCATTGGTGATGTTTCAGACACTGTTTATGTTTGTCTACAGTCTGTGTGCTCATAACATCCTGACTGTATCAACTGTCTGATAGAGCCTCTCATTAAGATCTCACCCAGCTCTGGCTGTCAGTACAAAGGCAGTCACAGCGAAAACATCTCCCTCATATGCGAGCCTCTGCCAGATAAGCGAGAGACGATCTCTTTTCACGAAAGCAAGCATTTTACTAATTTGACTGGATGCACTGGAACAGTGTTCAAAGCAGAGATGTGATTTGCGGCTGCTTTCTCACGAGAGAAGAGGCCAGTTCTGTTGGCAGTAAGATGAGCCGATGATTGCATAGCTTGTTCCGCTCTCCACAGGCCTCTCCGACGGATAGTATTACTGGACAACAGCCCTCTGAAAGTACATAAAGATTACTGAGCTGAGCACATTAAGACAGACCACACAAACAGCATTACTCACTTCCCAGGTAGCAGGTTGGCAGCAAGTGAGAGACAGAGGGAGACAGAGAGAGTAAACAGACTTCATTTGTTCTAGCTGTCTCCAGATCTAAATTGGTATTATGAATTGCAGTGTGTTTGTACACGGATGCCAACTCTTACACTTTTGGCGTGAGTCGCCCGCTTTGAATTCTGTCTCAAGCTCACACTGCTCAAATAAATATCTTGCGAGGAAGCCCCAAAGCTCACTGCTTAAAAAATATAGTTATGCTGGTTAAATAGGCTTTTTCTGCACACAAGATAAAGTCTGAACATCAGGCTTTTATCTATATTTCAGCACCAATAGAGTTCCATAAACATTACAGATCTTCAAACCACAAAACACATTTATGTTTAGTTTGGCCTCATTGACTTTGCTCAATGTGTCTTAGTGTGATTAGTAATGAGTCTGTAACTTAAGTCAGATTAATGAGGCTCACTAGTAATCCCTCACAGAAGAAGGTACTATGGTATTATCATGATAATGGATGGTTTTACCATGGTACTTCCTATGGTACAAGCAGTATACCATAGTAATGGCCTATATGCACCAGCACTGTACCATGGTACAAAAAGTGTACCGTTAAGGGAAGGTTGGTTAGGTGCTATAGTCTTTTTGGGGGAAAAAAAAGACTTATGTCAATTATTAGTCCCAACTTCAGACTTTTGCCTGATGAGAAGACAGATATTTTGCCTGACAAGCCTTTCTCCACTAACATTATACTTCCTAGACCCCACCACCACAAAAAAAACAACCAAAAAACAAACAGTCTCACAGTTTCACAGGCTGGTTGTTGAAGGTTTGTAGCTAGATATGTGCACAACACATTCAGTGGGCTACATGTTTGTTGAGCCATCATGCAATAAACGCTTTTTTTGTTAAAGAAAATGTACAAACGTGAATTCCAAGATTCCATCAAAAGCCCATCACACCAGAGGAAACCACAAGTATTTGGGCTTGAGACTTTGAGAAATAGTGACTACTCGCAGGGCTTGTTGGTGCACTACTGTAGTGAAAGAACAGTTTTTTTGGCAGCTTTCCAAAAGAAAGCATGATGAAATCGGAGAATAAAACAGCAGAACTTGCAATCCCAATCATAAAGCTTTGTAATATATAATACAAAAACTATCAATTTAATATTTTGGCAGATAAAAAAATATGTAGTGAGTCAAAAATTATTTTTGGACCAGTGTTATAGTCGAGTCACCTGTCGAGTCTTGAGTTCCCAGTGTTCGAGTCTGACTCACCAAAGAAGAGACAGAGTCAAGTCGCTATTACCTGATTTCTAGTCTGAGTCAAGCCACGAGTCCAGAGAATACCGACACATGTCCGAGTCCATGACTCGACTACTCCATCACAGGCTATTACACATAAAATTAGTTGAAAACTTCCTCCAACTTCCGAGTCTGATTTCATAAATCCTTGAGTGCGCGAGTCTAATTCACGAATCCGGAAAATAATAACTATTCAAGTCAGAGTCCAAGACTTAAGTACTCCATCGCTGTTTTAACTCCAACAGAGGAGGTTAACAACAGCTGCATCGAGCACAGCTAATAAGCATCATAGATCCTCCATTTTGGACTCAAAGGTCTGCAGTGTTGACCAAAGTTGAACTTGATGCAATATTTAGCGCAGGTTTACTTCAGTAGTGAGCGAATCCACTGATAATGCTTGTGTTGTTATTGTACTTATTTACATTTCCTGGCTGTATGTATCCACATTTTCTGCATCATGGGGTAACCTTATATGTGGGCCACAGTAGGGTTATCCTCAACGCAGCAAAGGTTCAGTTTAAGCTCTGTACATCCAAGCTTTGTGATTTTAGGAGTTACTATAATTGACCACTTCTGACTGCCAAGCAGAAGCCTGTTGGCAGGAGCCCAAGTGAGCCAGCCTGCACATCTGAGCGTCTGGTAATGCAAATATGGACTGCTGATTATCTTTTGCCTTCTTTTTTTTCAGAATGCGGGAAAGGGACCTACAGAGCATGTGCAGAAGCGCGCTGCTGCTGACTGTCTGTATGGTGTCTCTGTGGGGACAACTGACCAGCGCATCGTCACACAGAAGCCACATAGGTACAACACTGCATCCGTTCCTTTTTGTTATTTTCTCCAGGGTATCATGACCAAACCAACTAAAGTAGGCTACGACTGGCTGATACTAACAGCTTGACTAGAGAAGCTGAGGATTAAAGAAAAGTACTGATTTTGTTCATTTACATTGTCCCTATTAAAGTTATTGCCCATTAAAAGTCTAAATGAGCATCAAACTGGCAAATGGGATATAGTTAGAATAGTTATTTCATGCAGAAATAAAAACAAACTAAGTAATTATATATACAGATCACTGACATTATCCTTTAATTGTCTTGCTACAAAGACTGTAATGACTTAAAAATCGTTGAGGGAAGAGCATTTCTCATTGATTGTCCCTGCGGACCTACATTTATGTAATTTTCTTAGGATCTTAAAACCTCATCCATGGTAAACCGACTCTCTATGTTCCTTTTCACTGCTTTTTGAGAAGGTTTTATTAAAACCGAATTATGTTTTCATTTGAAACCATAAATCATCACAATAAGACAGTAAGATGCATTATGCTGTAACAAATACGATACAACTAAAGTTCTCTCACTGAATAAACCCACATCACAATCAATTCTATATAGCAGGTCAGTCGCATGTGTTGGCCACAGTTCATCTCAATAAAACCAATATAATTAGTTGAGTTTTTTTTGGTTTCTCTGCTCACCAGCAAAGCACAGATGTACTGTAAGGTTGCGTTTTGGGCAGTCATGCAAGTCAGTATGTGCATACATTTGTGTGGCAGGGGACAAGACCTTTCAAAGTGATTTCCCTTAAGGAGAGATAGCCTGATCCCTGGGTGTATCGGTAGAAACTGTGACTACACATTGAAATAATGAGCCTTATTCCACTGAAGGACAAACGGCACCCAATGGCTGGAGGGAAACGGCTCCACATTAGCTGAAAACAACATCAGCAGCAAAAGACTTTGATAGGGCCTCAAAATACTGAGCCGAGACAGGGTAGATATACTGCACATAATACGAAACAAAGTGCCTTGCTGAAGTGTGTTTTAAATCAAGTTAAAGAAGAAAAAGCTGTGACTGTTGAATTAACTCTCTGTCAGCCTAATGTTTGACTTCACCAGCTCCTGAATCATTTTATCATTTAGCTCGCCAGCTTCATTTCAGTTTCCCCTGTGGAGAGACTACAGTTTGAGTATAGTTAGGGTGTATTACAGTTTTTTTCAATCGCTAACAAGCGCTTACCCATACTTCAGATACTTTTTCTAAACTCTTAACACAGACTCACACCTACAAAACACAATTGGCCAAATGGATAATTTTCTTCTCAAAAACACATTTTGTTAAACATATACTAACTCTTCATTTCAAAATAGAACACATCCTTCTCTGCACACACTAACTTTACCAAAACCCTGGAAACCTGGCTCAAAATGAAATTATTCTGTCAAAGAATAACACTTGTTTTCGCTTCAGAAAGTACATGCAGTCAATCAAAGTACACCAGGTTTCAGAATACTGGCTATTGTTGACATTACAAAAACTGCATAGACTTTTATGTTTCAGTTTTACAGGTATTTGCATGCAAAACATGCAATCCACCATTTTACACTACATGTCTTGGTTGGGAATTGTATGTCCACATGTACTGTAATGTTCACATTCAAAATCATTCCAGTAAAAAGCAAATCAGTTTGTTTTCATTTACTGTTTACTACAGGAGGTACAGTAGAAACACGGTATGATAGAACAGAATTGCTGCAGTATTGTACAATTTTATACAGTATTGCTTACAGTGAACAAAATATCCATGAAACGCATAAGAAAAAAAACAACTGTAAAAGCCCAGATAGAAAGGGAGGGAGGGGAATAAAAAGCACAAAATTACTGCATTTAATCTCTGCGATCTTCAGGGTTAGGCCACATGTTTTCATCAACATCACATCTGATATTATCCAAGGCGATGCACCTGGGATAAAAACGCTTGGTATGTCGGATCCACCCTTGGCAGTCATGAACTGTGATGTCCCTGCAGCCAGCATCCATGGCTTGAAGGAGGGACATCTGGTCATGTGGCTGATGCTCATAAACCTTCCACCTCCATGCAGAAAAGAACTCCTCTATGGGGTTGAGGAAAGGTGAATAGGGTGGAAGGAAGAGACTTACCAGTCTTGGGTGGACTTCAAACCATGTTGTTATTGCTTGCGAATGATGGAAAGCCACATTGTCCCAGGTAATTACAAAGGTCCTCATGTTTTCACGCTCCTGATCCTGCTCTGGAACCAGGTGCTGGTGGAGATCATTGAGAAAGGCGGACGCGCTCGGTATTATAGGGTCCAACCTGACATCTGTGATGGAGTAATCCTGCATTTGCAATTGCCGCACACATGGTAATGTTTGCCCCTCTCTGTCCTGGCACATCAACTGTGGCCCTTTTCCCAATTATATTTCGTCCACGTCGACGCCTTTTGGCCAGATTGAATCCTGCCTCATCTATGTATATGAATTCATGAGGGGTCTGGTTGGCCTCCAATTCCATAACTCTCTGAAACAAAGTTAATGTAAATCATGTCATTACTGTATACCATACTGTACTGTAACCTATTACTGTGTATGTTACCTGCTTGCAAAGTGCAAAGCTTATAGAACTGGACAATGAATTGAATATACACTATACCTGGACATACTGTCGTCGTAGCTCCTTGACTCTCTCACTGTTCCTCTCAAAGGGAACAGTGTAGAGCTGCTTCATCCGCACTCTGTGTTTGGACAATGTCCGTGTAATGGTTGTGAGGCTGATGCTATCGATATTGTCAAATATCTCATGGTCCTCCACAATTCTAGCTTGAATTTCATGCAGTTTCATTGCATTATTTGCAACAACCATTTCTACAATGGCAAGCTCTTGATCATTATTGAGGAGCTTTCCTCTTCCCCCAGAGGGTGGAAGACGTTGCATTCTTTAGAGGGACAAAAAATTCAACATATGCATTACTGTGTGACCTTATTGACATGACAAGTGAGAATAGAAACAATCCATGTAAAATGCAATACTTACCTGTTGGTTTGTTGAAAGATGCGTATAATGGAGGCAACCGTTGACCGCCTCAAATTGGGCTGCACTCTTTCACCAGCCTCTCTTAGTGAAAGACCGTGGTTGATTACATGGTCAACGATAGTGGCACGAATTTCATCACTGACTACTGTTCTTGCAGCCCTTGGAATGCCACCACCACGCATTCGTACACCTCTACCTTGCCCTCTCCTTGGGCCTGCTCCTCTCACTACTCCTGCTCCTCTCACTGCTCCTCTCACTGCTCCTCTCACTGCTCCTGCTCCTCTCACTACTCCTGCTCCTCTCACTACTCCTGCTCCTCTCACTGCTCCTGCTCCTCTCACTGCTCCTCTCACTACTCCTGCTCCTCTCACTGCTCCTCTCACTACTCCTGCTCCTCTCACTGCTCCTCTCACTGCTCCTCTCACTGCTCCTGCTCCTCTCACTACTCCTGCTCCTCTCACTACTCCTGCTCCTCTCACTGCTCCTCTCACTGCTCCTGCTCCTCTCACTACTCCTGCTCCTCTCACTGCTCCTCTCACTACTCCTGCTCCTCTCACTGCTCCTCTCCCTGCTCCTGCTCTTCTCCCTGGGCCCCTTGCTCTTACTCTTCCTTGTCCAGACATTACAGTGTTTGCCTTTTTCTGTTTCTGTTTCCAAAACATCACTCCTCAAAGTCCTCCTTATGTATAAGTGTCAATGTAATAGAAAAAATAACCCTTGCCACTTAGTCTAAGCCAGATTGGAATCAGCTGTGCTTTGCCCAATTTACCCAACATAAATCAGCTGTGTGTGAATTATTCAATTGTTTATTTTCATTATCACCTGATATACATTGTTTTTTAACTGATATCATTGCAGAAGCAGAGGTTTTTATACTGTGTCTAAGGTTTGGATTATTGTTTTTGCTGTTGTGGGATGGTGTGTGTTAACATTTGTAAATACTACAAAAACAATCCACAATTTTGTTGGGAGGTATAGCTTGTCTGTTAAGAAAATGTAAGCATTGTGGAAATGTATTCACTAACTGCATATTGTGTGAAAATGACTTGAAATGTGTGAATGGTATGGCCACAAAAGACCGATGCTGTGCTAATTGTGTTTAGAGTTTTGAAAATGTGAAAACTGGTTCGACAAACGCTTGTTAGCGACTGAAAAAAACTGTAAGTAAGTAATATGTTATTGTTCATTTCTAATTGATTGACCTGCAATCCACAATATGTATTATTACTATAAAGTATACGCTATGTACTAATCTTCATAACTTCGCATGCTCCAAAAAATGTACTTTACTGCTCTGTAATAACAAGAAAATAACAAGACGTGCTCAGACATCAATTTAACAGCAACTTTAAAAAAGCTGCTGATTTGAAAAGTTATCAGGAAACTACTGAATGTTTTTGGTTTCTGAGATGTCAAAACCTTGTCAAAATAAGAGTGCAATATGGATGTGGAATGCAGTGTGTATAGCTCAGCATCTTTTGTGACAGTAAAAAGCACCTTCTCTTACCCTTTCCGTCATGAATACATGCAAGAAACATGAGATAAAAAATATGCTATAAAGAAAGCGGACATGTACCCTGTCCACGTACTGGTTTGTAATTTTTTTTTTTTTCATGCTTCCATCTAGGCCCCAGAGTTTACATTAAGGAAAATGCTACTACAGCACAAAATTATATTTTAGACAATATTTTCCTGTTTCAACAATGCCTGTATGCACAAAGTGAGGTCTGTAAAGAAATGCAGTGACCCTAAGCCGTCTTGTGAGCCTTCTGGAAAGTGTGGAGGCTGTTACAGCAGCATGAATGGTTTTGGTTTGAAGTGTCCATGTGTCCACATACTTTTGGTCACTGCAGCTCTACTACATTAATGGGGAACCATTACTGGTTTCACCTTCTAATGTGATAATTAAAATCAATACATTCAGTACTTTCTGAATATATTTGATAAATGTAGATTGACAATGGAGAGGTAAATCGCACCTTTGACTGCCAACATTTGTTGGAGAAACAATTTAATATCCAGACTTACATCCCTGTCTCTTTGTTTTTTTTGTTTGTCCCACTCATGTGGTTTGCACACTTATTCCTGTGATTTATTAGGAGGGAGAGGGGGGTAACACATATAGGCTGGCCCCATTCTCCCCGGGCTGCACTGACACTTAGGTAATCACGCAGCCTGTCCCTGAGCTACGGAGGTTAAGTCAAGGTGGGCCCGGTAAACAAACCTCTTTAGCCCCTCTGTTTATTGAGGTTGGGGCCTTCGTCAAAGCAATTGAACCTTAACCATAGCCTGACTGGAGCATGCTGAGCTTACAGCGCGCACACATAACCCCTGTAATAAGACCACTGCACCCCCCAGAGCACCATCTGCATTCATTAGCTAGTCATGAAAGAGTGGTAAGGGGGAGGAAGGGTGAGAGGAGAGTGGTCTGGATAGAGCGAGAGAGTGATAACAAGTACCCTTCGGCTGTGCAATTTGTTTTGGTCCTGTCGATAGGATTTAGACTGATGATGTTACCAGGTCGAATGGCGGCCTAATAACTCAGCTATTTAGATACTTGGATACTTTTTTTCTTAACGTTATTTCACTCTGTCTCGTTGGAAAAACACTAATCATGCTCTCTGTGGGTTGTTGGTCAGTGTCTGCAAGGGCAAACGCTGAAACGTGGTTGAGAGGAAAACTGGCGTGAAAAACACATTTCCCACTGAGGCTGTGTGATGCGACGTGGCAGCAGCTCCCCCTTTTGAGATGAAATCGCTCTAAGCAGTGACGTTTACAGGTCGTAAACTCTGTTACACTTTTAAATATAAGGCATTAAGCCATATGGCTCATGGATAGCAGCAGAAATTAGAATTAAAATTACTTTGGAGCTCAGGTTTACGTTGGGTTTGAATCAAGGTCCCGTTCTATATTCACATGCACACAAGGGGCCATGCTGCCTTATTAATAAGATGAAACTGTGCACTGGCTTTCATTTGAATTCAGTGGAATATTTCCATATTTGCTTATGGTAGAGACTTCTAAAAAAACTGTGTGATGCACTCTAATGGCTCATTCTCAAGCTGATTTTCATGCTTCAGGGGATTTTTTTGTATTCTATGCAAATTGGCTTTAACTTCTTTTCCCCTTTTCATTTTCAGTGTTTCATATGAGGAACAAACTGATTATCCAAAGCCCAAATGAATGGCAGAATTGAACAATTACTTTAAAAAAAACTTTAACGGACATTAAAGGTCCAATATCTAATATATGTACTGTAATGAATCTAGAAATGACCTCAATGCGTCATCAGATATTAAGGAAACATGAAACGTTGAAATACTATCTTTTCTGACAACAATGTTAATGTAAAAATTTGTATTTTCCCCTTTTGTAATTTCTTTTCTGTGATGGAATTTCTGTTTGTGTTTTGGCTTGTGTTGGGATCAACTGCCCAGTTTGACAGCCAGGCCAGGTTGCCAGATATACTTATAAAAACGTGAAGCCAGCACGCTACAGCTTTAACGTTAGTACAGCCATGAAAGCAGCAAACAAACAAACAGGATCAAAGAGATAGATTCTACCCGACATAAAAAAAGGGCATGTTTCTGACAGTACGTGACCAGAGACAAATATTGGAGATGTATTTGAAAGATGGAGACAACTTAGAGCCCAAAAGGACGAAGAGTTGGCTAATTTCTTCCTGAACAGGTAAGTATTAGCTCCAGGCTAATTTATCACAGTTACTAAGGACGGGCATGTTATGTCATTTCAACATTTGTGTACTCACATTGAATTATAGCTATAGTACGTGAGTTGTTTACATACTCGCAAAAACAATTGAGACCCAGCCAGTAAAGTGATCCCAACTGGTCCTGGCTAACGCCGCCATGCTAACCCTGCTAACTGCTAACATTACCGGAGGACCAGGCAAGCTGGCCACGGCTGTTTACAACGTGCAGCGTGTTTAGCGGCCTGTAGCGGACATCATTTTAAGCCAAGAGAGGGGGCTGTAAATTGGGAAGTGAGGACCGTGAGTTAGCAGTGTGATTAGCAGTCGTAATTCTAAGCCAATAAAGTGCGTATTTCAGGCGGGTGGAAAAGGACGGCGAGGTTGTGGAATTTTTAGCGATTCCTACTGTAATTCTAAGCCGAGGCAGTGCGTCTGTCAGTTGGGTACAGAGCGCTGCGTGAGCACGGGCTTATATGACTGTCAATACAGCCAGCATCTAACGTTAGCTACTCCGCTGTGCTGCGAAGACAGCAGTCTAGTAACATTGTTGTGGTTGCTGCGGTCTCAGCCTGGCAACCAACGTGAACTTTGAGCCTGGGGAGGACGGGGCGGGGGAGATGACTCTCTCCAGTATTTTGAATTGCAGTAACTATTTTAAACACTAGCTGTCAGTATTACATATTGCACCTTTACGTTTTTTTTTCTCTACCTACTGTCCCAGGCAGATTCATTTTTTCAAAAGGTATATTAATATGTGTCTCATTAATAAAACGTGTACATTTTAATATGCTTACTAGATAAATTAAAATGGTTCCCTGTGCCAGCCTTGAGGGGAAAAAAGCAGTGAAGAGAGCATTTCATGCTTGATAGGTCTTGAAGAAAACCAGGCAGCAAAGTTATTTTTCAAGTGTTTAAAGCCTTAGATTATTTTAGAAATTCAAAATAATATAATTTCACACAGTTCAACTTCAAATAGCTCTGGGTTACATTTAGTCATTGTGTTTTGAATAAATAAATATATTTTTTGTTGTTCACATCTGTAAAGAAAGGGAAATTGCTAGATGATTTGAAAAAAAGCACTTTGTCTTTATACTGCATGGCCTCTTCATGTTATATTTAACCAATGATTGCTTTTTTTCTTTATTAACATTTTCTATAGAGCCTCAAAAAGATAACCACGCAAGTCAAACTTCTTGACCTTTTACACTATTTTATTGGTTCCAGGGCTCTGTGTTTTTTAACAAAATATATTTTGAAGGTCAGCAGATATCAGTCAGGACACATAGTCAACGCAAGATGAAGAGAGGGACCAAAAAGAGCGCAATAGAGGAGGGAGGAGAATCATCAGATGAATTGAGCCTGACTGCATAGCAAGCCATTCCACAGGTCAGTTAGTGCCTCATTTGTCAGTTCACCAACACAAATTAGAGCAAAACATTTCGGACGCGGAAACATTTTGATCGAATCCAACTGGACCTACACACTGTATTTTTTACCTCCATTATTTCTCATAAGGAGTTTCAGTACATGGCTTCCTCCAGTTTACTGGCCTGTAATGAGCCCTGTAATGCAGTATATCTCTGTTGATACATCCGCCTGCTGCACACTCCGCACAGCAGGTCAGCGTGGAACCCTTGCCCAGGGGGAGCATGACATTATACCAAGCCGCAACAGAGCAGGTCACCCCCACCCTGGGGATGGGTGGGGATGCAGCTGCGGAGCATTCGTCCTGACATTTGGAGAGCAGGTGGATGGCACAATGGTAGACGGAGATAGCGAGTAGAGGGAGATTGAGATGGAGATGTGGGGCTGTTTGAGATGCACTGTGGGGATGACAGGGGTCAGCTCGCCCCATCTCCCAGTGGCAGCTCCCGAGATTAGAAAACCATCAAACGTCCTCTGCTATACGCATCTGAATGGCAGCTGTATAGATGAGCCATGAGTGGCTGCGTGTGGCCTTGGTTGGATCGTGTGTGTGTGTGTGTGTGTGTGTGTGTGTGTGTGTGTGTGTGTGTGACTAGCAGAAGGGAGCAGGGGAATTTGTGCTGAAAGAAGGTTTTATTTTTTCCTAAGAGGAAATCAAATTTCACTTGAAAGCTCATTCTTTTTAACATGTGAATAGTGATAAAAATCAGAGAAGTAATTGTATATATCTGCTACGATGACCACTTAAAAATGGAAATTCTGGATTTATTCAACCCAAGTCCTATTTCTGCTCGAAGTTGGCCCATTATGACTGCGAGGACTGTGTGTGCTGTAAGCATAAACTGTACATTTGTAAAAAATACAAACAAAACTCCAGGTGTCTGTCAGCTGCGCAACCTTTTGACCATGTCTGTTTCGGAGTCTTTAACGTAATTGTGTATATATAAAGACTTTTTTTCCATTTCAGATGCACTCACCTTCAGTTTCACCTCCAAATGAAGTAGACTATAAATGTATGTGATAATTCATCACACTAATTTATCCCATTTTATATCACATATGTGTTTAATTTGCTCCCAAACCAAAATAGGCCTTTACATATACATTTTATCAAATCATCATTTGTAGAAATACATCTGAGAATGGCATCTGGATAAACTGTATGCTTGTTTATGTCTGTCTGATTGACTACAATGTTGGCTTAGACCCAACTTGTAATTAACAAAATTTGTACTTAAAATCTATGCATTTGTACTCCATGTGCTTACATTAAGGTCAATTCCCATCTGACCAGAGTTTTTACACACTGACCAGGCCAATAGCTTAGAATAAAATCTGTCTCTGCGTTCCATTGTCGCAGATAGGACCCATACTGTGTCAGAATCAGATATGCCTGCAATCTTCTATCTCCATTCCGTCTCTAATTACAGCTTAAATGTAAACCCATTATCCCTCTCAACAATATGAGTTACCTCTAGCTATTCTGAAACGCAAAGAAATGAGGATTTTTGGAATTTGATAGAAATCGAAGAAGAGCCTGGTGATAACGATTTCAGCTGATGAATGCAATTAGTAGAGAAGTGCTAACAGCATGGCGGTAATTGGGTCTTACAACTAAAAGCCTGCCCTTACCCAGCAATTAGAGCAACCTCCTTTTAAACTTAGTCAATTGTATTGCTGTTAACGGTCCGTGCTTGGTTGAAGCTTAGCACAAGGAGGTATAGTCCCCTTTCAAATTGGCCACATTGCCGTTCCTCGTCACAGGGTTTCTGTGCTCTGTTGAAACTGTAATGTGTTGAAGATTTGTTGAAGCGATTAATTTGTTAGTGATGGTGATTCACTGCTCTACAGACTTTGTTATACGAGAAGCTGTTTGATGCATGTTGTTACATTACATTAACTTTGGAATCAGTCATTTATTACAATTTATGTATCATAAAGAGAAATAGTGCCATTATTTAGCTTTCAAACATATTGCTCCTACGTTCTAGTATTGCTAATATCCAAGGAAGGAGGAGAAAGCTGTACACTTATCTTATAACCAGTGTTGGGGAGTAACTAGTTACATGTAACACAGTTATGTAATTTAATTACAAAATAAAGTTAACTATAATCCGGGGTGACTGAGGAAAAAATGTGTAATTTAATTGGTTACCTGAAAATGATTACATTGGGGGTAACATCTGAATATTTTCTTTAAGCTCGGCTATATGTTGAATTATATTTTATAATTGTGTTGATTTGTCTTTTTTTGGACATAGCAACAAAGCAAGAAGTGGAACGTCGTGAATTTACATTAAGTCAAGTTTGATTCTATTCTGATGTTTTTGATTGGTTCTCCTGTTTGAAATTGCAGCGTCAACCATCTGACAGTTAAATTAAATTACATTTTGTTGCATAATTTGCATGGTGCATGTCCAGTTTTTGTTTTTGATTTTGTACGATTTAAAATATGTGACTTCAGAATGATCTTATATTAAAAAGAGATGCTGAAGTCTGATTTTGTGGTGGCTGTTCTTCAAAGTTAAATTATTATATTCTTAATTCATGTGATGAAGGAATTGAAAAAGAGTTTGACAGTAGTCAGCGCTGAGTACTGCTGTAAGGTTTACACTGCCAGGTTTAAACATTTGAAAACATTCATTAGAAATTTAGAAAAGTAATAAAAAAGTAATAATAAATTACATTACTTTGTCAAGGTAATGGAAATAGTTACACTACATTTTAAATAGGTAACTTGTAATCGGTAAACTATGACATTTTCAAAGTAACCTTCCCAACACTGCTTATAACTGATATACACGTTTTAGCACATGTTGCCTGCAGAAAAACATACATTTGCCCAAAGGAAAAGAAAAAAACTTAACATGGACAGAGGAAAACCTCTTACTCAAACCAGAGAGAACTGGTAAAATATCAATGGACAGAAAGGTGGACAATAATTTGGTGCTAAAGTGATTGCTTGGTGATTTGGACTGCTTCCAGCACTGTGCATCCTGAGCATGTTTTAGTCTGAATCCAAAAATTTTTCTTTGTTCTCCCAATTTTTATAGTATAGTAGTGTAATAGTAACAGAATGTGCACCAGGGATTGCTCCAATTTCATTGCACAGGTACTGTGTACTTGTGTATAATGACAATAAAGGCATTATATTCTATTCTAGCATGGAATTGCAGATTAACGTTTTTTGCTTCCCTGATAGCTACCTTTTATAGAATATGTCAAGCTTACACATATTGCATGAGTCCCGTAAGGCATTAAGAATTGCACATGCTAAAGTGGAGTTGTATTATGCTAAATGCTCTACTATGGTTTGGAGCTACAGGAGGTGTTTTCTTGAGTGGTACACACAGTATATGCCTATAAAGTGTATTAAAGCAGTTTTAGTAGCTTCAAAGGAGAAGGCAGCCATGTCTGAGTCCTGATGGAAACCGAAGCAGACAGGTGCAGCGATACTCAGAGCAGCCTGGGACATGTTAGTGCAGAACCAGTCAGCTGGAGGACAGAAAGGAAGGCAGGCAAAGATTATACCATTTCAAGTCATTTAACTTTTTATGGAAGTTTTGCATCTACACCATCAAGTTTGCTACAATAGAGCATTTTAACAAGTATATCAAAGTTCAACATACAGCATTTTCATATAATGCAGGTGATACGGGGAAGTGAGCCTGAACTGAGATGGTCTGAGCAGATTGTCTGGTAGTTTGAGGAGCTTACAAATTCACTTTTAAACACAGTGATTGACCTCAGAGATCTAAGGTGCAGCTATCTTTTTATATATATATATATATATATATATATATATATATATATATATATAAAACATATTTGACATGTACAACTTAATATCTGGACGGTTCCTGAGGGGCATTGGGATTACAGACTTTAAAACGCTTCGGACACCTGCTGAGTTTCTAGTGAGTTCAGGCAGAAGATCATAAATAAGATTCAGAAAGATATACAGTTGTGGTCAAAAGTGTACATACACTTGTAGAAAATCACAATGTTATGGCTGTCTTGAGTCTTCAATAAGTTCTACAACTCTTATTTTTCTGTGATAGAGTGATCGGAACACATACATGTTTGTCACAAAAAACAGTCATAAAGTTTGGTTCTTTCATAAATTTATTATGGGTCTGCTGAAAATGTCACCAAATCTGCTGGGTCAAAAATATACATACAGCAACAAAATATGTCAATTTTGGTGATGTAGCGAGTTGTGTCAATCAAATTAGCTTCATGTCATGGCCTCTTCACTTCTTCTAAGTGATTCTGATTGACTACAGCTGTTGACTTCTCATGAGCCCATTTAAATAGGGCTCATTTGACCCAGTGATTAGACTCAGCTACAAAAGCTACAATGGGAAAGTCAAAGGAACTCAGTGTGGATCTGAAAAAGCGAATTATTGACTTGAACAAGTCAGGAAGTCACTTGGAGCCATTTCAAAGCAGCTACAGGTCCCAAGAGCAACTGTGCAGACACTTATACGCAAGTATAAAGTGCATGGAACAGTTGTGTCACTGCCACGATCAGGAAGAAAACGCAAGCTATCACATGCTGCCGAGAGGAGATTGGTCAGGATGGTCAAGAGTCAACCAAGAATCACCAAGAAGCAGGTCTGCAAGGATTTGGAAGCTGATGGAACACAGGTGTCAGTCTCCACAGTCAAGCGTGTTTTACATCGCCATGGACTGAGAGGCTGCCGTGCAAGAAAGAAGCCCTTGCTCCAGAAAAGGCACCTTAAGACTCGGCTGAAGTTTGCTGCTGATCACATGGACAAAGATAAAACCTTCTGGAGGAAAGTTCTCTGGTCAGACGAAACAAAAATTGAGCTGTTTGGCCACAGCACCCAGCAATATGTTTGGAGGAGAAAAGGTGAGGCCTTTAATCCCAGGAACACCATGCCTACTGTCAAGCATGGTGGTGGTAGTATTATGCTCTGGGGATGTTTTGCTGCCAGTGGAACTGGTTCTTTGCAGAAAGTAAATGGGATAATGAAGAAGGAGGATTACCTCCAAATTCTGCAGGAAAACTTAAAACCATCAGCCCGAAGGTTGGGTCTTGGGCGCAGTTGGGTGTTCCAACAAGACAATGACCCAAAACACACATCAAAAGTGGTAAAGGAATGGCTAAACCAGGCTAGAATTAAGGTTTTAGAATGGCCTTCCCAAAGTCCTGACTTAAACCCCATTGAGAACATGTGGACAGTGCTAAAGAAACAGGTTCATGCAAGAAAACCATCAAATTTAGCTGAACTGCACCAATTCTGTCAAGAAGAGTGGTCAAACATTCGACCTGAAGCTTGCCAGGACCTTGTGGATGGCTACCAAAAGCGCCTAGTTGCCGTGAAAATGGCCAAGGGACATGTAACCAAATACTAATGTTGCTGTATGTATATTTTTGACCCAGCAGATTTGGTGACATTTTCAGCAGACCCATAATAAATTTATGAAAGAACCAAACTTTATGACTGTTTTTTGTGACAAACATGTATGTGTTCCGATCACTCTATCACAGAAAAATAAGAGTTGTAGAACTTATTGAAGACTCAAGACAGCCATAACATTGTGATTTTCTACAAGTGTATGTACACTTTTGACCACAACTGTATGTCTTTCTGGTGCTCCTAGTTACAAGTTACAAAAGGTTGACTCATTATGAATCAGTCCTAACACAAATGTGAAACTATCCTTCTCAGCTTAATTCAAACTGATTTATAGTCAAGTCAAGTTTTTCCATTTAATTAAGAGAGCAAACTTAAAAAATAATACGGATAAAGATGCTTTACAGAGAAGTTAAATACCTTTTTAGGTCAACGATTTTCATACTTTTAATAGTGATAATTTCCCAAAATGTAAGTAATTAGAGCCTAAACAACATGTTGTAGCCTACAGCATTACTCACTGGATCAACATTGTGGCAACATTATGCTTCCTGATTACATCCCCCCAACACATGGGATAGTTATGGGACATATGAGAACTGTTGTTCAAAAACTAAAATTTTGACCGGGGGTCCACAATGCCAGATTTTGAAACTCCCTGATTTTGATAAATAAATCCTATGAATATATTCTAACAGCTTGCCTTGAGACATGTAACGAGTGAGTCTGTTGTGATCAATTGAAATTCATCTTAAGGATTTTCTTTTTTTCCTCTGAGGGCTGGTTGTTGTAGCTCTTTCCAACAGCTTGACATCTGTCTACAATTTAGCATGTAGTTTTATTTCAAGATGTCTGAGAACATGTCGGCAAAGTTTTAATGTCCTCTCTAAACGCTAATTCTTTGTACTTACTATTACAGATTTGCAGCCCCCAATCGTAAATATAATCCATTTGCCTTAACAACTGTCCCCTAAAACCTCTTTTCCATGCAGTTTGATGATGTAAATCCTAACAGACATTTATGAGTGCTCATCTGTAGTCAGGCGATGTTGAGAAGGAAGTCGGAGAGAAACTCGTCATCTGTTCAGCCTTGGGTTTCCTTTTTTCTTTTAAAGTAATGCTACGCTATGGCCTGGTAGTTTTTCTTTAGCGGCTGGATACTGACTGAATAAAGTGAAATAAAAGCTTCTAAAATGCAGTCTATCAATTGCTTGCCCCCATCTTCCGGCTGTGCTCCATGACTTTTTGCCTTCTGGCTCACATCTCCTTAGGAATGAAGTGCAGTGCCGAGTGTCCACATCGGACCATAAAAACAGCAACTGAGGCTGAGCATCAAGTTTATGTGAATGGACTGGAGCATAAAATGTAATGGGTGCAACCATTGGAGTTCTCCTGAAATGGCTTTTTTAAAAGGTTTGTCGACATATTTTTCAGGAAGATGGTCTATTAAAAAAAGGAACATTTATATTGAGCTGACAGTGGGTGGACAGGTCAGATGCTCCGTAATAGTGTCCTCAGGCGGCCCGCAATTCAACGGGGGATCAGTGCCTGTGGCTGCCTCGCCACTAACAAGATAATATTGTTTTCCAGGGCGAAGGTTTGATTAAGCGCAACTGGTTAAATATACCTCTCCGTTAGCAACATTGTTGGTGTAATTACCTGAAAATCTGACTTAGAGAAGAAGAATCTCTGATCCTCAGCTATGAGTAATATAAAGCGACTCGTCGTTTTTCTTTTCAGACTGTTCTTGTTGGTCTACTTTTAACGCAGTTTGTAGATCCTCCATCTAATGAAGACGGATTATGACACCGGGCCTGTCGCTCAACTCTGAAAGGCATCAGTGGAATCTGCTCGAGATGAAAAACATTGAAATCCAGTTGGAGAGCAGAGACGGCAGCTATTTAGAGCAGACATGACATCTGCTTGACAGATTAGCAGCATGTGTGAATGTTAGATGAGAGACCATGAGAGACCAGAGACAGGAGTAGATGATCTCTGGCTTCTCTATTGTCTGCCTCTGTTGGGACACATACTGTAGGTCATGGTGAAGTTAGGCATGGAGTGTTTTGATCCACTTACAGGCATTCTATACAGTAATATTATGTTATATTAAGTAACTGTTCAAGTACATGATTTCAGGTCCTTCGGTTCAAAACCAAAAAGTTCTGGACTTCACATCCAATTAGTTTGCTTCAAAAAATAGTAAATGCAATGCTGTAAACATGATGTTTTTAATTATCAAGGAACGGTTTTCCCTTTTGATTGTGTTTCTGTTATATCTTCATGTCAACTAAAACATATTTACAGTTATCTTTTGGGAATTCAAAGCTCTAACTAACTAACTGGTTAGGGAACGATTTTATTACCTTTTCAATAATCAATAAAAATCATGACCTTACTGTAACTTTAAAGGTATCTTGTGGTGTGTCTTAAGGTGTAACAAACCATCGTCATGAATGTGTTATGCTTTTCCTACAGTATGTGCTTCTACGTCTATGTGTGCATGACAAGATATACAAACAAGATCAAGTGTTGGTCACCTTCCTGGTCCGGAAAGGGAAGCCAAATCAGAAGTGCCTTAAATGTCTCATTTCCAGCAGGAGGCGGCTCCACTGGCTCCTAAAACAAGTCAGATTCTACAGAAGTCTGTAAGAAAATGACTCTACTTCTCACTTGATTTATTACCTTAGTAAACATTTTCCTAAAAAGTTTCTGGTCTCAATCGATACTACCAAGTCTTTCAATACAGCATTTTGTAAATGATGGTCCAATTTATTTTAAAATGGACGATAAAGCAGGGGATGCTTTAGGGCGTGGCTACACACCTACCTTTCAATCATGATAGAGGCTTAGCAATGCCTATCAATGGCACTGTGTACATTAAACCTTGTTTTTGGGTGTTGTCCGTGTTTTTCAAATCAAAAAACCCTTTTTACTAAGTTCCTTTCAAATGTTAATATCAGGCAATATCAGTCTGAATATTAATATTTGGTCTTTTTTATTCTTTATTATATTATTGCACATGTTGGAGAATAGTGCAAGAGCTTAAAGCTAGATTTTAGCTATTTTTTAGCTAATTAGCAGCCATGTTTTTTCCTGTTGAGTACCTTCTAATATCTAGAGAATGTTTCCAGATCTGAATGTCAATCATGTAGTAATTGACAGTCATGGGATAAATATGCCAGACTGCTTACATTCTGCTTGCAGTAGATCATTAGAAAAATGTAGAAAAAAAAAATCCTTTGTGCTGTGTCTTCAATGTTAAGATGATGAGATGATGAAAAATGCACATACATTGTTGGCGCCAGAAAATCGCATGTGATGAAATGAGAAAAAGACTAAATTGGTTCTTTGATGGTGTGTCTGAACATCCCTTATTACATTTTCCGTGACTGTCTAGAAAGTGAGTTACCGTGTCAAGACAACACTTTCTTAGCAAAAGGCTTTGAGTCTGTGCATTAGTCTTTTTCTGACTTTGTGCTGCTGCTGTCCCTGGGTTTAATAACTTCAGTAGCCTTTCACTTATAAGGCTGTATGATTCCTTGAGGGACTCCAATTGATCAGTCAGTGGTGGGCTCTAACATCTTGGCAGCCAGATGAATGGTACTGACATGGACTTCATCTAAACCGCTAAAGCATACACTCTGGGAATGTGAGGGCCCACTCATCTGTTTCTATTTTCTTTCCCTCTAAAGATTGTCCTCAGTCAGTAAAAGATTAAAAAATTGAAGAAATTCTGCCACCAGACAACAGACCTATGAGATTGTGATAAAGATCGATGAGCAAGCAATGCTCGTACTTTATTTTAGTAAATGTAACTAGTACGACCTCAAAAGCTTTGTGTTGCATTTGGGTTATGGTCGGCTTTATTCTTGGTCTGGGTGCTCTCAGAGGAAGAATACACCACTGAATGCATTAAGAAATGTTGTTATTCATATATTTTTGTCCGATATAATATAACAAACATTCTTACCATCACTATTGTAGAGATATGGGAAACAATGATTCTGCCAAAGGATCTTAAGCCTGCTACAGCTTCCAAAAGAACCCTCAAACTAATAGAAATTATCCAACAAATCCACTGAACAATGCTTCCACAAATTATCATGACATCATTACAAATGACTCAAATGGCCATTTTCACATTTGCCACCTTTATGGTTAGGTTTACACAGCTAAAACTACTTTAAGGAAAGGTTAAGGAAAGCTTGTGTTCATGTTAAAAGAAACCTCTGTTAACATTTAATAAGAAATGGGAATGGGAACAGGGGTTTTCTGCTCCAAAGTAAGACAACCCATCGACCAACAACCCAAACATCTTTCCCTAAGAGGTTTCGGGGTGCTATGACAACATTACTACTACCACTACTACTACTACTCTTACCTTGTGACAGATTGTTAACTTGCACCAATGCACTTGCCTCTAAGTCGAACAAAAGTAAACAGAAAGTAGTCCCCTGGAGATTTCTGTAGCTGTTGTAGTGAGCTGCATAGTAAATTGTCATATTGTATGACAGGTAGTTAGATCAGCTGGCAAGTTGAAAGCAACATCAGCATTCATTTAGAGTTGTCTCCAGCTGGCAAATGTAAGTTGACCATTCACTCTCCTTTTACCTCAGTTTTGGTCTCCACCAACTCCTGAGAGAAATACATCGGTCTTTAGCATCTAAATGCTTCACTACCAACTAGTGGCTAACTTTGTCTTCCTGCTGGTTTGGTGCTGGTCAGGTAGCATATAATGGGTATATTAGAGCTTTTCTGCTGAAAACTGCCCTAACGAGAGCAGTGTGACTGAATCAAAACCCTAAACTTGCAAGCCATAAATACAAAAAAATAATGAGCTAAAAGTGGCTAAAACAAGGATAACTGCCGAGTCAGGTTATCATTCTCGGCCGGTTAATCACAACCAGTGTCCCCATTCACATTAAGGGTGTTCTTTTTTTAACGTTTTTTGCAAAGCTGTTGGAGGCCTGAGTCCACATTTGCCAAATCTCTACAAACTAGGACCTGAGTTAAATGTTGTTTTTAACCATCATTCATAATGACCAGAAATATTAAAATAACAATCCGATTGAGAATTACTAATTTCACTTTAAACTTACCTCCTACTTCAGTCTCTCTCTCTCTCTCACATACGGGAGCTTATTTCTTGAGTCTTGCTTGGTCCGATTGTCAGCTCAGCAAGTTTACAGCTGGGTGAAAACGAGTCCATCTGTTTTGAATATGGTAATCCCATTAAACAGTGGTTTTTTGAGAGATCTCTTTCCCGTGCTAGGCAAGATGAATGAATGTTTTATAAACCAATACCTCAGTACTTGTTTGGTATGTTTGCTGTCACATTAACAGACACTGTTTTACCTGGAGCTATTTTAATACACACTCACATTGCATGTTGATGAGTGTTGTTGGCTGTATGAGACTGGCAGCTTTGGTCCTTAAGCATCACTGACTCAGTATTACCTGGAAAATATGCTGCAGTTAGTGGTTTTCAGCATGTTTAAAGGTTTTTTAAGTTGACCAAAATCTGTTATTGGAATCTGGAGCAAACCGAATGATTTGAATCATTACTTATTTATAGGCTGTCTCTATTGTATGGCCTACAACCTCTGTTTTTATGGCTGCTGCTGTGTCTGTGGTCTGGGCCAGTAGCCAGGATGTGACTTTGTTTTCAGTGTTTTGATCTGCCTCTGCATTTACCGACTGGAAAAGGCAGACTGGTAGATCGCTGCATGAGACCGGATTGAAACAGAAAATACACACTGCATATTTTGCTCTCGGTCCTTCTGCAGTGAATGCCGGACTTGTTGCTTCATGCCTCAGTTGATGAAGAAGTTTGTATTCTGTGAGGCAGATACGTCTGTTCATGTCAACAAGTTGGTCAAATTTGACATCATTTGACATTTATTTAACAGAGTGTTTTTGGGCACTCAATTTGGCCTCCAATGATTGGTTACCAAGTGCTGTCAAGTGGGTACGGTTTAATCTCTGCACTTGTTGTTTAGATAACCAGGTTCTTTATTAGTGTGTTTCATAAGTGACTGAAAATTGCTGTGTAATTGGTTTAATTATTAAAATGTTTAAGCTGTTATGTACAGTACTTTAGTAATTATGTTCTTCCATACAATCAGCACCCTGCATAGATGACAAGATGTGCTGGAGGGTACACAGCTGATAACAGTGTAAATACTGTCTGTAATTCACTGCTTATTGATTCCTCTATGGTTCGAAACACTCATTAAAAAAGAAATCATATTTTGCCCTTATCAGTGTTTTCGTTGCTCTGATGTCAGTGAATCAGCATCAGAGTGATGTAGCTAACCATGAAATAGCCTTATCTGAATATTTCCCTGCCTGAGGCAAGGTTATGTAACAGGTCATTGATATTCAAGACTTTGTGTCTTTTTTATTTGTCATGTGACACAGTAAGTCCTTGTTGGATTCAAACTTTTATGTCCACTGAGCACCTTGAAGAAATCTCGTTTTTGCTGTACTCTTGTCGGAACCATATTACCAAGTGCTCATTATAGATGACATTCACTGTTTCTTCTGGCTGTATAATGATGCACAAAAGCCTTAAGGAAAGGAAAGGAAATGGCTAGCCTTGCTCTGTCTAAAGGTCACAAAATCCACCTTCCAGCACCTCCAAAGCTCACTAAAAGTATGTTATATCTTGTTTGTTTAATTTATACAAAACTGTGTAATTACAAGTTTTACAGGGGTTATATGCAATTTATTTGTAGTCTCTGCTGGTTGCCTGTCAACCTCATGGTGATGATGACACTCCATGAAGTCACAGCTCCCAGGCAAGAAATGCGTCTGGTGAAATAGCACAGTACAGTGGTTGGAGACACACATTTGCATTTGAAAAGTGTGGATTGGGTTTCTCAGGTTGTACAGGTAAAGTTGGAAATTACTGATGCTGTGGAACTATCACTTGTGCCAATAATTTGCATATTTAACACTTAAAGCTTCGTCAGTTACAATATGTTTTTAAAGTTATGGATGGCAACTTTAATGAGTGCTTTATGGTGTTAAGCAGTTGCTTTATTAAGGGGGTGGCAGTTTTGGAAACGATGCTTACCAAAATTGGTGCACTAAGAAAATGACTCTACTCCAGGAACTTATACATAATTTTACCCAACTGACAGGTTCTTTTTAGGACTTAATCATAAACTTAAACCGATTACCTCATCAGCGTCACAATGACATATTAAACATAACGTGCACTTGACATGTGATTTATTTCTGATTTTGGCTTGTTGTAATCAGTGAAGTCTCCCTGTCAGCATTAGAATTGACACCGTGCTTCAGTGTTTCATTATCCCCCGTTGTGCTTCTATTACTGTAACTTGTGCTTGGCTGGGCAGGTGAGGATGATAGAGCCAATCATGCAGCTGACAGTTGGAACAGTGTGTTGTTCGTAATGTCTTCCTACCTGCATGTTAGGTCAATTGTTTGGTTGCTGCAGAAGCTAAAAGCACCTGTGGCTTTGTTCCAACCTGCATGATTAGTTCTTTGATACAGAATAGCGCTTTACTCAGTGACTGGCAACGATTCTCAATACAGAAATGAATGTACAGCGTTGCCACAAAGTCTCCAGTGGGATTTCTAAAGGGCTTCTGAGCTGGCACTACATTTATTATGAGTTAACAAACAAATTACATTTTAATTTTAATGTACATGTAGCCTATATAAGAGAATAATTGCTGCTGCCAGTTTCAAAACACTGTTCATACAAATAAAATACAATTCATCCATGTATAATCAATAATGTACTCCATTCAAATCTCTTTATTAATAGTTTATTGTGGGTGAAAGCTGTTTGAATTAATCATATAATTTCAAATTAATTCCTACCAAATGTAAGAATGCAGATTGACCAATGAACACATTTTAGAAATAAAGTTAAGGGAAATGGTTCTTATTTTTTCTGCTCACCTTTTGTCCTCATGTTACCTAACTGCTGCATGAAAAACATGATATCAGGTCAAAGAGAGTGCAGTGGGCAATGTGCCAGGTGAAATAAGCACATTGAAAGGAGAGTGCATCCGTCAAAGCTTTTTTGTGTCAGATGATTTGCACACTCCAAACTCTTATTTATAAATGCCCTTTACCCTCATCAAAGTAATGACAGGTTTATATTTTCTACTTTAGTTGCAAAATACTATTCACCATGAACTAATGCACAATGCGGTGTAGTTTCCAGTGTTTGGCACACAGTAGTTTAATAAGTTGGATAACCAACTGCTTGTCAGAAACAAGTGCGTATTTCATTTGATCAGTTTCATTTAATCATCTTCTGATTTTAATACTATATAACTATATAATAATATTTGTAGGTCAGGGTCTGAGTGAGGAGGTGATATCTGGGGCTCCAGCCCTGAATATTTATTCAAAAGCCCCAAATCTTTTAGGGTTTTTAAAATCACTTTAACTTTGTGTAAATTCCCATAACTTTTTCTGACTGGACCTGCAAATCAACGGAGCAAAAGTTTTATTACAGCGAAATATAGTAATATAGACTACTAAAAATATTTTGAGATTAGTAATGCTTTTTACGCAAAATTCCTACAATACCTACGTAATGCAAATTAAAATTAGTAACATCAGACAATTTTTGCCTCTTTTAAGGTGGCAGGAGTAATAACTAGTAGTAGATCCCCAGACACTGTGTGTAGCCTCCACTGCTCCTAATGCTTAGAATAGGTTAAATGCAGAGATGGCATTTCACTACATTTTACTGTATGATTATGTGACAAATAATATGATTCTTTTACTTGGAAAGTATCATGTTTTTCCCAAACGATGTACAGATTTTTTTAGGGATACTATAATGAAACGGCTTGACAAATAGTGTTTTTGAGTTTTATATCAGCTGTCGTTACAAACCTGTCACTTGTTCAACTCTGTAGAGGGCAGAAAGTTGAAAATGATTCTGCAAAACTCCTTTTTAACATTCATTACCGAAATTAAAAAAATCTTTCTTCCCACATGGCAACTATGGTTGTGGTCAGGTTATGATTGTAATAATTGAAAATTAACATTCTTTGTTATGTATGATTTAAAATTAAACAACTAAAATAATAGTTTTTTACAAAATGGCAATCATTATTTGCAGGCCTGCTAAGATGCTAAGTTTGGTCTCCCACATTAATCAAAGATGAATTCCCTTACAGTTTTACTTTTTGCTTTTACTGTACATAAAAGGGACACTACTTTTGCATTAAGTTGCATTCTGGCCTTTTCCATTTGTCAAATCTGTTTAAGTTCAATCCAGTTTTAAGTTATAGATAGATAGATAGATAGATAGATAGATAGCTTTATTTGTCACATATGCACAAGTACACAGCGAGATGATGCTTTTTGTGGAGCAAGCCTCTGGGCCGCAGCTAGTTATAGCTAGCCAGTTAGTTATAGTGACAAATCATAGCAGAAGTTATCTCAGAACATTTTACAGATGGAGTATACCCCCCAAGATGATGTAAAACAAGGTACAAACTTTATTTAGGTGTAACAGCCAGCAATGGTGGCTTTTTAACCATTTTGCCAATGGTTTGTCTGTAGTTCTTTTCATTAAGGGGGAGTAATGGACAGTACAAAATGCCCAATATCTCCAACTTGGAATTACAACAAGGTTTCTTTTGCTAGTAATTACAGACAAAAGGATAAGGCATGAATGTAGCATTGAATATTTGCGCCGAGCATAAATCATACAGTGCAAATTATCCTATATAAATGTAATTCCTTTGGGTACTGGGCTAGGATGAGTAAATGTGAATTTGAACTAATGCTGAAGTATGAATCTGGGACAAACTTGCAAAGCCAGTCATGCAAGTTCAAGTTTTGCCAGGTATTTCTATCAGCCAAATTCTGATCAATTGGTCACTTGCCTGGTATTTGTCTTACATAACTTTGCGGTGGCTTGACAAGATGAAGGATTTTACACCAAAAAGGAGAAAGCAGAATGTTGGTAGGCTGTATTTATCATAAAAATAAGTCCACTAACACTGGCAACCATAACACAAATGGAGAATGTAATATGTGTGCACCAAATAAGAAATCTAGACAAATTATATATTCTTTAATAAAATATAGAGATGCAGGTTTCATGTTTTTTTTCCCAGTCCTAATCCCAATTATTTAGTGCTAGGAGACAACCTCTAAGAAATGCTTTACATTTGCTCTACTGATGCCTTTATCTATCAGGAATCGATGAATATGATTGTGTGTTCTGTGCTTCAGAGTGGTATTGATTGGCTGAAGGGTTGGGCCTTATGCCAGCTCTCATTAGTGATCTCTGTCCTTTCACCTTTCTGCTGACATGGGTGCCTGGTGATTCTAATTGATGACAGTCTAAGTGCTTTATTAGAAGTGTATTGATCACAGGTGTTGTAAGCCATTTACACACGGAGCTCATGGAGAAAACAGGCGGCCTCTCTCCTACATGTGACTCTCACACTCAGTTGCTCCTATTGATGCCATATGAAGAGCATGGTTACTGTGAACAGGGTGACCCTGGTGGTTAGACAGACTATTATACAACCAGGGAATTGGGGTCAATGGACATCCAACCGTTGGCTAAGTGTCCTTGAGCAAAACATTGGCCTCTTTACTCTTGCCTTCTTGCCCAGAGCTGCAGCTCGGAAATGTATGCATTCATGTACAGGTAAAAGCCAGTAAATTAGAATATTTTGAAAAACTTGATTTATTTCAGTAATTGCATTCAAAAGGTGTAACTTGTACATTATATTTATTCATTGCACACAGACTGATGCATTTAAATGTTTATTTCATTTAATTTTGATGATTTGAAGTGGCAACAAATGAAAATCCAAAATTCCGTGTGTCAGAAAATTAGAATATTGTGTAAGGGTTAAATTTTGAAGACACCTGGTGCCACAAAGTAATCAGCTGATTAACTCAAAACACCTGCAAAGGGCTTTAAATGGTCTCTCAGTCCAGTTCTGAAGCCTACACAAACATGGGGAAGACTTCAGATTTGACAGCTGTCCAAAAGGCGACCATCGACACATTGCACAAGGAGGGAAAGACACAAAGGTTATTGCTGAAGAGGCTGGCTGTTCTCAGAGCTCTGTGTCCAAACACATTAATAGAGAGGCAAAGGGAAGGAAAACTGTGGTCAGAAAAAGTGTACAAGCGATAGGGATCACCGCGCCTAGTCAAGATTGTGAAAAAAGATTCACAAGGAGTGGACAGCTGCTGGAGTCAGTGCTTCAAGATCCACCACCAAGAGACGCTTGAAAGACATGGGTTTCAACTGCCGCATACCTCGTGTCAAGCCACTGTTGACCAAGAAACAGCGAAAAGCGTCTCACCTGGGCTAAGGAAAAAAGAGCTTGACTGCTGCTGAGTGGTCCAAAGTCATGTTTTCTGACGAAAGCAAATTTTGCATTTCCTTTGGAAATCGAGGTCCCAGAGTCTGGAGGAAGACAGGAGAGGCACAGGATCCACGTTGCCTGAAGTCTAGTGTAAAGTTTCCACCATCAGTGATGGTTTGGGGTGCCATGTCATCTGCTGGTGTCGGTCCACTCTGTTTCCTGAGATCCAGGGTCAACGCAGCCGTCTACCAGCAAGTTTTAGAGCACTTCATGCTTCCTGCTGCTGACCTGCTCTATGGAGATGGAGATTTCAGGTTCCAACAGGACTTGGCGCCTGCACACAGCGCAAAATCTACCCGTGCCTGGTTTACGGACCATGGTATTTCTGTTCTAAATTGGCCAGCCAACTCCCTGACCTTAGCCCCATAGAAAATCTGTGGGGTATTGTGAAAAGGAAGATGCAGAATGCCAGACCCAAAACGCAGAAGAGTTGAAGGCCACTATCAGAGCAACCTGGGCTCTCATAACACCTGAGCAGTGCCAGAAACTCATCGACTCCATGCCACGCCGCATTAATGCAGTAATTGAGGCAAAAGGAGCTCCAACCAAGTATTGAGTATTGTACATGCTCATATTTTTCATTTTCATACTTTTCAGTTGGCCAACATTTCTAAAAACTCCCTTTTTTGTATTAGCCTTAAGTAATATTCTAATTTTGTGACACACGGAATTTTGGATTTTCATTTGTTGCCACTTCAAATCATCAAAATTAAATGAAATAAACATTTGAATGCATCAGTCTGTGTGCAATGAATAAATATAATGTACAAGTTACACCTTTTGAATGCAATTACTGAAATAAATCAAGTTTTTCAAAATATTCTAATTTACTGGCTTTTACCTGTATATTTGACTGAAAGGACATGAGAGAGAAATGGCAGTAATGTACACACATTTGGTTGTGTGAAACATGCCCAAAGGGTTTTCTAAATAATACATGGTTGTTAAGTTATTCATAAAAGATGTTCTAAATTTTCTATTTTAAATGTTTTTTATACCTTTTTAATTCTCCATTTATATATATATATATATATATATATATATATATATATATATATATACATATACACACACACTACATGTCTTATATTCTAGTTTCTTCAGTCATTAACTTATAACATACGTTAACATAAGAGGTTCAAAATCAGAAAAAAATAAATTAATAAAGATAACATAAACTATGCAATAAAAAAGCAAAACAAGTAAAATATCACATTTCAATGAGAAGGAAATATAATTTTACATCACTCTTTCCACATTTGTTTTTTTTAATATAGTCTTTAAGAAATTGTTCAACATTTTGGAAAATACAGGGAAACTAGCATGGCACTGTCCAAAAGTAAAAGAAAATATCCACCTACCAGCTCCAATAAAGCTCAGTAATTAAAACATAGTATCTCATGTCTTTGTAAAAATGATAAGTTGTGGTTTTATAGTGAGCTATGCTAAGCTAATATCTCCTGGCTGTTGCTTGAATGGAGTGGCATCAATCTGCTTATGTAACACTCATTGCATAAAAAGCTAATAAGTGCATTTCCAAAAATGTCATATATTTTAATCATGCTTAACTGAGCCAAGGGTGTAGTCCGTCTAATTTTGTAAATTAATATTTCATATATCTTTATTACCTTTGATTAGTTAAGTTCTTTCCCTGTGTTTTTTTTTTTTTTTTTCCAAACATATTTTCTCTGCTTTACTGTCTCACATACACAGTATACCGCAACAACAGTAGTCAAACAGTTCATCGTTGTTTCTTCTCCTATGGATCGTTACCAGCTTGGGCTGACCACAGCGCCCTGCTCTCTAACCTCTCATCTTGTCCACACTGCATGCTGGTATTGGTCTAGCCTTGGAGTCACTGACCCTCGCCAGCAGCTCCGCTTTTAATCAGCAGCTCTCTCCACACGGGCAGCCCCAAACAGCCACTTCCTGCACCTTAATGAGTCGAGAGTCCCAGGCCAGACCTAACCGCAGCTCGCACTGTAGCTTTCTCTTTTCACATCACAGCAAAAACCACATCCAATGAAGCACGTTTGTTGTGCGAGACTAGCAGACAAGGTTGAGAACATTTTAAAGGCTTTTGTGTGACATCTGTCTCTTGACACAACTAGTTCAATTATATTGTAGGAGATGTATAGAAGTATTATCTTTATGGGTGCCCGGATAGCTCAGTTGATAGAGCAGGCGCCCATATATAGAGGTTTACTCGACGCAGCGGGCCCGGGTCTGACTCTGACCTGCAGCTCTTTGCTGCATGTCGTTCCCCGTCTCTCTCCCCTTTCATATCCTCATCCTCATTTTTTATATATATATATATATATATATATATATATATATATATATATATATATATATATATATATATATATATATATATATATATATATATATATATATATATATATATATATATATATATATATATATATATATATATATATATATATATATATATGTGTGTGTGTGTGTGTGTGTGTGTGTGTGTGTTGCAGTCTTGATTTGTAATGCTGGCCAGTAATTAGTGTGAGCACTTCTTGACACTGACAGCTAACACGCTATTTGTTTTTCCACATAATCAGGTGATTTACAATGATTGTCTTTGCTCGTTGCACCTTTTGTGATTGCCTATTGTCCATGCGCATCTGTCTCTTAACCAAAAGTTTGAATATTCTATCCAAAGCTATCCAACTTTTGAAATTAACTTTGATCTGGGGGCGTGCTGGTGGCTTAAAGATAATCACATCAAGGGCACGGATCCTGACCTGTTTTTGCGTCACTAGGTTTCTGCTCGGTGAAAAGCACTCAATCGGCAATTGTTGTCTTGCCTTTTGTGGGAATGTGAATAGCACCTTATTGATTGGAAGCAAAATGTTTTTAATGTTGTAGATGAGATTTCAGGATTGCTAGCTAATGGGAAGATGGAAGCTCACTGCAATCTATTTTCAAGTCAAGTTCCAAATTGAAAATCTTTACAGGCATAATTAAAGCTTATTTGAAAGGAATGTCAAAACTTTTCAAATGCTTTTTTTTTTTTTTACGTGTAAATAGACAAACATGCCCAGAATGGTGATGAGCCTATGCAGAAGAGTAATGAATATAAAATAGAGTGCAGTATTGATGTTTGATTTAACTTGATGACAGTGAGAACAGTGTCCTTGTAATTGATATTGTAATGTTCTTACACATAAATAAGCAGTTTAGTGATGTTAATCAAGTCATTTTCTAGAAGTAGGTGTGTTTTTGATGTTGCAATTAGAAATTCTCTCTTCGTCCTCTGGTTGGGATGCAGGGTCAGTGGATGAAGTGTGTTGCTCAAGGATACGTGGACTGGTGGGGCTGCTTCACCTGGGGGATGACCTGGATTTCAAGTAGCCATTGTTTGTATGTTTGAAACAAGACTGTGCTGAGAGACAAATGCCCTCAGCCAGACTAGCTATTTCGCTGTACAGACATGAGTGGTATCAATCTTCTCATCTAACTTGCAGCTGGACAATGAATACGCATATTTCCCAAATTGAAGTTCAAGTTGAATTTTTCCTTTTATTAAGGTCACAACATACTTCCTCAAGATATATGTCCTGTATATAGATAGAATTAACGCTGTAACGATACACCAAACCCAGGGTTTGGTTCGCATCACGATCTTTGACCCACAATTCGATACAAACCTTGATTCTTTTTTTGGGGGGGGGGTTTCTTAGTAAACGTGATACATTTTTTCTGCCACATGGCATCGTTTTGTCATTGATTATATCCCACTTTGCAACACAGTTAATACAGAGACCTTATTTATTGATTTCAATGTTGATCAATCCAACACCAAATATTCTTCTGTACCTTAAAATAATATCTCCAAAATCGTTTCAGTGGTTCATTAACTTGTTGGAATGAGACATAAGAATAATGGTAATGGTAACAGTAATGGACAATTCTGCTCCCAACCTGTAGGGGGAACGAAGAGGAAAAGTGCTTTGTTACCTGCTGTAGAAGTGCTGGTTGACAAGTAGCTAATGCTAATGTAATTGATAGTGGATAACGTAAGATTACAACACTGTTCAACATGCTCTTTTTATTTTTAGTATGACTGTTTTGACCACGGTTCACAACTCTGGGCTAACCCCCGAATTCATCAGTAGCCTTAACTGTGTAGATAGACGACTACTCTAATTTAATTTAGCTAGCTAGCACACCTCTGTCTTCTGCCTCAGACTCCCAGCACTGCAAGGCCTCAGTCAGGATGAGCGCTGACAACAGCCCCGGGGACACATCCATAGTCACCCCCCAGCCAGCTAGCAACCATTCACTATCATTACAGCCCCGGGGACTCATCATTCCACAGTCAGCCCCCAGCCAGCTAGCAACCATCCCGGTCAGCACTTAGCTAACTTTGGTGCTAAGGACGCTAACAGACCCTGAGTCAGAACACTGGCCACGTTACACCTCCGTTAGCGTTAGCGGTTCCCCCCCTTTCGCTTTTAGCTTTCTGTACAGTTAGCTAAAGTTAGCTAGTAATTTAAAGATGTGGTAGCATTGGATCTGGACGGGAAGGATAACTCTGGGAGTTGAAAGGGGTGTGTCGCGATTCTGCCTTCTCACTCTGCGACACAGGTTCGTTGAGCTGAGTGTCGCAATTTTGATTTTATTTTTCATACAAGACACTCCTGGTGTGATGTGGTGTGTGGCAGAGGACGGAACAAAACCGGAACGCATCACAGACGCGGTCAGAGAATCGGGGTTATTCCGCTGTGCCCTAGACCTCCTTTGTTGTCCAAAACTGACTAAAAACACATCAGTGAGCCACACGGTTGCACTGGGTGACATGCCCTATCAGTATTATGAACGGGGGCACTGTTTTTATTGTAAAACAAATCATTATACGCTGTGCTGGTGCTGTTAATATCCAGTAATGTGTATTAATACGCAGATAAATATAGTTCCCAACAAATGCATTTTTTACTTATGTTTGAGTCATGTTTGCTAAAAACTACAGTGCCCAGCTGTTTTACAAAATGACTTTGCCTTTTTGTAAATTGTTATTCTACACTTTTGAGCCTCTTTTTGACACAGACAGGGAAGTCAGAAAGAGAACAGGCTAATGCTAACGCTGTTGGTTATGGTCTTTTCATGGGATTCAGAGTAACGCAATCCTTATCAAACAATCAAAAAGCCCAAAGCTTTAAACACCTGTTTACATAAAAGAAAGGACTCAACCCATATTTACAAGCATACTTATAATGTGTATTATGTTCTATTACTCTATTTGTTGCTCTAAGGCTTTGGTTACAAGATGGAATTACTGTCGCAGAGGGCTGTCCCATGCATTCTAACCATTGTGTTTGTTTGTGCTTCCAGTTCATGTAAAAGCGGGAACCTGTGAGGTAATTGCCGCACACCGATGCTGCAACAAGAACAAGATCGAAGAGAGATCCCAGACTGTCAAGTGCTCCTGCTTCCCTGGACAGGTGGCGGGAACAACAAGAGCGGCTCCATCTTGTGTAGACGGTATGCCAAGCTTCTTATTATAGTTTGGGAAAGGATTTGAGACTGACTTCTGAATAGGGTAAAAAAAATAAAATAAGTGCAACGGTGCAAACACTGTCACACCTGTCACTGTGCCTCCAGTGCTTTTTTCACTGATTATTTGGGAATGAGAGGTTTATTGTACGAAAGAAGACAAAAATAGAGTGTTGAAATTCCCGTGATCCTGCTGCTGTGTCTCGAAGGCTTTATAATCCTCAAAATCAAATTGCCCACCAGTTCATTCAATCACCCCTTTGTCTGTTGTCGAGGCCATATCAGACCCTGTGTTCAGCCGAGTAGACAGAAGGCCAGGTCGTTTAATATCATGTCAAAAGTAGCCTCAGTTACAGGTGAATCGATCCTCATCTCCTCTTTTAACTGTAATGGCTGCGACAGGGACTTCCTAGATTTTGATAGTTCTCTTTTCACTTTAGAAATGTCAGGGGAAGCTGTTTCTCCCCTGTAGGCTTCCTCGGAGCAACTTCAGACCTTGACGCGTTAACTTCTGCTGCACTTTGTATTACCATCGCTCCTACATAGTAACTTTCGCCCTCCTCACAATGCACGCACCTGCTCACAACACGCATTGGCTTGACATTGACCAACGGCATGTAATTCAAAACCTGAAGACACATCGGGGCAGGACTTACAGGTCTCCTCTGTCAGCCAGAGATCAAAAGACACTCTCTTCAAGCACTGTGATTTTTATAGAAACCAAAGGCGCTTGTTTTTGCTTCAATGCACGGCAGAACCTTGCTACACTTTCAAACAGCATGTTGCTAATTGCCTCCAGTACCTACACTTTTTTTCTTTATTGTTTTCTTCCTTTTATTTTCCTCACAGCATCCATAGTTGCACAGAAGTGGTGGTGCCAGATGCATCCCTGCATGGATGGGGAAGAGTGTAAAGTGCTGCCAGATCTCAAAGGATGGAGCTGCAGTACAGGAAACAAAGTTAAGACAACCAAGGTGGGTTACATTCACAAACATTCACTATTTGAAGGTAGATGCTAGCCTTTTTCAAATTATGATGCATAAAAGTGTGGCCATGGCTTTGGATAATAGTTGCAAAGATATATGATCCGAGAATAATGAAGAAGGGCTAGGGAAGTGGTCAAAAAAGATAGAAACAAGAGGGCACTGGAGGGGATTTCTTTTTATCATCTTCAGATGAGAGATGAAGCAGAGCAGGCAGTGTGGGAGGCAGCAGGAGAGGAAGATGTGACTCACAGGGGATGGTCAATGAAGTGTTTTCTAAAAGGCTTGCAACAATAGGGAGGGGTGCATTTAGTTCAGCTATCTACTTAGCTACATTTCGCAATTTGTCTTGGTAGTCTAAGTAGAGTCAGTTTATTGTATTTTTACTTAAATGGTTAATTTGGTAGAACCAAGAAGATCAGGTTGTCAGCAATCAGGGAGCTCCACAGCTAATTGTGCACAGTTGGGAAGAGAACAGGCAACACATGGGGGATAGAGCAGGATGTTCTGATAAGACTGCTCCAAAACCGAAATCAAGACATCCACTCCCATGCAATACCGGAGTATAATTTAAAAAAAAAATATGCGGTTGGTCTGTGGTGTGAATGCAAACAGACAAACCACAGGATTTTTGTGATAGCAGATATATGATTTTAGCATGGTTTGAAAAACTAAACTGCCCACCATGTGCTGTTTAAATCATGTCAGGTGTGTCAAGCTTGCCTCCTACTATTTTAGTTGTTCTTCAATAAACAGTGAGTGAAACATCTGATACGTAGCAACCACACAGTGACTATATCCGCTGTAAAAATATACAACATACACTACCTGTCAAAGGTTCGGGGTCACTTAGAAATTTCCATTGCACTCCATTATAGACAGAATACCAGCTGAGATCAGTTGCATTGCTTTTTTAACCAGGGCAGCAGTTTTCAGATTACATTATGTGCTTAGATAATTGCGAAAAAGGCTTCTCCAATGTTTTCTCAGTTAGTTTTTTAAAATGATATCAGATCAGTAAACAGAGTGTGCCTTTGGAACATTGGATGATTGGCTGCTGATAATGGACAATGTGGATATTCCATTAAAGATCAGCCCCCCACTCAGATCAGCTGGTATTCTGTCTATAATGGAGTGGAATTAAAATTTGTAAGTGACCCCAAACTTTTGACCGGTAGTGTATATAATATAATTTGTACTGTACACGCTTTTATAAATATATTCCATTTATGAAGATTGCTTTGTCAAGCTTATAATTTCAGAATGACAAACCTGGCAATTAAATTGCAATTTCACAAATTTGATTGAAAATTGATAGGCACTCAAAAATATACCTGTAGTTTGATGGCTTTTCTATGTCGCCAATGCTCTCCTGAATAATCATTAATCATTTTCAGCGTTTTAATCACAAGCTGAATCTGCGCTTGTATTAACACGGAGCCTAACGACAAACAGAATATTTAGTGTCAAAATAATTTATGAATATACATGATGTGTCACTTTAATATATGCAACAAGACATCTTTCTTGTTTATGCATGGTCCTACTGTATAATTTCACAAAAATCTGAATTGCAGGGTTGAAAGAACATTGATTCACTTGAACTCAACTTTAGTGTTACATACATATGTATAGATATCAAATGATTAGACTGATAAACATCATGAACGTGGCAGCTTTAGGCAAACTAAGCACAGGTTGGAGCTGCAAACGGAGATGGACACAGAGAAAATACACAGAGCAACCTATAAAGCCCTGGCCCCGCCTAGTGGAAACGTCCCGTCATTCTTATCCGCTCCAAAATTAAATGGGCTCTTTCTTTCTTTTCTTTTCTATACCCATCCACTAAGTCTCATGATAACCGGGACAGTAATTTTTTACATAATCCCGATGAAAGACAAACAAACCATCAAACAAACTTTCATGTGAGAACAGAGTAGTACACAATATATTATGAGACATGTTCTACCGGGTGATTCTGGAGAGCATCATCAGATATGGAATCACAGAATGGTTTGGCAGGCTGCCCAAGACAGCTATGAGGATAATAGGGAGAAAAGAGAACAAGTCCATACACGAGCAAGCTGTTAGGAAACAATCAGAAAGACTCACTGCAGACTCTCAACAACCTCTCTTTCCTGAATATGAACTTCTGCCATCAGGAAGAAGATTCCCTTGTGCCGAGGTGTAAAACAAACCAACTAAAGTTATCTTTTACTCCGTCTATCAAGCTGCTGAACTCCAATAGTAAATCTATTGATGCAATAAATACACCAGCGTATTTGCACTTTGCACTTTATGTATTACAGTTACTACTTAAGATGTTGTATTGTCTGTGCAGTCATGTGTCCTTCTTTTATGTCTTAAGATACTTCGTTGATCTTATGTTTATGTTTTTAGGTTATGTGGACAATGTTTTTGACATGTTTGTGTTGTCAAGCAACAGATTGTAGCATTATGTCCAAGTGCAACCTCTGGGGAACTGAGCAGAGATCCAGCTCACATGTCTCCATCTCCTGTCATGTCTCAAATCAGAGCAGGCATGCATATGACTTCAAAAGGGCCAGAGAGTAGCAAAACAAAGGTGGGAGAAAGACAAACGAGCAACCCCAAAAATCCCTCCAGGAAGCCAAATCATCAAGTGGGATGTGCTGAGCAGGGTAGGAGGGCTCCAGCTGTAGCACTCCTAGAGATTAATACAGGTTATCTGGATGTGTGTTTTGGGTTTCAGGGTGTGGTAGACCTGAAGTGGAGTAGGTGAGGATAGGGGGGGGGGACAGTGGGCCCTGAGCCATCCATCACGCCGAGTGTTTGACTCACCAAATGCCTGTAGTTGAGCTACCTTTTCCATTATTCATGGCTACAGGAGGCCTGGACACAGCGCAGAGCTTTTTATTTTAGCCGGGTTAATAATTCATGCCCTCTCACACAGCCACAGGAAAGGAGAAACAGAAACACAGACAAGCAGGGGTCCAGGTGGCTAGTAGAACCCATCAGAACCTCAACTCTTTTTTTGATTTGGGAGTCACTGGGGGTCGCTCCTTGCTCATGGCCCTGCTGCCTCCCACAGAGAGCCAGCAAGAGATGGGCTGTGTATGCTAGAGGGAAATGTCTGCCCGTGTTTCCTGGATTGTTAACAGCATTCCAAGGAATAAATGGATGGCTGTGCTGAGGATCCAGTTCAGGTTCATAAGTGAAGTGACCGGTTCTATCAAAATTACTTCATTCATTCTATTCACAATTAAATCATACCTATCCTGCAACGTATCCAGTTTGGAATCATGGATTAAATACAATTTTGGTCGATTAATCACACAGTATATTTCACTTTTTTATTATTCTATATGCCAGAGTTCAGTCAAAGTCTCCAGGAAAATCAAACTGCAAGTCAGTTACAAGCTTTTAGATCTGTGAATGCTGACTATATAAATGATCTGGCATCTAAATGTTGAAAGGCCTTAATACTACTATTCTAGGTGTGTGGATTCTCAAACCCTACCCGTAGCCAGATGAAAACTCAACGTTTATGGTTTAGTAGATTTACTCACACAAGTCTTAAATCTTCCTTTTGGTGACCTAAAGTTGCACTAATTAAAAAGAAATGGATCAAATTATTACATCTACTGTATGTGAAAGAGTAGTTTATACAGTTGTGACAATAACTTACTTTAAAATTAAGCAACGATTTTACAAGGCGATAATATGTTAACATTGTGTTTATGAATAATATAGGTGAAATGTACTTCTCAGTTGCTAAACGTGCCTCATATAGTACTATAAATTATTTCTTCTTTGATGTCCAGCGTTGGCATTGTTGATGAAAAATGATGGTGTCGTTTCACCTCATGATGAAGTCACATCAATAAATCAGACATCTTAACACTTCACAGGGCCCCGCTCGGACAACTCCAGTTGTTTCGCTCTTTCTCTGCATGTCCAGGAGCAGCTAGTTTTATAGACCTGCTGGTAATGTCAGGAATTATAACCCTGGCAGCTCCTGCTTTTCACTTCCTATCAATCAGAGGACGGAAGGCAAAAGAACCACCGAGCCTCTCTGCTTGACAGGGACTCATGCTTGTTCAGAATGTGTTGAGGGTTAGTGATGGATAGCTGTCTAAGGTGGATTTATTTTTGAGACATAATGGACATGGCCTTACATTTACTGAACCAAAATCATGTAAAAGACTCGCCTTTATACAGGCTGTATCATGACTTACAGCTTGGAATGTAGTAGTTGAACTGTACCATTGTGTGTTTTTGTTTCCTATATTGGGGTGCCTGTCAGGTATCTGTTAACCCTTGTGTTGTCCTCCCAGGTTTTTTTTATTTTTTTTGTTTACATTTGACATTTTCAACGCATTATTTATTTTTTTGATTTCACTACCACCACCTTACTACCACTAGTATCACACTACTTTTTGGAATCCATGGTCAATAACTCTCATTTGTATAGAATTATACCTAATATTTGAGCTAATAAAGCAGAAATTATGAATTATTTTGACTAATAATTAAGATCAGAGGAGTGTATGTTGAGTGGATGAGTTTGGTCAGGATGCTGATATGAAACCATTTCAATTTACACCCAAAATTCAAAGAAAGTGATTGTATTTGCAAAGATTGTTGCATGGAATCCATCCTTTTTTGTGGTAATTTGGTTAAAAAGATATTTCTGATATAGACATTGTTAAAAGGGGTCAAATTTGACTCGAGGACAACAGGAGGGTTAGAGGACTGAAAGAGACTTGTGCAAATGTGCAATACAGTGTGCATGTATGTAGCTTCTGATTGACAAAGCCAGCTGGACTGTTGGCTGACCTCCAGATGCTCTCTGTAAGTGCAGGACACTCATAGGCATAGGCATGGTTGAGCGGTGAGATTTTGATGAGACTGTTATGTTGATAAGATACATATTGATCTTGAATCCACAACATTTTCTAACTCCACATGGAACAAACATGACATTATGATATACAATCTGAAGGACTAGTTATATTATTAAGGCAGTATGACTTTATGGAAAAATGATAAATAGATGGATTAAAAGGCACAAAATAAACAGTGCAACCGTTGGAAAATGCATTAAAAAATGTCTACAGCCGGTGCTTTAACACAATGACAGTCAGGTCTAAATTCAGGTATGATTAACATAATCACAACTCTGTTGGTTTGGTACAAAATATTCATATTCTTAGTGTCACTTTGAGGCAGTAACTCCATGGATTTAAGCCACTCTGCAGTGCAATGCTGTCCAAGCCAACCAGTGAGAGGCACTAGTGCAATAATGCAATCCCTCACTGGCTTCCCATCCACAAACATACATATATACTTTAGTATGCAGTAGTACATGCAACCTGGCTGGGAGGCGCTGTTGCCATGACACCTCAAATATGGTCTTTTTTTGTGAGTGTTTTACCCTTCTACCACCCAAGAGCCTTAAACCATGTGGCTCTATTCAACAGCATTAAATGCAGTGCATGACTGACTCTTCATCTTCTGTTTAAAATCCCTGTAAAAGATGTTGGCAAAATTCACATGTATGAGAAGAATTTATTTGCAGATCCTATAAAAGCTGTACTCCCAGCGTACTCTTTAAATCAACTTCAATCACCTAATTGATATCAGGTATTTAGCTGGATTAAGTCGTGCAGATGTTTTAAGACAAATCAGTGCTTGCGTTTTTAATCTGCTTCAAAATATGTCAAATCTTTCCCTCAAAACAAGCTAATGTCAGTGAAGTTGAACTGTGCCATGTGTGAAAGTCCAGTCCTCCGCCCTGTGTAACAGTGTGTGAATAAACATATTTTTAGAGTTAAAAGGCTGAAAGACAGTGTGAGACGTGTAGTCGATGGATAGCCTTTTAACAGGAACTAAATCACTCTATTGATGATTGATTTGTTTTTGAAAGGTGCATTAAGACATTGCTGGGGGCTGACACTTAATGCAATTTACGAATTTAGAGCAACATCACAACCTGAAGAAATATACTTTGATAAAATTCCAAAAGAATTAGACAAGACCACTGCATTCAAAGCTAGAAAATTCAGAGGTGCTTGGTTTGCTTTATCTAGATAAAAATGAGGATTGGACACACACATGCACATTAACATGTGTGTTTTAGTAGCTCTCCATCAAAGTTAGGCTCTTAGTTGGTTTGTCAATGGGACTTTGAAACTACAGCTGACCAGTCAATTGGTCTTTGATTCTAAAGCAGCTTAAACATCAAACCCTGAGGAGCTGCCTCATTCCCCTTTGTGTGTTTACACACCGATAACTCTCACTGTGACAACCCACGACAGCACGGCATGCTAATTGCTTTGATAAGGCTTCCCTTTGTTTCACTTTTTTGGTTCCTACTGCCATAAACATTGTTTTGTTAATGTCTGAACTCTTTTATGCTGTCCATATCTTTCTTATGAAGTGAAATTCCCTTTAAAAGCTGCTCCTGCATTTATATTTCTTCTATAATGAGACGGTGCAGGACATGTGTAAAATAGAAAGTGTATACATAACGATTATCAACTAGCAGAAATATCAGAAATCCATTACTAAAAACCATTTGTCTCTGATAATGTTGCAACCAAATAACGCAATTTGACTTACAATGCATAAATCTTTGTCAACAGCCAGTTGCTGCAACAACAGTAGGGAGACAAAATCATATCATTTTCATATGCTCTCTTACATCGTGATTCCTGAGAAGTGTCACATGGAAGTGAGAATGAAATTGTGGCTCCCCAAACAACAAGCACTATATTTTCAGCTGCGGCTCTAAGCAGCAGAGAACTCTCACTGCCGCTAATTATTAGAATCGTATCGCTGGGAAGACTGATTGTGTGCGCTAAACCCCTTGCTGGTTCATCTGGTGAGACCCCGCCAACTGCTAATTGAATGACAGTAATGTGCAAAATGTGTGTGTGTGTGTGTGTGTGTGTGTGTGTCAAAAAGTTACTTGTGTTCTACTTTTAAAGGGCAAACCTACAAGGAACAATGTTCATCTCCCAGAGTATTTTTAGAGTTCTGCTTAAAGTGAGAGTAGTACATACCTCATCTTTCAATCTTTAATATATTCAGGAAAACGTCTGAGAATACTTATGGCAGGAGTATGCCATCATGAATAGTAATATTCCTCCTGTTTGCATGGAATTTATCGAGCATGATGTTCTATGTATTACGTCTGACTTCTAGCTCCTCACCGTCTTATATTTGCTGTGTAACGCCACAGATGTTTGAATTCTAAACATGCCAGCTGGGAATGTACACACCTTCAAACTGTCACAATTTTGACAGATGGGCAGTTGCAAGATGTGCAGACCCAAAACTAGAGTATGCTTTAATTAGCCAAATTTTCAAGTAGAGCTGGAAATGAAACATATTTAATTATATTTCATTACTGCACTTCTGCTTATCTAAAGGTGGCTCAACTGTAATAGCTAACGTGGGTGTAATTATTCCGCTCCTCTCCCAGTGGCTTCATATTGCATGTCATTTAGCACTCGTTTTGAGAGTGTTACTATTTCTATTTGTCATCATTACTGAGTCCAATCCATTTTTATCTGTAGTATCCATTCAGTCACTGACACAATTTTCCTCTGTTTTTCTTTTATTTCTCTTTCTTTCTAGGTCACACGATAGTCGTCTGTTTCCAGGATTCCCTTGTTTGGTACCAGACATTTGTTTCTTTGACCAACGCTGCAGGACATTTGGATATCATATGTTTCGAGGATTGGCTGAAACCAGGGACCGACAGGGACAATAATCACGGACATTCCACTGAACGAATGGAGGAAACGGAACAGGGAGCATCAACAGTAGCTGTATCTGAACTCTACTTCCCACCAAATGTCTCTTTGTATAATAGATGTATTCATATGGACTTGAAGACTCAACTATGAAGATATTTATTGACTAAAAAAAGACTGTGGATTACACCAGAAAAAAAATTCACCCTCAAAACAAAATGTGATGTGAAGCTTTTGTGTTATTTTCTTGCCACAAAGAGCCCTGGGACTCTCGATGCATATCTGTGTTGAAGATCTAGTTAGATCATAAGCATTTTCATTCCTTTTAGCCTTATGGAGCAGAGATACCTCTTCTCTTTCTTTTTTTTTTTGTTGTTGATTTGAATCTACCAAGTGTTTGGCTTTCTTAAGTTTGTTAGGATGTCATGTCTTCTTTTTAAAGACAAAAGACGATGCCGCAACAATGAAACCTAGAAGAAATGTAATGAAGAATTGTCAACACAGCTTAGTTCAGCCAAATGTTTTAATGGTATCTGTTGTTTTCAAAGCCTGGTGACTACCATTGATTACAAATGTCAATATTATCTCAATAAATCTAACTCAATGGATATTGCTGTTCCGGAAAATCTGGGGTTTTACAGTCTGTTTAATGCGTTTCGTAAACCAGTCCACAATGCTGCATAGGTAGGAGCTGTTGAGACTTCAAATTAGCAGGTCAAGCAAATAATTTTGAAAAAAAAGAGAGAGACGAGGAGAGCTCACAGCAAATAAATGTTGGGTTCATGATGGACCTGAAATGTGAAAAGCAGCAAATATATAAAAAAAAAAAATAGGCCATGTTCAGAAATACAAAGGGAAAATCTCACAGCAATGTTTCTTAAAATGAGCAGACTTTACAAAAAGCCATCTGAAATCTGGTCCGGGGAGAGACTGATAATTGGCTTTCACTCGAACACAACCTTAATCCTATTTAATGCATTTCCAAAACTAGATGTGGTCGTCATCTGAGCTTGCTTTTATTGTGTTAAGTTAATGCTACCCAACCAATGATTGGTGGTGGGTGGTGGTCCAAATGATTTCCAGTAAGGCGTTGCCTGCTAGAAATCCCAAAAGGATTGTTAGTGCGTGTCATTAAAAGCTTGCAGAAAATAAACCTTCAGGCTGGGTAGCGTGGAGCAGGGTGGGACTAAGACAGAAATCAAAGCACAATGGAAAAGGATTATTTAGCCCTAGTGGCCATGCTACCCATGCAAAATTGTATAGTTCAAGGGTGAGTGAGGTGTCCATCCATTTTGACACAAACATACTGTATACTGTGGTTACTATGCTTACTGAAAACAACATGCAGCTCCATCACTCTATGTGGTGGCCGCACAGGTTAAAGGCAGGCTGTTCTGAGGAGGTAGATGAACAGTATTTATATATTTTCCCTGCATGTGACATATACTGCATACCTTAGGGACAGGAAACCATGGCATATAATACAAGAGTCCCTCTGATGTGAGACATTTCTGAAATGTAAATTTTCAAGACAAACATCAGCATACCATCTGTGTGTGAATGATAATCAGAGAAATGTTACTAAGCTTGCAATATTCCACACGTTGAAGCAGAGAAAGCTTTAGTCGATTTTAAGGGCGTCTCAACTCCAAACAAACCACTGCTTTATGGGGAATTTCATATTTTGTAAGTCAATTTACGTCTGTAATTGAAACAGTGCATTCACTGCAGAATGCTAGTTATACTAAGCATAATTAGTTAAGCAAAAATGTAGATGGCTTGCTCCAAAAGATCAGACCCAAGGGATTGGCACTGAAGGGGAGGTGTGTGGGGAGCTGCTATGGTTAGCGATCCAGGTTGCCTCTTGTTTGGTTAGAAATCATTAAATTACAGTAATGACTAATTTCTCATTCCTGCATGCAATTCGCCGGAGACCACCATGGATTTAATAAAGAGCTGGCGATGAATTACAAACAGCAAACGGCTGAGGAAAGGCTACGTGATTATACAGCGTAATTCAAAAGTGTATTAATAAAACAATACCGAAACATTGCTAAATCATTTGAGATAAAGGCTATTTGCATAATTCATTAAGATTAATCAGACCAGGCAATCCACCACAGTGCTCCGAGGAACATAGAGGGAAGACATGAATCCAATCCCATGGAAAAACCCTTTCTATCTACAAACAATAATACAAATCTACCCTTGGATCAGAGAATTAACCTCCATGCACTTTACAGCCCCTGCAGTGTTAAAACACAATGCCTCAGTCATTCACCTTTATGTGAGCTAATATTCTATTAATAATGAAAGGTCTTTTCATACCATAGCTCCTTGGGGTTTTGCTGCTCTGCCATAAAAGACCTTCACAAAAGTTGAATGCTGGGTTTGGAAACCACAATGTGCATCTGCGGGCTGGCTGTTGGACAATTCTGTGTGCGCCTATTGACTTTTGTTTCATTCTCTGAAACACAATGAGTTTGGACAGGATGCACATGGGATGAGTTTGGCAGTGGCCAGGGATCACATTCTGTAGATAGGTCACCTGTTGTGCAAACAGAGCCACCTGTAACCAGTTTTCCTCCCTCCAGTCATGTTCTCCGTCACCATAAGCTCAGGTGTGACGAATATGGATATTTAAATGTGAAATAAAGTTGGATGGGAACATATTTTTAATTTCAGTGAATCACAAATGACTTTGCTAGTTTTGTTCACTTCATTTCAAAGATGCATAGCCTCTGACTATGTTGTTTGTTCATTTTTTTGTCTAAGCTAAGAGATCACATCACATACCACCACGACATGCATTCTGTTTTAGGAAGTGCCGTCATTTCATGCTGGTTCAAACACATATACAATGTAGTGACATAATATCTGCAGGCCAGGGTGTAATATGGAAGTGTCTAGGTTACTGGACATGCAGACCTGAGGAAATGATGAGCAACTCTACCTCTGACCAGCCAGAAAGGAATAACATCACCAACAAGTATTGGAACCTGTGCGGGGTAACCCCATTGGATTTCGAGTCCGACGCCTTAACCTCTCGGCCACCGTGACTAGTGATGGTATTAGCTCAGCCCCCGTTGATGGGATGATGGGGGCGAGTTATCACATCCAGTGTTTATTTGGCTTTTGTGGTCTTTAAATAAAGCTTTTAGGCAGGAACTAATGTGATGCGTGTCCCAGCAGAGGTGCTGTCAGTCACCAGTAAGTGGAGCTCCACTGCTAAAAGCTCCTGATTCATTCAGTGATAACGGTGACACAATAAAGTCACTTCCGTTTGATGATTTGGTGTTAGATTGGTTCGTACATGTACTGAACACCTCTAATGCCACGGTCATGTCTGTAGCTTAGCTTAGCACAAAATCTGGAAATGGGGAAACAGACTGTTTTTGTGGAGCAGTGACTTCATGGAGTCTCCCCTGGTTGCCTGGCAATGTTCCAGTGTTGGCAAGACTCCAGTTTCCTGGAGAAAAAAAGATAGCCTGTTACATTAATCTTCTTAGTGAAATTAATCATCTCATCTAACTCTTGGCAAGAAAGAAAGTGACTAAATGTATTTACAAAAATGTCAAACTATTTTTTACAGCAAGCAATATTGTTTTATATCTGTGCAGATAAGTATTCATCATTTTCCCTAAATTTTGTTTTCATGGGCATTAAAGTTTTCCACTGTAACTCCTACTAATGAAATTCTTTGAGGTGTCTTAAAGCCTGTGGGTTATTAGCATATAGCTGCTTTCACAGACTAAAGGCTCTGGAGCTGTTGATTAAAGTCCTCCCACACCTTTTCCCTGGTCAGCCATCTGAAATAGCAAATATTACTTTTAAGTTTTTTTTCTAGCTCTGGTCAGTGAAGGGCATCTTATTGGAAGTGGACAATTCAACTCACCAATCCTTTTTTTAATCAAAGGCCAATCTGATATTGAAAAATTCTGTTTAAAGTTCAAAGTTGCAGTTTTCTATTTGTAATGTTTCTCTTTTTTTGTGAAGAATTTCAAAATTGAGTGAATATAAACTGGAGAGCACTAACAACCAATTTGTTTATTCGGCTTTTCTAAATCAAACAAGAGAGCCATCTGAGATTGTAGAGACAATTGTTCTTTCTTCCAATGAAAAAAAAAAGAAACAAATCACATTGCATAGTTAGATCTAAATCAGGAAAAATTACAAAACGTGCACACAGGAAATAATGCTCTCAGTTACACAAACACCATCTGCTGCCTTTACCTTGAGAGGATGAATTAGTTTGAGAAAATGTCAGATACACCAAGCAAAATTAGATTTTCTCATTTTATAATAAAAGCTGACAGGCTGTAATGAAAAACCGCTCGATCTTAAAAAACAGCCAAGATGAACTGAAAAAGTCTTGCTGAAAAAAACTTTCCCGCTTTAAAAAAAAAATCAAATTGTGTTATTCTCTCTTTTCAATATCTAGGTTATTTTTCAAACCACAATTAGATGTTCTAATTCAGTTTTGCTCAAAGTTTGATGTTATTTCTGACTGCTGCTTGTGTTATTCTCATCATCCGTAAGCAGTTTATTTTGAAGTGAGTTGGGCCTCTCTCTGCGTTTGTGTGCTGCTGTGACCTGAGGCATAATGGGATTATCCTGCTCAAGGCAAGACGTAGATGCCTCGAATTCTAATATCAAAATATTCCTCTCTGTACCTGACACCTCCTCCTCTCTGTGTTTCTCATGCCTGACTGGACTGAAAGGCGATTAGCCCATGAATCACAATGCAGCCTGCAAGCTGTTACAGCAAGTCATTCACACATCCTGTTTAGGCTTCCTATCCAAAGTTGGCTTCTGTTCTTCTTTTCTCTGGGTATTGACAGCAACACATACTGTACATTCACATGCACCAACACGTTTTGTGTGAAGTAAGTGTCAGCTAATCATACTGGGTTTCTGCAATCTGCTCAGCAAGTTCGAGGCTGTGCAGTATCCTATGGGCTCCCGTGTCCAAGTACGGTGTTGACAAGGCATTAGTGCTGGCCAGTGCTTTTGCTCTCGGCCCTCATCAGAGACACTCTCCGCTCCCTCACTGCATTATCACAATGCCCTCGGGTCAGTGAAAAGGCCTGCTGTAATTTGAAAAGGAAATTATCTTTTGTGGAACTTACTCAAACAGACCAAAAGTAAAAGAAGAAGAGGGCGGGGATTGAGTTGGTGTCTATTAGACAGGGGGGAGTTGATAAAAAGGTGAAAAATACTGTGTCCTTTCTTGGCAACCTGCGAACAGGTTAATGGAAGTGGGGGTTGCAATGAGCTGGTACAGTTTCTATCAGAGGAAGAGGCAGAGAAACATAAAATGACATTGTGATGGATTTCTAACTGCCCTTTTTTCTCCATGGCCCCATTTTGTGCCATGTGCATTTAATTATTTATTTAGTCCTTTGCTAATATCTACACCAGTAGCAGGCCAGGCCAAGTGCAGCGTTCAATGATTGAGGGGAGACTAGTAGAGGATGCAAGTGAAATTAAAGTATCTTTATATTTTCTTTTAGAGACTGGTATGGGTCAATGGATCATCCTTCTGCTAAAAGGAATCCTCCATGTTTGTGGTATACAGAGATGCAACTCTATTGCTTATTTTTTAACCACTTTGGTCCAGAGTGAACAAATCTCAACGTTTTAAGGATTGCTATACAATTTTGTACTGACATTCATGTTCCCCTCAGAGAATGAATAGTAATAACTCTGTTCCCCTTTTTCATCTTGCACCTTCATCATAAATCCTTAATTATGACCAAATACCTGCTGAACTAATGGCATTCCCATCAGCATGGTAACACACTAAACTAAGATGGTGAATGTGGTATACATTATATCTGCTAAAAAAAGTCTACATGTTAGCACACTGGTGTAAGCATTTAACTGTAATGATGATTATGAAATGGTAACAGTGGGATATTCAATAACTAAATTTGGCAGTACACCTTTATGTTGGTTGTACTTTGATAAACAAATGACAAAGCAGCCCCAACTTCTCGCAAACACTCAAGTAGAATTCATGCATCCCTTTAACACAGTATAAGCAAAAGCTGAAGTCAAGTGCAAGTCTTTTGTTGTTTAATGCACAACAACTCAAGTGGATCAATGCAATTCCTGTTCTCAGGCTCCCCCGACAAATAATAATAATAATAATGTATACTTTATTAATCCCACAAGGGGAAATTACAATTTACACTCTGTTGTTATTAACACACATTACACACAGGCCTGAATTACACACACATGCTCAGTACTTATACATGCACTAATGGAGAGATGTCAGAGAGGGGGGGCTGCCCATGGAAAGGTGCCCCGAGCAGCTGGGGGATCGGTGCCTTGCTCAAGAGCACCTTGGCAGTGCCCAGGAGGTGAACTGGCACCTCTCCAGCTACCAGTCCACCACCATACTTTGGTCCGAACGGGGACTTGAACCAGCGACCCTCCGGTTCCCAACTCCCTACGAACTGAGCTACAGCCACCCTTTAAATGCTTTAAAATGTATTAAAGAAAAGAAAAACATGCAGTGAAAATGAGCATCAAAGACACAGCCATAAAACACAAAATTGTGCAGAAAGTGTGAATCCTCGAGCTGATGCCATTTGCGGATAACTATGGCTGAATTAAAAAAAAACAAAGCACAGAAAATCCGATTACCCACACACTTGAGGTTGTTTCTTTAAAAGTGAAAAAGATGAGGTCCGAGAAAGTTCAAACTTGTTTAAAATGTATAATTTAGTTTGATCTCATTTGAAATGTAGGTTAGTTTTTCACCACATTGGGACTGACTAAAGTTCACATACCACCCCGCCACAGCCATATGAAAGTGTACACGTGGACCTTGGTGATTATGACAAATGATGTATCAATGTAAATAGCCCAAGCTGCTCACTCTCCATTCTGAGCCAAAGAATGATTTAAGATCTGTTGCCCATGAGGTACAGGGGAACCTCCTTCAACAGATGTTCCTAACTAATTATCTATTGTAGCACAGATCCCACAATCCCTCAGTTCCTCTGTTCTCTTCCGGTGGGAGCCTGGTCATCCCTGTTTCATATCCTTGGCTTAGTCTCCACTTACCTGGAGCTCTCCTCCCCATCTGTGAAGGGAGCTGGAGAGACACAGACTAACCCACCAGCAACATACAGTGCCGTACACACACCTTTAGCTGTCATGTTCAAGTGCAAACACCCCTCTATCCTGCTGTTCAAGCTCGACGGGAGAGGAGTTATATAAAGTGCAACAGTCTACAGCTGTTATGTTTAAGTGTGCTTTGCAAAAAATACAAAAAAAAAACAGCTGTAGCATAACATACTGGGCTTTGATGAAGCCATGTGGTTATTCATGCAATGGACCTTTGGACATTTATGCTAGTTAGGCATTTTAAAGCAAACAAGTTATTCATTCAGATTCAATTTATGCACCCAGTTCAACAAGTTCAAATTCAACAAGAGTGAAATAGCATGAAACTGAAAGACAGAATTCTACCATTTGTAAGCCATGCAAGTGGATGTGACTTGATTAAAAGGTACTTTTACTGCAATGTGCAGAGGTAATACTGTGTGAATCCCTTTTCAAAAGACTTGAGCATTTGAGGCTGAAGGAATGAGTTTTCTGCTTACCGTTCTCTAGGATGAGCATGTTGCCACATTTATTCCCGATGAATAATTTAACAAAAGAGCGTTTACGTGGAGTGCAAATTGAAACAGTGTGCACGCTCAGACAAACACAGCTTGAATATTTAAGGAAGGGTAGGTCAGAAGAAAAATGACAGATTTAGCTGCATACTCAACATGAAACGACAGATACATACGTCTGGTACTGTCAGCTGTTTTAGTCCTTAGCCTTTTGAGCAGCTTCCATTCGGACTAATGGATTAGCTGGTTGAGAAAACCCTTCTTGTACAAAGAGAGAGTTCCAGCAGTACCTTAGTCAACCCAGGCCACAGCAAAACAGAGCTAGAATGGATTAAGGTATGCTTGGCTGCCTTTCGCAGTCATGTCAATGTGGGCTGTGGCTGTGGGCTGGCACAGATCACAGAGACGCAAGGAAGGTCATTGCCGCTGGGGAAAGGAGGCAGTGAAAATATTGTCCTGACAAGATGTAGAGTGACTTTTGCAACCCGAGGCTTGTGTTTCAAACTAAACCACGTTAGATGATAGAAGAGATGAAGGCAAAGGAGGTGTGAAAAGGGAACTTGAAGGGTGTTGATGTCGCCACCTTTAAATTCGCAGTACCCTCGTATTAATCAGTTCACATTAATCTTTCTGGATGATGCATGACGAAAGACTGTTACATTTCCTGCCAATCCTAAATGAGTTTCACCTCTGCAACCATGGTGTTAAATGTTAAGGAGACAAGCCATCCTATTCATGAATAAGTAATGATTTACAGCATTTAATCAACAACCGTACATTACATTTAATGTATTACAAATGGGGTGTTTTTCGTAACACAATAGACTCACTACTTGCCCAGGGTATACATATCAGCATGCACATATCTGTATCACATATGATTCTTGGTTTTGGTGGCATTTAAATTATTCTTTATTTTTATTACTGTCAACACATCTCATGAAGAGACTAAAACTAAATTACAATTAACCTTAAATTGACCAATTATCGTAACCATATTAAGTTGGCTTTAACTTAGTCAGATGTTTTAAGATACAGTTCATTGTATAAGCCAAGGGTCCATGGGGATCAATAAATGAACTAATATTTTTACGCTTTTTACATTTACGCTGGCCTCATTTTTGTATAATGTGAGTTTGTATAATTATAGAAAATTGTTGTTAGTAGGATCAATTAATTGGCTCTTTCCAATAAATTGGTTGACAATAAGACATATTATACATATTGCCAGACTTAGCTAATTATATTCTTTCCCAATATTTCATCCTCTGATTCATTCCTTTCCTGTAACAAGCATTGCTGTCTCAGGGGACGTGTTGTCCAACATTTTAAAATTGATCTGAAAGTGTCATTGTTATTAGAATGTTTTGAGTTTAAATATTTCTGCATGCTATACTAAAGTAATTACTTTGTAGCCCTAACAGAATTTTGAACCAGCTTTGCATAAATCTTCACATTTTTCAATCAAAAATTAAAAAGCAAACAGATTCATGAGTTCTAATAATACCTTTTGAGTGAGTAGTGTTTCATGCACCTTGCTGGTGGTTCAGCCTAGCTTGTTTTTCCCTATATCACTCATTAGGACTGCCACTTATGGAACCATCGGGCATGTCTACCTATTTATTTCTCTGTGCATTGGCAATTTAGGTGCAGTTCTGGCGTGGTCCAGAAAGGCCTCAGCAGCACTCTCCATTAGTTTGGCTGATTCAGGGTTGTTAGCCATTTTTAATTTCCCATTAGACCCACAAAGCTTCACGTTTTCTCTCAGGTAACTCATTAATTTGCTGTGATGCATATGAGATGGTGAGTGAGGGCCTCTTGCCAAGAGTTGGTTAGCATTTTATGCATAAAAGAAATACTGAGTAAAGCAGATGGTTACATTAGGGACTGATGATACTGACACAATGCAGTGTGTGAATATGTTTGTGCATCTGTGTGTGGGTATGAATACATTACAAAAACTCTATGTGTGCGTGTGTGTGCGCACGCGTGCGTGCGTGTGTGTGTGTGTGTGTGTGTGTATTATATTACAATATTGGGGAGTGTTGATATGTGTGTTATGCCTTTGCTGTATCTGCATGTGCGTGTGAAAATCCTGCACATTCAGGTTGATGTTTGTGAATATGTGGTGTTACAATCCACTACTGTCTCTTCAGGTTCATCGTTAAATTTGTACAAGTGTAGAGAATGAAAGCAAAACAAAAATCAAACAGAGAGAAATACATAAAATCTGGGAATGGTTGGACCACAAAGAAAGGAAGCGCATCCTTATGGAAACGGCACATTTTTGCCTATAGCGTCAGAACAAGTGAGGCCTAACAGAAGGCTGGGTGAGCTCCGCACTGCAGGCGACGCTCCCATTAAACTCAATATGAGTCCAACATGCTTGTCTTTGTTCAACCTGTTTTCTGAAAATTTGTCACTTCTCTGTACGCAGTTAAAGTACCTCGTCATGACTCACAGCTCTGTGGTGGTGATATAGCCTCACAGTCATGCACAAATGCAACAAACCTCATCATGTTAGCTCATGCGTTAACACATCTAAACTGCTAGGGTCTCAATATATGATTATTTTTGTTATTAAATAATCTGTCAATTTAAAAAAAATGATTGTTAAAGGGGCTGTACTCCATATTCAGCACATTAATATCTAATATTAATCGTCCCGACGCCAGTCGGTATCAGCGAACCGGGAAGCTTGTGAAAGCGGAAATGTCAGGAAATATCGAGAGGCGTGCGCCGCAAGGTCGGCAGAACAATGCCGTTGCAAATATCCCAGAGCCAAAACAGAACATGAATCTCACAGATTTGTGTTGATATCATACACAAAGCAATGTCACACAAGCATTTGTGTTGTCTAAAACAGTTCTATATATTTGGAGTCATCCAGTGCAAAATAAACATATTAAACATAATAACTCATATAAAGGACAAATTATTTACATTTCTTACATAAAGTGTATCAATCTTGCATTTAACAATATGGATTCATTGCACAATGACCCCGAACAACTCTGGGCTTCTAGGCTAGATACACAACCTTCTGTAAGGGCCAAGAAGACAACAGAGACATCAGCAGAACGGGGCCATTGTTAGCTTTTAGCTCCAAAAGACAGTATGTTTCTACTAGTTATATTATTAAGTTACAAAGTTTTGAATCATAAATGCAAATTGGCGTCATATACAATGTACTCAACCTCAGAATGGACAAAATGTGCCAAAATGGTCCACGTTGACTATAGCGCCCCCTAATGGCCTATCTTTACCAAATTTGGTACAGAGCCTCCGGGCGGCATGCCAACCGATCGTCACAGGTTTGGTGTTGATATAATTTACTGTGGCAGAGATATTGCAATTGAAAATCTCCCATTTAAATGCATTGAGTTTTGCGACAAAACCAACAAACGTTGATTATAGCGCCCCCTGATGGCCAATCTTCGCCAAAATTGGTATAGAGCCTCAAAACAGCATGACAAATAGTCATCACAATTTTTGTGTTTATAGATGTCCAAACGTGGGCCCATTGGCCACGCCCACTTCAACCAATCATCACTGTAAGCGGTGCCTTAAGAGTGGCCCTACATGGTACCCATCACATTTTGTAAAAATCGGATGAGCCATTCATGAGAGATAAACTTTTTGTATTTGTAGCGCCCCCTAGTGGCCAATTTCTGTAAAATTTGTTCTTAAGCCTTAGAGGGTCATACCAAGGCATAATCTAAAGTTTGGCTTCAGCATTTATTTTGTCCAAGATATGGCATAGTTGGTGTGTTCATAGTTAGCTACACAAATTTGTGTGTGTGTAATATGCGCAATTTTTATTCTATAAGAAAATCTTTTTACAACTCTTTGTCAGGTCAGTTGGGAGATAATTTAAGTTTCATGCAGATCAATCGCACGGTCTAGGAGGAGTTTGAATTAGATGTTTTTTGATAAATCGCTATTTTTTACGCCTAAAAGTCAAGGCAGAAATCATATATATATATATATATATATATATATATATATATATATATATATATATATATATATATATACGAGATTGATTTGGATCCAGGGGAACGCGTGGACATATGGTTTATAAATGTCTGATGCACGGTTTGGGAGTTATAGGGCCAAACGTGTTTTTTTTCTGCTATAGCGTCACCTAGTGGTGGAAGTGTGTCAATTGTTGCGTCTGAGGACTAATCCTGAAAGTGGCACGTTGACTGATTCTATGTTGTGCGTCTGTTTTCACCAGAATATAACCATGGGAGTGTAGGCAAGCCTCTGCTAACATCTAGATAACAGGATTAAAAAAACAAAAACCAAACAAATAATATTAATATTAGTAATAATAATGAGCAGTACAACTAAATATCACAATGAAATCAAGTCAGGTCAAGGGGTTCCCATGGACAGATAAAAAATCTAATTGTAAGATAACTCTAAATTATATCCACCATGTCAGCAGTGACCCACATTGGCTGTTTTTTTAATTAAGAGGCCAAAGTGTGCAAACCATTATACTGGTCCAACACTAAACTTAACATTTATTGGCATTTCTGTGTTGTTTTTATTGCTTTTGGTAGTCTGAAAATTACAGCTCACCTATAAATATTGTTAATGAGCACCCAAGGCAAAACGACTTTATTGAGTGGTCCAGTCAAACAAATTCAAGAGTAAAAGCTTGGATTTCACCTATAAGTATATTCAAAATGTCAAAGGTTGATTGTTCGGCAAGCAACATGGAAATGCTGAACTAAAGTGAAGTATAGGTTTAAATCTACAGTATCATACAAAACAACCTCTCCAAATTTTAACATAGTCATTCTCAAGGAGGGCAAAAAATATGAGACATGAAAATCAGTAAGAAGATGAAAAGAAGCGAAGGGGCTCTCATGGAAGAATCTCAGAGGGACTGGAGACATTGCAATTATAGAAACTATTGACTTGTGTTTCCCAAGGTATGATCAATTGCAGTGAAATAATGACATCTCTATGTTGTTTTGACCCATTCACAGTAAAGGCAATTTATTTTGTGTGACAGGAGGCTTGCAAGGGACAACTCGGCTGATGTGTGCCAGAGAACAAGGAGAGGAGAGTTTTCAGCTGGAAAGACAGAGCAGAGAATTGGAGGAAGGTCATTACTTTTGCACATTGGCCTCTTGTAGGATGTGGCCCCAAATGTTTCTCTGTTTTATTTTCTTTATTATTATTATTTTTTGTTAGTGGTCAGCCACTCTGATGATCTGCAGGAGTTAATAGTAAAAACCACTGATTATTTCTCAAGTAATTCCTTCTAACACACATTCCTAAATGTGTTGCTCATTTTCCTTTTTTTGGCTGGGAAATGTTTTTATTTAGAAATATATATATATATATATATATATATATATATATATATATATATATATATATATATATATATATATATATATATATATATATTATTATAAAATATATATATATTATTATTGTGATTGAATTTAACTAATTTCTTAATTCTCTCTGCTTTTAGAAACAGTAAAAAAGTTAAAAAAAGGTTTCTGAAACATTAAATGTTGTTAAAGAACAAATGTTTTTATTATCTACGTTTAATGAAATTTTTCATTTGTTTGTGTTCTTATTTTTAGTATTCCCATCATTTACGATTTAAAATTTAAATTTCAATAAACTAAAAAGTTTTAAGGTTGAATATAATATAGCCTAGTATTAAATTTGTTGTTGTTAGTTTTTTTGCTGCAATATGGCTGCCTAATTAAAGCATTAATGAATATTAACCAATCTCGTGCTCCTTTTTTAATCAAAGTAAATGTTGTTTTTAAGTTTGTGCTAGTATGTTAGCTATTGCTAAGTCGACGTGTCTGTTCGGTGGTTGCTTAGCAGCCACTGTACCTTGCTGCTGTTATTTCAAATAAGCAATGTTTTCCCGCCTGCAAATCTTGTTATGGTTGTTATGTATCTGCTGGCTTAAGCTGCTGTCCAGCTGCCTGTGTGTTTTGCATTGCATTGGTATTAATTGTGATGTATATGTGGCTTTTTTGTGGTGTTTTTTTGGTTGTTGTTTGGCATGTGCATTATAATACTTTAATGTTGGTCATTCCCGTAGTAGTGGCTACAACGTTACTTGTTTTGGAATATTATGCTTTTATATAGTATATGGTTCTTTGGTGAATTAGTTTTGTGAACTATATTGTTGCCTTTGTTTTGGGCATTTTTGGGCCATATTGTTCTGTATTCAAATGATCAATCTGTTTTACATGTTTTGACTGGCTAAAAAGAAATAAAATTGAAAGTACTGTATAGTATTTTGGTTAAATTACTAACAAATGGGTAGAAACACCTGGATGTCTCTGTCTCACATAGTGGTTAGTCTACCTCTAATATTTAAACTACTGTCACATAGACGTTTTTCTTCTCTAGGGAGAGTAACATGTTGAAAATTATCTTTCCATAGCACTTTCCACTAGTCAGTACACAGATTAATGTAGTAAGGATTTATTGATGGCAAAATGGAACATGCGGTTGCTTCATCAAAGGTATTACATTAAGCATATCAATAAAGCTTTCCTCATTGACTTGAAAGGGAATATCTGGTTGAGATAGAGTAGCGGTGGTTGCAAAATGCTCTTCAAAATGAACTCTTCTCTTACACTCACATCAGTGTTTCACTGTGACACAGACAAATGGGACAATGGGGACAGCAGAAAAAGTACTCAAGTCCTCTGGCCTGTTCACAGAAAACGATCCATCAGGCTCCCGCCGACCCCTCTGTCTGTGCGTCTGTGTTGTCTGCAAATCGCTTAAATCCCAATCCCAGTCCCACCCACACATCCATCCTGATTTTATTGCTGCTTTCTCCGATGACTGAATGGCACATGTTGGGCACACAAACCTGTCAGCCTTCTACAGGAGGAGCTTGAAGATAAGCTGAGGCTAACTGGTACTAGTAGCTTGGCAAAAAGGTCAATTTACACACATCATCTACAGCGTGCCAGATCACTCGGCCCTTGAGATATATAAAACATATGCATTAGTTCGCTTTCCATCCGTGTGTATGTGTGTGTGTGTTTCGATAACAAAAAATAACCAAAACATTTAATCAAACAGGACTTCCTAAATCACTAATAAATACATGGCCTGGTCATATTATATGGTCATATTAGGTTCCATGCTAATTTTGAACTCCTAAACAGTCATATCCCTGCTGGTAAAGTTCAACCTTACACAGATGTGTCTGGCCTATTTTATCATGGTTTTCAAGATTGAAAGACAATTTTTTTCTGCAGTTTGGGTTTAATGCACCTGCATTTTGGGAACAGATGATTTGACTTGTGAGTTAGTTGCCTGATCAATTTTATGACTAACAAAATATAGACATTTTGTCTGAATTGCTTTCATGTAATACAACCCACCTTTAAAGCAATACTTGTACATGTGATAAAGTAGATTTTTATTGATCCCCAAAATGGGAAATTACAGTGTTACAGCAGCAACATATAAGACACACAGCACTCACAGAGAATATAAGTACTAACAAGTTTAAAGGATAAGACTATCGATATTTTATACTTCTTATCAACAAATCCCATTAAAAGACCAAATGTATCCTACTTTACTAACAAGTATTGGCTGTGAAGCAAAAGCCTGAACACACCTTAATCTGCTGTGCCATTTACTTCCATTTTTATTGTTATAAAACTAAATGAGCCACAATGGAAAAAAAAAAAGTGACTCAATCCCACATCTTGGTGTCATAAATAAACACACCTAATGTTTATTAATCTGCAGCTGAAAATAGTCTCAAGAAATGCAATATTTACTCTTGTTTGAGTAATGTGTGCTGACAAGTACAGCGCCCTACTGTTTTATAAAATAACTTAGGCTTTTGTAAACTATTTTTAAAGGTGCCCTGCTACACACAGTTCATTGTCTTTGTGGTAAGTTCTGCCATCGACTCTGTAACATGTTTTGTGGAAAAAAATGCAGTGGTTACCTTGTTACACAACGCATTCTCACTCCCATCTCGTAAAATACGGACGCTTGGTCAGGTGCCTTTGTCGTTGTTATTGACATATAAGACGCGCTTGGTCGGGACTATTGGCGTCCCTTTTGATGCTGTTAGGTTAAGGAAAAGGTTGTGGGTGGGCTTACAGTTCTGTGACACGCGGGAATAACGGAACGGTTAAGGACACATGCGGGACACAAATCCCGCTGTCCTGGGTGAAAGTCCTGTGCTTGACCCCTCCACCACCCCAACCAACCTCTCTACTCGGGATTTCCCCCTTACTTGCCAAACCCGTCTAGATTCCCCAGTACATTCTACACACACACGCTGAAGGGTGCCTTTTTTGTCACATCAGACGCAACCACTGTCCAAACGTACGCATTTTACGAGTTCGGAGTGAGAACGGGTTGTGTTTCAAGCCATTCTAGTGGTTAAAAAAAAAATCCTGCTCGATTTATGCCAGTTCTCAGTAATATTCAGTGAGCTAAGCTGTTTGACTCTGATTGGCTAACAGCTAGCCAATGATAGCCTGGCTATCATGAATAGTAATGAGCTCAGGCAACATGACATCAGACTGACCAGCTTTTATGATTGGCCTGATTTCTCCACTTATTTTTTTTTCAGTGGCTAGAGCTGACAGAGGAGGTAGCGGTTCATTTTCACCTTTACAACGTAACACAAACACATATGGCTCTAACATATTTGAAAACAAAACGTTTTTTTGTGGCAGGGCACCTTTTTACCCTTTTGTCAGGAATCACAATGAGGCTTTCATCTGATTTGTTGACAATAAGAATAATAACGAATAATGCAATCTTAAGTCATTTTTGTCTACCTGTGTATATTTTGTATTTGCACACTGTAGGCATTTCAGTTTTTTTGTCTGAATAATAATAATAATAATAGTCTAAGCTTGAAAGTCACAGATTTCATGCTCCCGGCACCTCTTGTACTTGTAAAGTGTCTGCTTCTAGCCTATTTCTGTATCTGTGAATCAGAGCCTGTCATGTGTAATTAAAAACTTATCGCATCACGCGTCCTCTTAAGGGTGTATATTACTTCTTCCTATGAACAGTTTAAGGAACAAACATGACTTAATTTGGTTGGGTGGTCTGTTGCTTAAGGCTGAAACAGAGGTGATGCTTTGCTCCTATATTCTAATTCTTTGACACACCTGTTTGACATTTTCTTAGTGCGTGATTATTTATAGTTTTGCAAACGTGTTTTAATTTTCACGTGTGACAAGGTGTTAACACAGCAAACGCTAGCACGTTTGCCTTATAAGTGGAGCAGTAAGAATGGGATTGACGTTCACTCTCCTGTTCCCCTATGAAGGACTAAGGAGAAATGGGAAGGAAGCGCACATTTCATGACGCCGTTTCTTTAATTAGTCGCCAGAGTCTTGAGAAAACAAAGCAGGGAGAGGGTAAGGAGGAAGAGATGGAGGGAGATGAGGTTGTTAATTCCACTCCTGTCTGCTTGCATTTGAGTACTCATTAATCTGAGACAGGGCCCACCCTGTTGTCTTGCTGAGAATCTTTTATGAAAAAAAAAAAAAAAAACAGCATTAGCACTTCTGCTGCATTAAGAAATTGTCAGTGATGTTTGACGGGAGAGCTGTGCTGAGAGGGAGCGATTAATGCCCGTAGCATACTGAGCTTCTCTACTCTCCCTCCTCAACACTCGGGGCCTCCCAGCTAGCGAGTGAATCCATAACCCTTTTCCACACAAGGAGAGCTCTTGGACTGTGACCTTCAAAGTTTACTATGAATACCAATCAAGTGTGACCACTTTAACGTTAAATGGATCGTTTTACATTTAATTGAGTTATTGTTGGCAAAGATGAACGAGCTCGCTCCATTTGTTTTGCCGTTAGCGCTGATGTGATATCAGGAGCAATTTAGACATATTTTCTCTTCCCTCAATTAGACTAATGTAATCAATGTTTACAGAATACATGTCCATGCACTAAAAATATCCATTGTAATTGGAAGCCAGACAATTATTTTAGCGCACAATAAGTCAATAGAAATTGAACTAAAGGTTATGTTTGTGTCATTAACTCAGTGCAATTGGCAATTTATATGCTCTGTGTTGAGCTTGTGAACATCATCTACACATGCATGCATATTCATTACCATGGCCACTCAATTCACAGAGCAAGAAGTCTGAACAAAGGTGAATGGGAGGCTAAACACTCTAACCATCCATCATTGTGTGTGTGTGTGTGTGTGTGTGTGTGTGTCTCTGTGTGTGGAGTTTCTCCTCTATCCACTCCACCTGAGGCATTGGCAACTCCTCTTCACCTGGAGCCCTGTCAATAACACCTCTGCCACCTCCCTTCTGCCCAGAGGATAGCACCACTCGGCTTGGACCCCGCTATTAATCCACTCCTTCGGCAGGCAGAATCCATCTCCCCTCGGCACCTGTTTGACAGAGGGTAAAAACGGGGATGAGATAGCAGGGTGCGGATCAATCCCTTCGATCCCCTTCTCCATCTCAGCAGTCATTCATCAGCCAGTGGTTGTTGTTGTGGATGTTGCTGCTGTTGTTTGGCTTGACACTTCTCCATGCCCAGTCACTGAAAATGAGGCAGCTGAATTATGGTTAGACAGGGAGACATATTACAGGGTACAATCACTTGGGAAATGGTTTTCATCCGAATGTAAAGAAATTATGTTTGTTTTTTCAAATGTTTTGGTATCAAGGGGTGATTGGGATTTTTATTTTTTTTATTTGCGACGATTTTTGAAATTGATTCTTTTTCCTAGAATCCATTTCTTTTTCATACCTATCATTCACCTAAATATTTATACGGTACCGCTGACGGCGACGACATCATATCCGTTTTCTGACCAAAAGCAGAAAATCCATGTAATGGACACCTTTACAAATGAAATAAATGTCAGACTGCCTGACAGACATGTGATGTGCATTCTAATTAAACAATTAATAATAATTATTAATAATATATTGTCTTTAGAAGTGTATTATCCAATTTTCTTTTTTTTTTAAAGCTCCGTTCGTTGTGTAACTTTGTGATTCTTAGCAAAAACCTCCTTTTGTTCTTTCACAAATATGTGCTCATTCATGTGTTATTACTTCACTTCTCGTAGGAGTTTAAACACACTCGGAGTGGGAGGGGGTAGAAAGTAATATTCAGGTGGTTGTCATATACAATTTCACCGCTAGATAGGAGAAAGTCTCACACAATGTAGCTTTAAAGAAGCAAAAGAAAATCTCAATACTATCGAATCCTAATACTTCGAGAATTGCAATAAATGACAATAGCAATACAAATTGAATTGACACCCATGTATTGTAAAAGAATCGAAACGGGACAAAAGCATATCGCCCCCGCCGTAGTATCCGGAGCTAAAATGATTAGTACATATACCAAAGGTTCTCTGTTCCAACTGTACACAACCAACTCGTATAAACTTGTCTCCCATGCACCTCTGCTTGCCTGTAGCTGTTTAAAGTTCACGTCCATACAAAATGACCTGGTGCCAGTCAGGTCTCAGTACAGACTTGCTTTTTTTCTTAGTCATGTATGATCTTTTTCCCGCTGTTGCAAGCAATTTAAAGGCTTCACTTTGGACCCTGGGAAATAATAATGGGCATATTTTATGTATGTATGTATATATGTATTGAAGAAAGAAATTCAATGGATTAATCACATGGCAGGTTTTAAAAAAGATAAACTTAAGTGAAAATAATTCATCTTACAAAGTTAAAGGGATCTGTGGAGCGCAAATGTTTAGGATTATTCAATAATAAAAATATTCATGACTTTTGGCTTATTTGTATTAGTAATGGGCGATTCATCATTCACGGAGGAGCCTTTCATCAACCTGACAATTCACTATATAACGGACGATTGGAATCTTAGCAGCCAGTTTTTGCAGACGTTGTACTTCCCGTGTGGGTGTGTGTGTGTGTGTGTGTGTGATGTAGTGTCTCTGGCACTTTTTACTGTCTATGGCATGGCACTACTGTAAATAAACTGTTATACTTTCTTTAGTTGATGTATATGTGCCTTGTACTGGAAGTATCTTCTTTATTCAAAAAATGATTGTGCTTTTATTTTGCACTTTATGTTTTCATTTGAAGTATCTGTGCACTACACTTGGAAGATTTTTCTTTATTCCAAATAGCCATGCCTAATAATATTTCCCTAATTCACAGTATCCGTTCCTTTTATTAACAAGACCCCAGTTTTCCTTTCATTAACACAACAAAATGTTTAAAACCAAATGCGTTCCATTAGGCTGCAGATAACAAACGTTGTTTGAAATATGTTTTTATTTAAAGTATCTGTGCATTTTTGCCTAATACTGAAAAGTAATTTCAGTACAGTGCCTTTTAGAATGGTTTGCACTGAAGGAAAGAAACCCAATACTTTAAGTTTTTTCTTTGTTAAAATCTCTGCAACTAGTGTACTTGAATTTTATTAATCTGAAACATTATGTTGTATAATCACAGTTTTGCACAATAAATGTTCTCAAAACTACATACTATGTTTCTTTCTCTTTAAAAAAAAAGGCTTTCCTTAGCGTCTATGTAACCTGTTCTGAAATGATTCTATTATAAGTTATATATTATGTTTATATATCATTATCGCAAGAGGCTGCAATGTATATCGCAATGTGGATTTTAGGCCATATCGCCGAGCCCTAATTTGCAACATAAGTTTAGTGTTAAATTCAGTTAGAGGTAAAGTTTTACTGTATATGTGTTTGCTATGACCTGTCCCGGTCGCCCTAATGTCCCTGTCCCTGTCTCTATGCCCCTTGCTTTTATTGACACAGTAGGTGGCGCAGCGCTGACAAGTTGGGACGGCAGCTTTGATGTTTGTCCTTTGTGTCTCCCCAATAACGGCAGCTTTATAAGAGATTGGTGAAAGGCGGGGAAGTAGCTCTCTTCCTATGTGACTTCAAGGTGGAAGTGAAAAAGAATTATAAATAATATCAGTAAAAAAGTAATTGTAAGTTGGAATGCTTTTAATGTAAGTAAAAACAAGTTTGTGTGTGAGTGTGTGTGTGTGTGTGTGTGTGTGTGTGTGTATATATATATATATATATATATATATATATACACACACACACACACACAGTGGTAATTGTGTGTTTTTTATTTATTAGTTAAATTGCCTTGAGTTTAGTCCAACAAATTAGTCATGAAATCATTTTAAAAGATGCACTTGGAAATATAATTTCATAAACTGAAGAAGTTACAAAGTTCATGGCATCTGATTGAGTGGAATACGTTTTGTGGAGTCCAAAGTGGCGCTTGGGTTTATTAACTGCAATTGCAAGAATAAAGAGACCTTCAAGTTTAAATAAACAATGAGTTGTTATTAAAGATGGCTCTAAATTAGTCATGAAATCAATTTCTCTGAGCTTTTAAATATCTTCAAATAGTAGATCTGTGGGCCAACCACTCCGTCTGGATGAAATAACAAAATATACTCAAATGTTCACATGCTAGTAAAGCCAGATTGAAGTATCAAACCACCTGATGAAAGGCAGCAGAAAACAGAAAATGTTCTGAGGGAGGACCTCAAAACCCCCTTTATTAGATTGGCCCGCATACTTTTTCAGTGCTTCCTACTGTGTTTCAGTTCTCTTTTGTTCACTTGCAGGGACTCGTATCTCTTGAAACATGGATGATACAAACAAACATACTACTGTACATACCACTAAAATAAAAGAGACAAACACAAAGAAAAAGTCTGGTGTTGCATCCTTTAGGGAGATCATTCCACTGCTTGTTGCGCCCATTGCCGCACAAAGAGTCTGCAACATCTTAATGATCCCAAGGACCATTCGGCCACACAAAAGCTTCACACATCATCAAAAAGCAAGAAGAAGCAGCTGCCGCCCAGGGTGGACCACACATGACCCTGAAAAGGCTCTGAACTCCAGATAGCAGCCTTTGTTGCAGCGATGAAAAGGAGCATTCCAAATGCACAAAACTGACTCTATACAAGTGAGTTGTGGAGCTTTACTTCAGAGAGGAGTTAATGAAAGACATTGGTTTGCCCTTTATTCTCTGCCCTGATGAAACCATCTATCATGGTGAAGAAGCTACTCTGTGATCGTGTAGATGTGCAAGTTGGTCAGCATGTCTCCAACATTAAAATCTCACAATTTGCTGTAGTTGGAGAGATTATTTTGCAGCTTTTTAAAACTGCAATATTTATATTTAATTTTATATATTAACATTTATTCAAATGACTGCAGTATGTGATCAAAACCCACTGAGAAGCAGGTTTTACCTTGATCATTGTTTTGGTTATCTGGTCCTAACTATCATGCACAACTCTGTAGAGTGGTAGAGGGATTTTCTAATGCATAGCAGTGTTTTCAATACATAAGTTCTACTTGGGTGTCCTGTCCAGGTAGATTAGACCCGCCCAGGTAAAGAAAATCAGAAATTATTATTTTTTTATACATAAAGTTGCGCGTGCATGAAACAGCGTAAACATTCACTTTGGGCTCAGAGACTTCACATTAGTGGTAGCAGCATGCTGCTAGTGTTATTGGCTTTCCGGATTGTAATGTCTTAAAACTGTGCACCGATCTTTACCTTCTTCTAGTCTAGTTTAATATGTAAATAGTCAAAATAATAAAAAAAACAAATAAACCTTCTTTTGACTAGTTTATTTCTGAACCCAGCCATCACGCGCCATGCTGTCACATCCTGCGCCACCCACCACCACAAGAAAATTCTCAACCTGTGGGAAACACTGCATACCTGTTTGTTTTGGTGCTATTTGTTTGAATCATAGACAGTTAAAGAAATGCACCAACAGACCCCGTTGTTCTGGACGGAGACCAGTAAAGGATACTGGAAGCACTTTTCCGGTGATGGCTGAGTGTTACTGCTCAGCCTCCAACTGAGCTTGAAGACGTAGATGTGACATGGGCAACCTGTCTGAAAGTTGTAAATCTTCCGGTAGCTATGCCAAGAGAAATCTCAGTTATTCCCAATCAGCAGAGACGGAGAGGGTAGGTATATGTTAGGAGATAACATAGAGACAGGCTAATTACTGATAACTAACATGCTAGTTAACATTAGTAATTTAACCTAAACAGGTAATGTAAGTCCAAACTGTCTGCGAGCTTACCCTGTTCTATACGGTGATTCCTCTACTGTGCAGCAGTAAGTCGCCTGGTTATGACACAATCGGTAGCCTAGTTTTACAAAAACGTCTGCTATGGAGTCATAACGTGAGCTACAAGGTAATGGAGCATTTTATGCATTGTTGTGTTTCTTTAGAAATAAACAAAACAAATAGTCTTCAAATGCTTCAGATGTAAAGTTATTCGATGTCGAAGTGGCGCCAAATTGAATGGCAGTCAATGGGAAGCTAACGGCGGTTGATGGCATGGTAGCATTAAAATGGCACCATAGGAGCTTTGCTTAGAGAGGAGGCTTACCTCGTTGGTTTGAATATAGTCCATTTACGTGAAAGTCACATAGTTCTCATTGCTAGAGATCATATTACTATAATGCATATTAACCATGAATATTTGCTTCTTTTTTGCTCATAGCTAATTGAGTGAGTTGCAGCGCCTATAACCTGTTCAGCTGAGTTTGCAGAATTTAGGATTTTGGAGTGTGGAGGTTCAGTGTCAAGTTCTTGGTGTGGTGATACAAATGTACTATTTTGAATGCTTGGAAGAGCTTAGAGCTATACAATATATAGTGGGATATAAAGAAAATATGTAGGGTACTGTAAAAATAATACCATATTTTCAGTTTTCCCTTGGGTCTTTGTGCTAAGCCAGGATAAACTTGGATGATGTTGATATTGATCTTCTGGTCTGACTCTGGGTAAGATGGTAAAAGAAGTGTATTTCCTCTAATGTTAGACTGTTCCAGCTTTTTGGGAAATATAGCCTACTGTATGAGTTGGCTAAGCAAACAAAGGCTTCTTGTAAGAACAGATTCAGAGATCAAAGTTGTGTGTGTAATCAAACCTGGAAGGTCTACAGAAGCTGCAGCCCTTTGCTGCTGCAAGTGTTGCATTACTGTATGTGTCACTTTTAAAAGGAAGATATTCAGCAAGAAATGCATTCATTATAATCCTAAAGCAACAGCGTATTAAACTACATTGCTAGTTCCATCCTCCTCCCCATCAATTAGCAACTTCCTGTCCCAAAAGCATATGGCATGTCCTCATATGTTGTGTACTGCCTTTTTAAATAAGCTACAGGGGCTGGTTTGCCATCTGGTACAAGATACGGGGGTGTAGCTGAAGTGGCAGAGTGGGTCATGCATTCATTGTAGGGTTGGTGGTTCTGTGCACATTTCCAAGTGTCCTTGAGCAAGACACTGAACTCCAAAATGCTCTCAATGAGTGTGAAAATGTTAGGTGCTTTGGGCACGTACGTCCAAGTGAATGAAGGGCAAAGTGATTTTAGATTTGCAAACAAATTGTTCTTTTTTTAACCGACACTTAAAGGAACGAGTTAACTCAATTTACAAGCGTAAATCTAAAATCCTGCTTCTGCTGACAGACTCTCGTACAGCATGATAAAATGTATGATTATTTGGTTAACAGCTGATTTGATTTAGCATCAATTTAAAAGTTAGGTCTTCCTGAAAGAATTTACACTGAGCTTTCAATCAGGAGAGACATGTTTACAAATATGCAAAAAAATGTATTGTACAGCATAATAAAATGTTCAAAGTCCTTGGAGATTAGACTCTATCGTTATACTAATAGTTTGTATATAGGGGTGGAGAACCATCAGATGGAATCTAGACACCGGTGGTGGCCACGAAGGAGCCCCATGACCAGACCAAAGAAGGCTTTGGACCGGTCAGCTGGAGTAGATGACTGAAAGTGGAAGGGGGTGGAGGGTTGCCTGCAACGACAGCTGATAGCAAAGGGAGAAACAGATTTAAAGCAGGGTTGTGACTCTGTGAATGGTCTTTGAAATTTGTGGACAATTCTGATTGGTTTAGCAGGAAGGTGAACACCTCCAACAGCTGATTCAATTTAGGAAGAGGGCATTTATTAAGATTTAGGTCTTCCTGAAAGAATTTACCCTGAGCTACATTAGACTGAATTTAGATCATTTGTTTAGTTACATTGCGCAACTTAGGGTAACCTATGTAAAACAAAATAAATTACCTCTATTTACTCAAAGAGTAGTACATAAAGATGAACGTTGGTTTATCTATTTATGTTATGTTGGCAGTATTTTCCAAGCACCCTATTGCCTGTGAGATGGAGAACACTGAAGGATGTGCTGTGATGTAGGGTGTATCTACTTCATGCATGCTAAACCACTGGTGTCTGAGATGCCCTTGTGTGACTGAGTGGACCATCATCACACCCCAGTGATATGTGCTGGCTTTCACAGTGTGCTCTGGGTAAGGTGAGAAAACTGGAAAGTGCTATGATGTACTATATCAAGAGTAAGCTCAGAGGGCTGCTTTGAGCCACGAGATGAGAAAGATGACAGCACAGATGAAAGTGTTTCACTGTATTAAAAATAAAAGTTCTGAATAAAACAGATGGCGAAAGACTTTTTAAATATACAACAGGGATTCTGGGTGGTTTAAACAGCCAGTGTTTCATCCTTTTTTATTTGAGAACCAATGGAGACGCAAAATTAAGATGAGAACTCAAAAGCAGCACATATTCTGTAGTACTGCACACACTGGAGGCTAAATCATAGTTAACATAAGTTGGCAGTGGACCTTTAGGAGTGTCAAAACGCCCAGTATTAGCTTTGGGATTTAAGCATGGCGTGTCTGATTCAGCTCTTCAGTAACTCCACAGTGTTTGTCTTTTTCCTCTAGCAGGCAGATCATTATCTCATTGAAGAACATAAAAGTAATATGTGACCAAGCTTTTAATGACCGGAGCAGTCTTGTTTAAGACATGACAGACTTGTTGGTGTTAGTGATAAAAGGTGTGATTGCTTCAATAAAAAGACCACTAAAGTCAAAGGATTGGAGTTAAATAATTGTAACAATAACTTTTAGCCAAAGTTTCCCTCTCTCTCCCTGTATTATTTATATGCTAACCATGTCCCTGACAGTCCCTCGCGTTCTGTGTAATTTCAGCTATCCCTTTTAATCACTTTCTTTTCATCTCACAGCAGTTTGAATGCAGATACATATCATTTCTTTTGTCAGGGGTTCATGTGTGTGAAGCATTGATTGTTATTAAGGAAGGACCCACAGAACACATAGATTAAATAGTCTCTCCCCCAGAGAACATTGTTTTCTTATACGTCGTAACTGAATGTGATGCTCAGTGCGGTTCATTTCATTGGCTCATGAGGTTGAAATCAAAAGAAGGAAAGTCTTCCCTGTTCAGGTGCACCGATTGACCGGAATTGGCTGATTTTCACGTAATCATCCTTGACCGGCTGGTCAGTCTGACATATGCCGATTTTGATCAAATGCTGTAAATAAATAACAACATTGTAAAGGCTACCATACACAATGCATAGGAATTATATATAGGTTCGCAAATAATAATAAACCCACTAATAATTTACATTATCTCAATGCAGTAACTGTAGCATGTAAATAATGCACATACAAACGTGAGCAAGGGCGTTCAACAATGGCCATTATATCGAATCGACAGCCACGTGCAACCTAGCTAACAGGTGAAGAACACAAACAACAAAATCACCAGCTAACAATGAACTGACATAAGCTATACGACTTACAGTTCTCAAGGACACACACACGTAGGCCCTTTGCAATAGTCAATAAATCAATTAATCACATGATAAATAAAAATGAGGTTGATAATTTTTCCGGCTGCAATAATTTCCATTGCATGCTTGCTTGTTCTCTCTCTCTCTCTCTCTCTCTCTCTCTCTCTACAAGACTGGATGACCACTCTCGGTTCCTTAGCGTAGCAACGAGTGAGCCCTTATCAGCCGCATGATCTCTGTGTGGGGAGGCGGGACTCCTGGCGTAGCCTATCACAGAGCTGCGTAAGGAGAAAACCCTAGTTAAGCAGTTGCAAATTTTTATATTCCCAACTTGTATATCAAATATTTGTTCTTGTATTTTATCCTATCTATCTATCTATCTATCTATCTATCTATCTATCTATCTATCTATCTATCTATCTATCTATCTGAGAGTTGGAGGAATAAAAAAATAATTAAAAAAAGATGGAATTGGTTTCAAAGCCAAACGCGACAGCTGCAGTGTGGGAGCCCTTCGGATTCAAACCGAGTGACCGCGTTGAACCACCTAACCTGAGTATGTCGCATTTGTTGTAAAACAGTAGCAACTAAACAAGGCAACACAACAAACACGCATATGCACCCTAAAACACAATCATCCGGTGCAGTTTTCCGAGCTCTGAACAAAAAAAAAAAAAAAACTACAACAGATGGGCCGTCTCCGTCTTCCCAACAATACACAATCACTGGGGCGTTTAGTCCACAAGCAAAGTACAAACAGGACAGTGCAAAATGGTGCGCACTCACCAAAGATGGGAAGTAACGACGTACAAATACTTTGTTATTGTACTTAAGTAGATTTTTCAGATATTTTTACTTTGCTGTTTATTTTTGTGGAGACCTTTTACTTTTACTCCTTACATTTTAACACATATCGGTACTTTGTACTCCCTACATTTTACAAAATTGGTTCGTTATTTTGTTTTTTTACAAAAGGTCGTCTATCATGTGACGAGTCACACAAATCACTACTTAGTGATTAGTATTTTTTTTTAAGTATCTGTACTTCTACTTGACTACGGGAAGTGAGTACTTTTGCATTTTCTGATGAGCTCACAGTGTTGTTTGCTTCATTGCTAAAGAGCGCTATCTATCTATCTATCTATCTATCTATCTATCTATCTATCTATCTATCCTTGGTGCACACCCTATTGTGGCCATAGACTGCTATTCACTTTCGCTTTATTTAAACATATACTGGAGAAATAATTTTTTAAAAGCTTTTTTCATATGCCAACAGGCCATATGCAAAAAGCTTAGGCACTCTTTATGTCTGAGCCTGTTTCATTATAAATTTTTTTAAGTGCAATTTTGTTTACATCCATCCTATTTATTGTTTTGGTTGTGTGTGGTTTTTATTTTCCATTTTATTTATTAAGTGCATTTTTGGACAGAGTCCACGACAATATTATCGCTTATCGCAATACTTTTTGGGACAATTTAGCATCCAGCAAAATGTGTTCTCATGACAGGCCTACACACGCGCGATTTCCATTGGCTAGTTATCCTCCGGACAGCGAGTCTCTTTTTCCCTTTCTCTCACTTTTCCGCCAGAGTGGCACACATGTCCGCTCGCACTATTCTCCTACATGCACTCACTGCTTATAGACAGCCTTTTGTACAGATACATTACCTGTTTTCATACAGAAGTTTAGTTTACAAATATATCACATTTTAGTTGGATATTGGATGTTAAAAGAAGGATATGGTTCTTCCATAATATAGCACTTTAGATGTGTGTGTGGATTTCTCACACCAGGAGTAGGATTTATATAGTTCTACTGTATAGCGATCAATTATCTGTTAAAAGTAGTTGAAGTAAAATGTTCTATTAAAGAAAAGGATAGAAAATAAATATTTGTGTGTGCTGTAAAGTGGTTAGAAAAAATGAAATTGTAATCGGTCTAGAAAATTGTAATCGGTGCATCTCTACTTCCCTGACAAAGAAAGAGAAAGGGAGAGACCGAGCAGGTTTGCTGCATTGGACTGAAAATGAAAATACAAACAGCAAGGAAGCAGAGAGTGGGAGGACAAGCTTGGGATAAAATCAGCTAGTTGGTAGTCACAGGGCAACACAGAGCAACATCTAACCTTGCTGTTTTGATGACAGGGTACTGTAGAGCGGGGTCGGTGTAAACATTTTCAAAACGGTTTGAGATTAAGTCAAACACCGGACCGGTATACAGATTTTTGGCACTAGGTAATATGTATAATGTATAATGAGACAGAGAGTCCATAATGAGATTCACACGTTGCATCATGTATGTTTTCTGGCTTTGGCGCAGTTTCAGTTTTCTTTGAGACTAACTGTGCAATGTCTTCCCCCCAAAACACAAACTCTCTAGTACAGCGGTGCCCCCCCCCCCCTGCGTTGCCAGTTACTGATATTACATGAAGCTTTATTACACTGAAGCTAAAATCTAGGCTAGAGCAACATGGCAAAAGTAGTTTAGTACATCCATGAACACCAAACACAGGTCGGTGTATGGCCGTGGCCTCACTAATTGTTAGTTTTATTTTAGACTACGGCAACAAGCTCCGCTGCGCTTGAGCTTCACAATTGCTTAAGAAAATGTAGCTTTTGTGGACGCTACCGCACTACTTGATCAATAAAAGAGCTTAGCTACATTAAAGCTATTTGATTCAGAAAACTACGTCGCTGTAGTGCCGTACTGCCAAACACTGCTTATTACAAATGCAATAGGCTAACAATTGGATTTAGCTCGGTGACTTTGTTGGCAAAGCTTGCTGATAGAGGCTAGGTTTTAATTTGCCAGAACATGTTGTAATGACACATGCCAGGTAAACTGGTTAGCAAATAATTTACACAGGTTGAAACTTGCACACTGGAGTGGAGCATCAAACTGGAAATCAACCAAACTCTAGGTTACTCTGAGAATGGAGCATATACTGAGAGTAGGTCTGTAAATTGACTCACTGTAAATTACACCAGGGAGATCTTAAAAAATCCATTAAGGTGCCCATAGAGTGGCAGATCATAGCTGGCAATGTACTGAGCTGTATGTGATGCAAATCTGAAGTATCTAATGTGCCCGCCTAAGTATCTTGTGTACTACACAACGCCAAGAGAAATCCCCTATGGCCCTTTTTTGGTAAAGTATGTAGACTTCTCGTGACTGGGACGAAGGCACTGTCTTACATAAATACACTCTCAGGTTGCCCCACAGTGGGTTAGGGGCAAACCACCCACACTCGATTCAGTTCCTTCCAGTAATCAGCGCTGTCTCATTTGACCCATTAAGTGTAACATTATGCTTACCCAACTGGTATGATTTCAGACTCCTTTGCCCTCTCCTGCTATTTTCTCCCAAGCAAACTACCCAGATGAGAAATTCAAGGTACTGATGAACAGAGAGGCTGTTAATAAACCTTTTGTATTAAGCCTTCAGAAAATTATCCCTCCTCTACCTCGCTGCTATTCTCCTAATGGAAGAGCTAGAGCAATAGTTTACGATGCAGCAGCAGCAGGCTGCCTCTGATCTGTGTGACCCCCAGAGAAGGATCCAGGGGTCTGGCTGCCTGTGGGGAACACAGATCAACCTCCTCCATGTCCTGAAACCTGTTCACTCCACTCATTACTACTTACCAGGGGGTGGTGGGGATGCCATATACACCTCTCGTTCAACACGTTTGGGGACTCATAACGGAGAATGTGGAAGGTTGCTGATGCACAGTGAAGAAAATACAGCATTTTTATAGCATGTAATTCTGCAGCGGTATGTCTTTGTGTTTCTTTTGTGTGTAATCAGCTCATTCAGCTGCTTGAAGCCAGAGGATTTCTCTGTTGTAGCATTTTAATGTAAGAGTTAATAAACAGCTCCCCATCATGTCAGCTACTGTAATTGCCTACAGGATGAGTAATTCCATAGTCAATCAAATTGATGGTTTATTTTTTTTATTTAGGAGATACAGTGCATCAACTTGATAAGACATGTCCTGCAGCACCGTACCAGAATCCAATACCTCCACAAAGTTAACTATTAATCAATAACAATAAATAACAATGAAAGCAGTTTATTTGCTCTTAGCACCTGTGTTCAGTGCTTTGGTAGTTTTGCTTTGTCTCAGGGCTGTGAAATGTTTTGCATAGAGACGTATTAATTGGTTACACCAGTGGAACCAAGTTATTGCTGTGGGACTTACAAGTTAACTTTTTAACAAGTCCCACGTCAAGGTCTAAACTTTTATATTTAAGTCCTAAACAAGTCAATAAAGCATCATTATGCAATAATTGGTATTTTCTTTCTGCAATTCGCTGCCCCTCCTTTATGCACATCCGGCACTTATTCACATCTCTCTTCACATTCACCTCTTTTTTGCTAATGTTAACAGTTATGTGTACATATTTGTTTCTGTATTTATGATTTGATTATTTAAAATTAATGTTTTAATATGTTGACAGGGCTCTCAGGTTTTGAACTGAGTTCAAGAGCATAGACTGTATATATAATAAGGGTCTATGGTTCAGAGTGAGATTTTGGCGGCAGGGGTTTGGGTGGGGAGGGTGGTCTGATCTGGAGAACACATAAATTCGTACAAATAAAGTGTGTGTGTGTGTGTGTGTGTGTGTGTGTGTGTGTGTGTGTGTGTGTGTGTGTGTGTGTGTGAGAGAATTTCTTGTAAGTGTTGCTTGACAATAAATACTTTTCTGATTCCAGTTTTGGAGCATTTCGCTGTCGTATGCATTTGCATTTGTTATGATTACATTACTCATCATCAAAAAATAGTGAGTTGACAACTTTGCTAACACAGCCAAAGCAAAAGCAAGCAAGCAAATCCAACAACACAAAACATAGCAAGTCAGCTAATATTACTTACTTGTCCAACAGCAAGATGCGTGGGTCTTGCAGCCTTTTCTTTTGTGAAACCCCCGCCAACGACTAAAAGCCAGTCGGAGATTTACTCTGGTCAGTCTCCTTTCATAGTCACGCTGTCCTTGTTCGTTGCCTGATCCCCCGGCTCCAGTTCTAGCACAACACCGACGCCACTTCCCGCCAGCGTTCTCCCCAACCCCAGGCCTTAAAACAAGCCCCTCCTTACAGCAGTTCAAAGCTAATGCTCTAGCAGTGTATACAACACTCCCCTGGTGCTTTGAGCTTTAAGTCCTAGCTGCACGGCTAACTGAGCTAACTAGCTGACGGCAGCTACAGGTAGCACCATTTGGCACATTTGGCAGTTAGCCTTACCTTAGCAACACGTAAAGCTTTCAGTTTATCAGGAAACTCGCTTAGAGTCAGGGCAGAGGGCCCCTTCCCATGTTAGCAGACCCTTTTGTAGTCTTATTTTTTTAAAGGTGTCATCTAAACGTTGCGATGTTTCTCCGTTAGAGAACAGCGGCTGTGGTCAGTTTGAATTTACATTACTTGTAATTTCCTCCAAAAGTAACAAGTTGTCACTGCAGAAAAAAACAAACCATCCCAGCAGGATAATCCCCTCCTCTGGTATTCAACGATATATTCAGTAAGTTCCACACAATCATAGTTTTGCCAAAATCTCCTTACATACACTGTGTCATGAGTCAGTGGTGTTTTTTTGATTCTGTCATATCAAAATACGTTAAATGCTAAAGAAGTGCTATCCAGTTTTGTTTGCTGTTATGAATGCGACATCAGTGAAGAGGAGATCTGCAGTAGTTCTTGATCAAAGCATTATCATGAATGTTTCAGGCTGATAAATGACAGGATTACACCTGCAGAGGTGGGTTTCCTCCACATTCAGATTGTCCAGCTGTGCGAACAAACCCCGGTTCATTATAATGGAGCTCTGTCACAGTGGATTAAAGGCCCTTGTAATGAATAATTATAGCATGGGAAAGAAACATGGTAGAATATAAAACAAAGAGGGAGGGGGTGGGACAGGTTGAGAAAACAGGTGTGTGTATGTGTGTGTGTGTGTGCACGCTCCATGAATAATACAAAAAGACAACCATACTCTTGATTATCTTGAGCTTGCTTATGCTTGCAGTCACTAACTGCATCTTGTTACGTAGATGAGGCAAAACAATAAACTGTAGAGGTTATTTTCTAGGAACATGGCACATTTTTAGATTTATTTTGTAATGCAATCCACCTTTGGGGTATTTTGTTAATTATGCTACATAGAGATTAATTAGATAAGACACATGCACCGCATGCACACACTGCCTTGCCTGTGCAACGGTGCACTCTATTAATTACACACAAACCATAAGCCCACCTACACACACACACACACACACACACACACACACACACACACACACACACACACACACACACACACACACACACACACACACACACACAGCTCTCGCTTGTGTCCTTGCTCGAAGCCATGCACCATGTGCCGTGACTCGCAGAGGTGGGAGCAACAAGCCGTGAAGCGGGGACATTTGAGCTCAACAGTCCTACTGGCCCCTGACATCCCCCTTTGGCCCTGATAATAAACCAACTACTCCTGGACCAAGGGGCACCGGTGCCCTGCCAACTTATAAATGATGACCCAACAACAATTTCCGTCCTAAAAGTCTGGCTACAAAAAACATCAAATTACATCCCTGAAAAAACTGACTCATGCACAGTGATTATGATTAGAAGATGATGAAACCCTTTAGCTGCATGAATGTCCACAAGCTGATGTCTTTCAGGCATATTAAACACATTATTATAAAAACAATAACCAAGAACTACATGAAATAAATCTCATACTTAGTGCCACCCCCACACAGTAGATGATCTTATTTTGTAACACCTGGCTGCAGAAATGTGCATATTTGAAAAAATGCGATGCTCTTAATTGTCTGGCTGTTTTACCATTTAACACGTTTACAAATACATTTAAAGGGATGCTTTCCTGCCGATATTTTGGACATTTTTCAAATTAAATCGCCATTGAAGTGATTGAAAATGCAATTTCTACAACACCTACGTCAAAACCTACGTTAGAAATCTAATTAATCTACCAATCATGACAATTTGCTTATTGGATATGCAGTAGCACATGACAAGATGTTCAGATATAATAAGTGCTGTAGAATAAGACTCCTATCCACTAAATAACTGTCAGAACACCTTGGACAGCAAGCTTGCCTCCTTCAGAACAGCCATTAGAGCTCTTCCAATATGTAACAATAAAAAAATGGGGATGATGTGTTTTAAGGACATTTTTTATTAAAAATTCTACAAGAACCTGACCTATATTGGTATATATCTGTCAGAAATTAAGTAACAATAAATTGCAGCGAAGATTTCCCAAAGCTTTGAGGTAATTGAGAAACAGTTAAGCCATTTCATAGATTGTCCTCCAGAGAGAGCCCTGATCACCAAACCTTATCAGAAATGTTTATGTAAATGAATTACTAAATAAAATAATACTAACTTAAATACATATTTGTTGTAATGTGAATTGAGGTGGATTGAGTAACATAACTTTAAGCTTATGGTAACCAATAACTGGGTAACCTCAAATATTAGCTCGCATACATAGCCAGGGTTATAGCAAGGCTACATTAACTGTGTCTATTCCTACACTAAAGTCCCTAACAAACTGTAGAACGCACTTAATGAGAAACAAGCTTGAAGCAATACTTGGTAAAAACAATTTTCACTCAACCATTATAGAAAAGAGTAATAGTGCTGTATATCATATCTAATTAGATATAGCCATTCACTTGAAGATGACAGCGAAGCAAAGTGACATCCATAAAAAGTGACAAGCAGATGTGTCCGCTGCATAAGACAACCCCTGAGGACAGATGTGTGGGAGAGTGCAAGAACTCTTATTACTTTTTTTTTTTCAGCTCCCAGGGGAGACCGTCACAGATCAAGGTGGAGTATAATGTCGACAGTGTCAGTAATTGGTTGCCTTTCAGTCGTTCTTATCCTGTGATTTAAATATGATCATCCGTTCACAATCCCAGGTAAAATCCCCCTCATGTAATGGCATAAGGTTTTCAGAATGGAGGTATTTAATCTGTGTGTGTGTGTGTGTGTGTGTGTGTGTGTGTGTGTATAACATGTGTAGTATGTGTGGTGCCAATATGCACCCACCAAGGACATTATGCTGTCTAGAGCTGTCTCCTGCCTTACCTCCGCCATCCTCTGCCCGTCCTTGACAGATCGCATGGATATTGGCTGCCTGCTTAAGAAATAACACCTACCATCAAGTTGATACAGGAGCTCTGAGGAGCCAGCTTCTCTTCCTCATTCTCTCTCTCTGGGATGTTTACATCCAATCCTCCAGGTCGCCGTCTCGGCAATGATCATGTATTCAGTGGGGATTTGGGGCGGGAGGGGTTGGTGGGTGGGTGGGTGGGTTGGTTGGAGGGACACGGGACGTAAGTGCTCCTTCGGGAAATAAGGGTCACCTCTTTAATCTCCGACGTGGGGGATATCTCCAGCCTGTGTACGGGATGGGAATAGGTTGTTATCCCGCAGATTGTTTAGCCCGCCTGCCAGCCGTTGAGTGTATACATTAAACATGTGGTTTGGTAATCCTACTGTTAGTGGCGGTTCTCTTCTTGATGGATGAATAAGGGAGGTCACAGGTTGTTGGTGTGCAATACAGGACTTGTTTGTCATGTGGATTAGTGGGCAAATCATAGGAGGTTTACTTCAGACTTGAATAAAGTTACTTGCTGGTGACATCTAATTGTCCTGAATTAGTTTGTCCAGGTGACTGAGTCATTTGCTCGACTGAGACCGACTCAATAAAGAAGCTACCTATAATGTCTCCATGAAGCAGGCACTTCAGAGAAAACCTCTGTCTGTTTTGCCAGTTTGTGCTCACTTATTTCATGTTTGGTAGAGCGAGATCAATTCTTTAAACATAAATAGACTGAACAATTTGCTCAATATTGAGCTTCTTGTCTGGAAATAAAGCACTTCTGTTTTGTCTTTGCTCTTTTTGATTCAGGCAGCAAAATGCATGTGCGTATTATCTAAATCCCATCACCAAATGTCTTGTTAAGATCTTAATTTGGGAAAAGGTATATTACAGTTGTGGTCAAAAGTGTACATACACTTGTAGAAAATCACAATGTTATGGCTGTCTTGAGTCTTCAATAAGTTCTACAACTCTTATTTTTCTGTGATAGAGTGATCGGAACACATACATGTTTGTCACAAAAAACAGTCATAAAGTTTGGTTCTTTCATAAATTTATTATGGGTCTGCTGAAAATGTCACCAAATCTGCTGGGTCAAAAATATACATACAGCAACAAAATATGTCAATTTTGGTGATGTAGCGAGTTGTGTCAATCAAATTAGCTTCATGTCATGGCCTCTTCACTTCTTCTAAGTGATTCTGATTGACTACAGCTGTTGACTTCTCATGAGCCCATTTAAATAGGGCTCATTTGACCCAGTGATTAGACTCAGCTACAAAAGCTACAATGGGAAAGTCAAAGGAACTCAGTGTGGATCTGAAAAAGCGAATTATTGACTTGAACAAGTCAGGGAAGTCACTTGGAGCCATTTCAAAGCAGCTACAGGTCCCAAGAGCAACTGTGCAGACACTTATACGCAAGTATAAAGTGCATGGAACAGTTGTGTCACTGCCACGATCAGGAAGAAAACGCAAGCTATCACATGCTGCCGAGAGGAGATTGGTCAGGATGGTCAAGAGTCAACCAAGAATCACCAAGAAGCAGGTCTGCAAGGATTTGGAAGCTGATGGAACACAGGTGTCAGTCTCCACAGTCAAGCGTGTTTTACATCGCCATGGACTGAGAGGCTGCCGTGCAAGAAAGAAGCCCTTGCTCCAGAAAAGGCACCTTAAGACTCGGCTGAAGTTTGCTGCTGATCACATGGACAAAGATAAAACCTTCTGGAGGAAAGTTCTCTGGTCAGACGAAACAAAAATTGAGCTGTTTGGCCACAGCACCCAGCAATATGTTTGGAGGAGAAAAGGTGAGGCCTTTAATCCCAGGAACACCATGCCTACTGTCAAGCATGGTGGTGGTAGTATTATGCTCTGGGGATGTTTTGCTGCCAGTGGAACTGGTTCTTTGCAGAAAGTAAATGGGATAATGAAGAAGGAGGATTACCTCCAAATTCTGCAGGAAAACTTAAAACCATCAGCCCGAAGGTTGGGTCTTGGGCGCAGTTGGGTGTTCCAACAAGACAATGACCCAAAACACACATCAAAAGTGGTAAAGGAATGGCTAAACCAGGCTAGAATTAAGGTTTTAGAATGGCCTTCCCAAAGTCCTGACTTAAACCCCATTGAGAACATGTGGACAGTGCTAAAGAAACAGGTTCATGCAAGAAAACCATCAAATTTAGCTGAACTGCACCAATTCTGTCAAGAAGAGTGGTCAAACATTCGACCTGAAGCTTGCCAGGACCTTGTGGATGGCTACCAAAAGCGCCTAGTTGCCGTGAAAATGGCCAAGGGACATGTAACCAAATACTAATGTTGCTGTATGTATATTTTTGACCCAGCAGATTTGGTGACATTTTCAGCAGACCCATAATAAATTTATGAAAGAACCAAACTTTATGACTGTTTTTTGTGACAAACATGTATGTGTTCCGATCACTCTATCACAGAAAAATAAGAGTTGTAGAACTTATTGAGGACTCAAGACAGCCATAACATTGTGATTTTCTACAAGTGTATGTACACTTTTGACCACAACTGTATATAAAAATGCAAGGCCTACAGTGGATTTGGTTGGTAGTGTGCTTCTTTGAGAAGTAGCTTACATAGCACTATGTATACTACTAGTAAATGGTCACTTTTTAAGACTACTTGTTAATTATAGGTCCAGATGGACATCTAGAGATGTATCAGTAAAAGTGGAAGAGAAATTACAGAGACATAAAACACACAAGCACTTTTCTTTCAATGATATTTCTAAATGTCTCTATGCAAACAGTTGGACTAATGCAGAGTATGGGAATGCTGACAAGCAGCTGTAACAGGAATAGTAATTTCCATCTCCATGCATATTGGATCTCTTGGGTACTGTAATTCTAGTGAACAGGAAGTCTCACTTACTGAAAGTTTGCACCGTTATTTCTGACTTCACTCTCTCAGCTGTGTTGGCAGCATTAGTGTGAAATCAACTGGGAGTTGTTTCTACAAAAGTCACCAGCTTTTTAGGGTTGAAGCACTTAATTATGCCGGGTGTAAATGAGAGGGCTGAAGAGAGAGATGGCGTGGAAAGCCAGGGGCCCTCATGTGAGGGTGACAAAGCTTATAGCGGCACAGTGGCACTCCTGGCCTTAGGCTCGGTGCAGATGAAAAGACGACAGAAAAAAAGACCAAACATAAGGCATGTATGCTAATGTATCAAATCAGTAAGCTGGCAAGATGATGAATAAAGCTGCTTCATCTCCAGCACTGCATGTAAACCTGATACAGTGAGACACACACATTTTAATTGCTAACTGCATCTAATTGCATGTTAATTGTTGTCTCTGATTTTGTCATTGAGGTCCACTGTAAATAATTTCGATGAACTGTCCATAAACTACGATGAAAAGCCAGTCACTCAGCACAAAAGTGTACTGTGTATGTGTGTGTGTGCATATTTTTAAATGATTTATTAAAAAAGTAATAACATTACCTTTCAACAATAATTACTTCTTTCATTAGTAAATTTCAATTAAACAACATTAACAGATGAGATGATTTTACAAAAAACTTTGAATGCACAACGAGATTGACAGCAGTAGTCTCGCTTTGCCAGACCCTCCTCCAAAGCGCTGTGAAGGAGGGTCTGGCTACTGAAACGTGCTTTGGTTTAATGCCATTTCTTTAAAGCAATCACACACACAAAGAGCTGCTACAAAAGTAGATGTGCGAGAGAAATCTCAGATTGGACAGATAGTCTAGCTAGCTGTCTGGATTTACCCTGCAGAGATCTGAGGAGCAGCTAACCACAGTCCTCAGAAATCCACCGGATAAGAATCCCAACACAAAGAAAGCGGAAGGAAACGGAAAATACGTGCATCCGGCGGAATGTCCTGCAGCACCGGAGCAATCCCAGAAGTGGAACATGAAGGATATAGACTACAACAGCAGTGACCAAGTGCTAGTTTGTGTCTTTTAGCTCTTAGCTTTAGCTGTTGTATGTCCCGGTGTTGGAATCGTATACAGTGAAATACAGACACACCATTTACAGTATGGCGGTCAGCTTTTTAACCGTGTTTAATCCAGCTACAAGCTAACAGATATTAAAGTGGCACCGAAATCTGCGTTGCTATTCTGTCCAGTAGATACCGTTCATTAAGGCCCCGGTGCCATTTAAGCACCAAATTTTTATTTTGCCTGTATCTTTACGACAACCCTTCATAGAGATTTATCAGCTTACTGTAACCGCAACAGTAAAAATGTATTCCACACACTATTATTATGGTTAAACTTTACAATTGAACTGCAGTTCACATGTATTCATAACCCTGAGTGTGCAGACCACGGATCAACTATACCAGCAACTAACCAGATTTTACAGTTTATAATACAATTAAATAAAAGAACTGAGGACAATATTACAGTATAATTTATCGTATTGTACGTGTCTTTTGGGAGGTATTGCATATCCACCTTCTCTGTGCAACACTTAAAGCAATTTAGTTTCAGTGATTAGACAGAGAAAGGAAAAAGGAAAATTATACAGAAACATATTGATCATTTCACAACACGTAGTCACTTTTGTAGGCCTATTGATACGTCAAATCAGTGGCAGTGCATCTATCAACGGAAAAACTGTTTATCAGTATTTCATTAGTTGAATCACAACATAATTATGTAGTGAGGGTAATGAGCAGTACTTCACAAACACATTATTATTATTATTATATAAGGATTTTCTCAAATACACAGAATGTGATTAGGCAGTCAGGATTAGTAAATTTGCTGTATTTACATAGCGCTTTTCTAGTCTTAACGACTACTCAAAGCGCTTTTACATCATACAGGATACATTCACCATTCACACACATTCATACACTGTGGCCGAGGCTGCCGTACAAGGGGCCACCTGCTCATCAGATAAACACTCACACACATTCACACTCCGAAGACACAGCATCGGGGGCAACTCGGGGTTCAGTGTCTTGCCCAAGGACACTTCGACATGGGACTGCAGGGCCAGGGATTGAACCACCAACCTTCCAATTGGCAGGCAACCCCTCTACCACTGAGCCATAGCCGCCCCTTAATTAGTTAGTGTGTTCATATTTGTAACATTCATGTGTTAAATAGTTAGACATTTTGGGAATCGATATCAATCTCATCTCATATTTGTTAGCTAAATATAAAGCTGGAGCCAGCAGCCGGTTTGGTTAGCTTAGCATAATGACTGGATGCGGAGAAACGGCTAGCAGGGTTCTGTCCGAAGGTCACAAGACCACCTACCAGCATCCCCCAAAGCTCACTGATTAACATGCTATATGTTGTTTGTATAGTCCGGGGAAAAACTGAAGTTTTAAAATTGCAAGCTGTGGTTACTTAGGGAGTATGTGCCTGATTATTTCTTTTATGTGAGCAGTGACTTCCTGGAGTCTCCACCGGGGTGCCCAGCATGGCATTTGATTCATCCTATAATCTATAGAAAGAAATCTGCACTTTTAGGGCTCTGGGTATCTAAACAGCAATCTAGACCAGCAAACACAATAGTCTGCGCTTTACCAATTCGCTCAGATAAGTGCCGGATTCAAAAGGTTTCATTTTCACAGGGCTGAAGGATATGAGGAGTGGGAGTCAAGTCAGTGAGTGGGTGTAAAAAAAAAAAAAAAAAGGAAGAAAAATGCGGTAGTGAGGCAGAAAGACAGAGGGAAAGTGAGAGATGGTGCGAGAGATAGACAGAGATGCAAGACAGACCGCGAGAGAGAGACTAGGAAGTTGAGAGAAAATGTGATTTGGTCTGGGTGTTTTGGGCTGCATGCTCCATTTGCCCTGCCTTACAGAGAGGGAGAGTGACATGCATTGGCAGGAATTGAATCAGTAGATTAAACACCCCCTCCTTCTCCTCCTCCTCCTCTCCTTTCCCCTCTACCCCCCTCACCTCCCCTCTTTTTCTCCTCTCCACCTCATTCTCCCGTTCCATTGATGGGGGAAATGTGGTGAAGATTGCAGGCAGAGATGTTCTTGCCAAGTGAAGCTAAGGAGCCGTTGTCACAGGTAAGATTGATTGGGTGATTAAATATCCAGGAGTAGAGTATTAGTAGCCACTCTTGACCATTAGTGCCAGGCGGCAGCAGAGATACATTAAGGAACTGTCTGTGGAAAAGGCAAAACCTCTACTCCAAGTTATCAAATCCTTCGTGCTATCATGATGGAATTCACTCCAGCTCTGCAGCAGCAAAATTGAAGAGTCAAGGTAATAAAAGTACAGTCCTTACATTGTGGCCGGAAACCGGTGACCCTCAGCACTAGGCCTGTTGCATAGATCTAGTGGCAAAGCCAAATAAGGCTGTACAATATGGGAAATGAATCTCTCTGTGATGTTCTTAGACCAATATTGGGATTCAGTATGAATATTAAATAGGCACTTTTGCTTTTTGCTTTGATACCAGATCCTCCGCCATTGTCTTGCCAATTAACTCACCTGCTACTCCATGCTGCTGAGCAGATACTTTCAGTTTAACTGGACAGGGTGTGAATTAAAGTTATGGTAGATTGCCCACAGTGTTTTAATCTGTCAAAATGGCAGATGGCTGTCAGATTTTTTTCCTTGGTTAAGGTTTTCCTTGGTCATAGTTAAGAAAAAGAAAGTCAGTCAGTGATGGAAAATATTCCATTAACGCGACTGAAATTACAGGTGCCCAAAATGACAGCTGCTCTGTTCTGTTGGAGAACCTTACCATGCAACACATTTCTTTGCAGTATTTATTCTTGGCAGGTCTGATGGGTGGTGGAACAGGCAAACAGATGTTTAAGGGTGCTTCTGCATCAATTTATGGCTAACTGGGAGTTAAAATGGGGCTTGTGCACAAATGCTTAAGATTTATAAAAAACAATCAGGCGTATAGGCTGCTTTGTAAATCTGACCAAAACAATGCAAATGTGTATTTCTAGCCTACAGTGTATATATACAGTTGTGTTCAAAATAATAGCAGTCCAACATCACTAACCTTCTAACCACTAATCTTTTTTTTTGGTAGAAGTGATATTTTTACCAGCCTATGAATCAATGTTTTTAACCTTTTTTTCTATGACATGCATGCTGCTCATTCTGTGGAATTGGATCTGTAACTGAAAGGGGCGTGTTCAAAATAATAGCAGTGTTGTGTTCAATTAGTGAGGTGATTGATTCTGTGAAGAAACAAGTGTCAATTATGGCCCATATTTAAGGAAGGAAGGAAGCAAATGTTGTGCTTGCTGATTATAGTGCATTTCACACTGGCATACTAAACAACATGGGTTGTTCCAGACATTGCTCTGAGGAAAGTAGACATTGATTTAAAAAGTTGATTGGGGAGGAAATAACATGTAAAGAAGTGCAGAAAATTATAGGCTGCTCAGCCCAAATGATTTCAAATGCCTTGAAATGGCATCCAAAGCCTGAACCACGTGGGAGAAAACGGTCAACTACCATTTGATTGGATCGAAGAATAGTCACAATGGCAAAGGCTCAACCAATGTGAGTACTGTTAGGATCAGAAGAAGGCTATGTGAAGCAAAGCTATCAGCTAGAATACCCTGCAAAGTCCCATTGTTGAAAAAGACATGTACTGGATAGGTTGAAATTTGCCAAAGGACACATTGAATGGCCTAAGGAGAAATGGCGCAACATTCTGTGGACTGATGAGAGCAAAATTGTTCTTTTTGGGTCTAGGGGCCGTAGACAGTTTTGACCCCCATGCACTGAACTCAAGCCACAGTACACTGTGAAGACAGTAAAGCATGGTGGTGCTTATCACATACCAGGGATCATGGATCAGTTTCAATTCATCAAAATACTTGAAGTCATTGAGGTCCTTGCCTTACGCTAAGACAATGACCCAAAACACACCAGTAAGCGAGGAAAGTCTTGGTTCCAGAACAAGATTGATGTTATGGAGTCGCCAGCCCAATCAGTTATGCAGCTAAATATTAGTGCAGTGATTCAAAGTAAAGCAAACCCTTCAGACATTTTTCAGTTCATACAGTAAATGTTTGAGTTTGTAAAGAAAAATGCAAATACTGCTATGTTTTGATTTGGAGTTGAATGTGTACTGATATTATGGAATTAATTCATTTCACTTCATTATTCACTTTTTTTAAACACAGTTATTATTCTGAACACAACTGGATGACTTGGATGATGACAGTAATTAAGTACCAACACCCACTCCTAATAACTTGTAAAGTAGTTGAAAAAGGTGTGGTTGTGAAGGTACAAATGGCCAGTAAGTGACCTGTTTAACAACAAAAATGACTTGTTGCTGTCACTATGTCTGGCAAAAAATAAGAATGACTCTTCTCTGGGCTAAAAAGAAATAAGCTTATTTTTTTGTTGTACAATAAAATGACAAAAAAAATTCAGCAACAAATTTAAAGTGGTTTTAACAATAGTATTGAGTAAAAGTTGACATATTCCAGTCTGTGATTATCCATCAACATCCATTCCTTTAATTTTAGTATAAATAATTCCTCATTTCTGCTTTTCTAACTCAAACATTCGGTATAATTTCCTATAAATGAGGTTTATTGACCATAAATTCCAAAAATAACTGTAAAACTAAAGTTAATAAGTTAGTGTTACGTAGTGTTAAACGTAAAAAAAGTGACAAACATTGGAATCAAAAGCGTTGAAAAAAGAGACAAAAATGTAATAAAAGGTTAAAAACATGGATTAAAAAGCGTCTACAAAAGTTTTGATTTTCAATTTTGACGTGAGGACAACACAAGGGTTAAGGTGGAGTTAGAGACTCAATATGCAACTATTGTTGAAAATTGATGAGGCATGCTCATAACCCTTACTGCACGACGCTTACTTTACTACAAAACCACTTTTGTAGCAAAATCCTTGCGGAGGGGATATTACTTATGCCGGCAGTACACACATTTGTGTGTTTTATATGGAAGGTTTGGCAGGTATTATGTGGATAACCACAAAAATATGTATTAGTTCACATTTGGTCTTGGAGAGCATGTTTCTAATTCACCAGTTTATATCCGTGAAAAAATATGGCAATAACGATACGAAGATGAAGGAATTTCAGGCCACTTGGAAAAAAATCTGAGTTAAAGCTGATCCTTTTGGTATTGATTTGCTTGTGACAATTTATTTTCTGTACAAAGTGTATCAGCAAAATCTGAATGGAAGATGACATTCTCTGAACAAGCACTTTTTCAGATGAAAAGCCTTTTTACCACAGCCAGCCTAAGTACTATGCAGCTGACTAAAGTGGACTTAAGCCACAGTGTGGTAGTATGTAATTTGCCAGGTAGATAAACCTCTTAGCCATGCATCGTCTCCGTTATCGCAAGCCCTGGATTCTCCGTACTGACCTTTTACTTTGAGGTGGTTACTCTGACCTGGAAATTCCACAGTGCTGATTGGTTTAGGGGTTGGAGATGCAATCTAGTGATGAATACTGAAAAGGTCAAGGCAGCCTCTCTGAAGCAAAGCCGTTCTGTTGGGTTACATGCTGTCTAAAATGCATCTGATAAGGCCTTTTTCTTTGTCTGCATCCCTCTCATTCATATCCTTTCTGTCCGTTTGTCAAACATTGTGTTCTAGGTGCAGCTTGTCTCTCTCTCTGTCCTCTGGTGACAACACATTAGCCTCTGAAATAATGCACAGGAAATAGCATACACTGGAGCAATGGCGTATTGTTGCCATGAAGTATTACCGTAATTGATTGTTTAAATTTATGTTTTTATCTTCCTCAAATGACTATATGTAATGTGAAAGAGGCTTCTTGCAGTGATGAAATCACAGAATCATCACCCAACTTTGCAGCTTTTTAGGAGTGACACAGCAAACCGAAAGAAACACCGTAATGGAGCAAACACTAACCTCATTAAAATGACAACCTGCATTAAATATACAGTAGTTTGTCAATATCATTATATTATTAAACTTTTCAGCTATTGGATCTATCCACTATCTCTTTTTGCCTTTTGTAAACCACCTTTTTTTTTTTGTCTTTTATTCTCACCTCTGCAATACCCACATGTAATAAGCTTATAACAAAAGGACAGCAAGTTAGGCGGCATCTGAAACCTAATTTTGTGTTGTTACTGAAATGTGCTTGTATAGCATGTGATTTAAACACAATGTCAAATGATTTTGGTGCTGGTCATATTTTCAAAACACTAAGATGTGATTTATGCCTAACTATGTAAAACACCACAAGTGTGTGATCTTAAAAAATTATATTCATATTCCGATCGATCAGCTGATTGCCGGTAATGTTAACAGTAGCGTAATGTTAAAACGTATCCGCTGTTACTGCCTCCACTTGATACTGTATAACCCATCTCTTCAGGGACAAACGAGGAATAGAGGTCCGTCATTTAGGGGCAACGATGGCCACCAGACCCCTGGAGAGTCTGAAGTCCCCCCTCATGTCCCTATCCCCATCCAACTAGCTACGGCCTGGGGGGAGCCTGCAGAACTACAAGCACATTTTTAAAATAAAGCTAATATTAAAAGTATTTAACTTTGTTATCTCTTGTATTACACACTGCATGACTGTTGCAAGCATATAATATTAGAGCATACAGAATAGAGGAATGGGCTCTATTACATGCCAGGGCTGTTACCTCTGCTTTCACTATTGTATCGTCATGTATGAGACCATTTAGAACAAAAATACAACTTAGAATAAAAGATGTTATGATGTTTTGTCTATTAGGTAAGTTGTAAGGGTAATGCTTCACAACAACAGTCTTATCTATGGGCCACAAGGATGTCCTTATGAAACCGTTGAGTTTATATTACTATAGTAATATATTAACGTTACTTATTTTTAGAGCAGAAACATAAGTGTATATACATAAAATAGTGGTCTGCAAAGAATAGGTATTAGTAATGGATTGAAAAGAGTGCAGTAACCAGAACGAATATTACGATACAGTTGTGTGTACTGTTTTCAGCAAATGGAGGGGGGGCATGACGGCGGCGTTGCAATCGTCATCCTGGCGTGACACGGAGCAAATAAAAACAAAGTCACATTTATTTTTGTTAAAGTATCAAAAACAAAGCAGGAATTTTTCGCGAAAAACAATAGCAGACTGGAATGCTCTCCTTTGAAATTCACAATTGCATTTCCGGTAAGTGCACATGGCCGTGCGCGATTTGAGACAACACTCCTCTGTTGAAATTTACGCACAATGCAAGACAGTACGTAGTGCACGAAGTGTACTGTGCGCGATTTGCGACACAGCCCTTCTGTACCCAAGTAGTAAAATGACAGTGAATGCACTATGATTATCCCTCAATAAAGTTTTTCTCCACACCTCCAACGCTAATCCAACGCTTCGTCTCTATTTTTTCTTAACATTTCCATAAAGGCAGAATAGATATTGGTCGCCATTCGCACCGGGTAATGTTGATACAGTATATCTTACTCAGGAACTAAATGTCACACTAGTAAAGTCAAGGCCTTTTTGGTAATGGCACATGGTTGCAAATGTCAGGAAAAGTGCATTGCTGATGAGTGACTGTTGTCTGGCAGCCTACGTGGCTCGGATCCAGCCACACAGAATGTCTTTGATATGAGAAAAATACTGGTTCACTCATGTGAACAATCTAGTGCTCTTCATCATCTACTGCTCTTCATCATATACACGTGTGTGTGTATGTATGCTATCTATAGATAGATAGATAGATAGATAGATAGATAGATAGATAGATAGATAGATAGATAGATAGATAGATATGTATATATCTATAGATAGATAGATAATTATATATCTATAGATAGATAGATAGATATGTATATGGATAGATGCGGTTGTATGTTTTTAAGAGGAAAGTACATGAACATACCATGGATGTATAATTGGACCACTCACAGAGAGGAAGGAATTAAAAAAACTGAAATAACTGACATGGGAAAATTACGTCGGTTAGAGGTTCCGAATTTCGATTGATCGACCAGCCCTAGGTTGCAGACATTGTTGCAGTCCCCTGGCGCACTGAGTCCGCCCTGGTTGACAGCCGTCCGTCCCCACAGGGAGAGAGGGCACAGCGAGCATTAAGTCAATGGTTCTGGGAAGCGGCGACGGCAAGGGGTGCTGTTAAGCTCACGGACTGAGCTGCGAGCCACCTTCACCCCGAACCTTTCCAATCTGACCTAGAGCCATGTCGCACAGCAATGCGGATAGACAAAGGCAATTCCCTTGATCGCTAACAACAGAATAACTTAACACAGTTTATTTAAAATATGTACATCAACCATAATCAATCATAATTGTCTGCAAAACTATTTGTCTTTTGTGGAACGGTTTATACTCTGACAGAGGAAGTTAAATAAAAGTGAAACTAATGTGCCACACGGTTAATAAGCCTTGATATCTTTGTCAATTTTTTACTCTCTGTCTCACTGTCCCCTTAAAGGTGAATACGGTCAAAAGTGCTTGCTATCCGTCACACCACAAATTTGCTGCTAAATTTTGCCTTTTTAAAATGCTAGAGGGACCAGGCTTCAACACGTAACCCTCAGCTTACTCTTCAGGGCTGTGTGTGTGATGGTTAGATTGGATATAATTGACAGTGGTCTGGCAATATAATCAAACAACCCTACAACTGATATATCTTGATTTAAATGGTGCATGAATACAGAAATCATATGTGTGAAATGACCACAAATGCTCAACCTTTGGCAGTGAATTGTGTGTCCACATCATGTTGGACCCATAATAAATAGCTGATATTACAATATTTAAGTTTTCAGGGCCTTTAAATTGAGTTCTAAAGCTTTTGTGTTTGTTTACTGCAAATCACAATATGGGCAACCTTCTTAAAGCAATTTCTTCATCTGAACTCATTGCAACTTATTCTGTAGAAACTTCTATAAAGATTTCTGTACCACTGTATTTTTACTGTTGATTCCTAATCCCTTCCACCTCGAGTCTTTCACATGTATTGGGTCTAAGCCTCAGAATCTTTCCTACTGCTGAGTGAAATTCCATAGTAGCCAAGATTATAATCTATACAGCAGGAATGATATATATTTTTTCTCTCTCACTCCCGCTCTCTTCAGCACTCAACTTGGCTTCCAAGGCCTGAGAATGATTCTGACTTCAGAGGGAAATCTCACCCTTACATCCGTGGCTCGCACCGCGCCTATGCAGAGTTAGCCTTTCCTTTCATGCTGTGCCCCCGGGATTATCATATCAATCTCCGTGACCTGATTACTAGGCTGCGGTTGGCTGTCTAGAGCACTGGATCAAGCGATCCCTCCATTGCTACTGTCTAATTAACACCAGCGTGTCATTGCTGCAATACTTCACTGAATCCTCCTCAATGCAGTTTGGCAGTTATGGTCCATGTGGAGGTTTCTTATTGGTCAGTGCTCTCTCAAGTGATACAACGTATGCAATGGACAAACGATGGATTAATTCCATCTACTAATTCATTCAGAGCTGATATGTTGTGTCAGTTGTCCGATGCAGACTGATATGCTACGAGGTTGAGTTACGAAAGTTTCTGTTCCTGTAAAAGCTAGAGGTAGAAAGTAGGCTTGCACGATAAAATCGCGATCTCGATTCACCCTGTTCACGATTTAATTTTTAAAAAACTTAGATTTGTTTTACGGCTTTGATCATTTCATTTTACAAGCCAACTGCATCACAAACGCAGAAGAAAACATGTTTTATTTGCAGTCTTATAGAGAAAAACTATACTACCCACAATCCTAAGCGCAACAGCGACATCTGTGATTGGTCCGACTCGCTGTTACCATAGAAACATTTACCGTACCTGTGAAACTGCTAACGGCTTCTACTCTGCCTTTTTGGCAATTTTCAAAAAAAAATGTGTGCGCAGAGTCAAATGTTTTATATTCACGATTCAGCTTGTGGCTGGATTGGCTTTGTTCCAGGCTTAAAACCTTTTTATATAAGCCGTTTTTTGAAAAAAAATTAAATAGGGGGGGAAAAACACTTCTGGAACCAGAGCCATTAAAAAATGTGAGTGATCACTGTTGAGCTCTATTCCTATTGTGCGGCAATTTGCTGACATTATAGAAAAAACAACCAGGAATTCTTCTTTAACTTGAGCTAACGTTAGCTTTGTGGAGATGATGGGATATCCCAAACTAAATAAATACGGCACTTATAATAAATACAGACTATTTCTTGGACTTGGTCTGTGATTTATTGTTATGAGTAAAAGTGTTTAATTACCCACTGGAATGTCGACATGGTGTGCCATCACGCTGATTTGAGCATGTTTGAAAGTTGACCAATCAGATTGCCTGGTTGGATCCACCTATTGTATGATTTGTGCCATTTGCTTAAAAAATGCCACCTTGGGCTCTAGAGCATTGTGATGGGCATTTTTACTTGTTTTCTTACATTTTAGAGATGAAATAACTGTGTATAATGAATAATTAATGAAACAATAACAAAGAGATTAACTGACAGTGCTTATTATGATTAGTTACAGCCCTACTGTGCAGCTAAGTGTCTAGAAGGTCATGTTTTTGCTGTTCATATGAGGGGTTTGATTCCCTGCTGGACCATCCATGCTGAAAATAAATGCAATCATGCTACTGTGCTGTGGCGCTTCCGATAAAAGCATCTGCAGAAATGACATATGTTTCGGTAGTTGGCGTGATCACAGGCGCACTGGTGTGTGTTATGATTAAAAGAAGTAGACATACTCCCATAACATGTGATCAGGTACATCACCCAGCTGGATATTAGAGGGAAGCATTACAGCGGCTTGCATGTCATTAACAGGTGTGTAATTAATTCCCCATGATGGGCCAGTGTGACACTAATGCAGGTTGACTGTGTGGTGGTCCGCTCTGTGGGACTTAAAGGACGACAGCCAGCCAGACGTGTCCTTGTCATCCTTGTGCCTGTGTGGCATTGCTTTTCTGGCCAGTAATACCCCCCCCCCCTGCTGCACAGGGCTGGGTACTGAATTCAATACTTTTTAGGCACAGTGAATTGGCTCTAAAGTTTTGAAAAATGAAAAATGCCTCTTTATTCAATACCCAATTTCATTACCTAATGATTAAATTGCATCAGTGTCAAGGAGCCAATAAGCACACAGCATTCACACCAAGCTCTAGAAATGCTTGTGATTGGCTGTCTAATGTGACACGTCTCAGAGAACTACAGGAAAAGCTCTACTAATAAATGTAAAGATAGAAATGTATGTTATATGTATGTTATATAGAAATGTATGTTGCTAATCTCTTTATTTTATTATTTAAGTTCATATTCATTAATCAAAATTTTCCAAATGAAGACCATGTTTTAAACTATTCCAAATAGACACATATTGTGAGTCTCTTAAATTAGTAACAAATAAGAAAGCTACAATTATATCAGATGTATACCTGATACTATTTAATTAAGAACATCTGTTGTCACTATCATTAACGGGGTTCCTAAGTCTGTCACATTTGTATTTTTTTCTCTGCGTGTTTGTTTCTTACTCGTTTTTATACTATATCAGTTGCAATTGTCAATCTATAATCTTATGTTCATGGGCTGTGATGACTGAATGTTGGTAAACTGATTTCTAAATAAAAATAAAAATACATTACACACAGACAGGCTCACGTAGTAGAAGCTGGAATTGATTTGTTCCGTAATGTTATTTCTTTTTCTTTTATAACATTGTTATAAAAAAAGGAACCTGTATCGAAGTCATGGTATTGGTATCGGCACCGATAACGATACCCAGCCCTACTGCTGCTCTTCTCTTCCTCTTTCCTGGCCCACTGTACTGTTCATGGCTGCATTGCTCTTTGCCACCGGTTGGGGGTTTATTTGTAGAGTTGTGTGTTAGAGCTGGATGAAGTTTGAAATGACAATGACAGACGGGTCAGCCCTTTTGTTGGTATTCACTAGGTAAAGGTGAATCATCGCCCTGACAAGAAAGGTGTGTGTGTGAAAGGAGAACAATCGAACGTCCCTTCATTAGGTTGTGCAAGTTATGCATTGTATAAGGACAAAGTTGTTTGAGATGTCTACCCATGCCCAATAAATATTTGAATTATTCATAACAAATTGAGAAATTCATAATGTCCCCGATTAGCATTTTAGCATAATTGATTCTCAAGAAAAGATGGAATAATAAATCAATGCCGGCCTCCTTTTGCATGAAGTATCCACCGACATTATCCACCCTACCCCTCTCCCCTTCTCAGCAATGCTTTTTTCATCTGCCATTTGTATGCTTTTCATTACCTATCTGCTCCCTCATGACATACCAGTAATAGCCTCGGAGGCATGCTGGTAAACAGTTTTGACAAATTAAAATTACCCAGCTCAAGTGAAAAGACTAAAGCTGTAAACCGGAGGAAGGAGGAGGACTCTTGCTACGCTCTCCAATGACAGGGCCAGCTCATGTACTCGGTGCTGATGGTGCTCACGCTTTACTCTGTGAGCTGTGGCTACACAATCTTTTTTTTTTTCTTCATAGACAATCTCCAGTGTAAGCCAAAGACAATTTCCCACTCAAAGTTGTAATTTGTGCTAAGATCACACAGTGGCGATACAAATATTGAATTGGTGTAATCGTCCTTTCCTGCTGCATGCTGCAGTTTATGCAGGACTTCCCCACATGATAATTAGCACCTCAGGCTCCTGGGCTTTCTTAATGGATAGATATATGCGCGACGGTGACAAGCATGTAAACAGATTGAAGAGTAATCTATTAATGATGACAAATATTATTAATAATCCTGTTAACAATAAACACGTTTGTGACAGGCAAGGTAAATCTAAAGCAAGCTTATTAATCCACTACTAGAGACCACTATGCATCATTTCCCTTCAGAAAAATCCATTTTGAAACAGGGCTGACCCGAATGCTTCAAAGCTTTGATCATTGCCATGGCAATCGGCGTCCAAATCAGTGCTTGGCCATTTTTTTTCTTAAAAAAAAACAAACATGTATTATACATGCATTACCCCAAAAATCTTGAATAGCCCATGAAACAAGGAATAGCAATCGCATATTATTTATTTATGCATCGACATCAATTATAATTTGTTATTCTCACATGGAGCGCTGTGTGTGTGTGTGTGTGTGTGTGTGTGTGTGTGTGTGTGGTGGTGGTGGGGGGGGGCTTCGTGTATGTAGGCCTAGGTGTGGTGCTGACTTCCAACTGAAGCTTTGATGCCTCAGAAGTGATATTCTGGGCAGCCCTACTTTATGTGCAGCTTCTTTAACTTGTGTTTTTACAATCAATCCTCTCACTGGGAACTACGATAACAAGCGCATCAGCAGCAACAAAATAATGACTATTGAAAACTATAACATTTCTTAAGAAAATCAAAATGAAAACATTATTTGACTTTTAAAAAATGCATGTTCTCAGTACCTTAAAATGCTGCACTGCAGGCGCTTATTGTGCAAAATTATCACCACAAAAACGTTCTTAACTTCCTGCTCGACAAAATCACTTCCCATCCAAGACACTATCCATCTTCATTTCCTATCATGGCTCACTGACAGGGGCTTCCATCATATGTCATTATTGGTGCATGAGGCAACTCAGCGGAACAATCCGCCACTCTGGGAAATGCATCAATCACCAACTCCTTGTCTTTACCTGACAGCTCGGCTAGGAGACAACAGGAGCTGCGTCCCAACATAAGGACGCACTTGAACCGGAGCTAGATGGGTCCAAGCAGGCTCATGCTTGCATACAGTTGGTAATTAAGATTTTGGACTGAATACATGGCAGCAGTAATCCATGCCTGAATGGCTGTCAGGCTTTACTTTGTGTGTCAGTGTAGACGGATGAAGGAGGCATAACTGTCAGAGCAAAGGTTGAGTAGAGACAGGTGTTGGGACCCCCAATGGGAGAGGAAATCATTGAAGTAATGGATGAAGAAGTCTGTACACAAGATAAAGAAAATCATCTGTTGAGAAAGCAAAAGATGCAAGCACAATGCACATTAAAACATTCACATTTAAACATAATTCATAAAAAGAATTGCGATGCCTTGAACTTATCAAATAAATTTTAGGGCCAATGGTCACTTGATCAAGGCTTATAGATGGGTTTGAAATAACATTTTACCCCATAACAGCCAAGTTAACATTTACATGAACTTATTTTTCATGTTACTCTATCAAAATTATCAAAACTAGAATAAACATCTAAACCAGCATTAACCCTCATGTTGTCCTTGGGTCAAATTGACCCGTTTTCCTATATCAATGTTCATTTTAACTACCCAATTGTAATTTCCCAAAATAGCATGACTGATTCCACACAATGCTCTTTGGCAAATACAAATCTCTACTTTAATTAATTTTGGAGTGTCTTATTCAATTTTGAAAATTTTTGGTTTTGAAATAGTATTGAGTAAAAGTTAACATATTCCAGTCTGTGATTATCCATCAACATACATTGCTTTAATTTGAGTGTAAATAATTCCTAATTTCTGCTTTTCTACCTCCATACAGTAGGTATAATTTCCTATAAATGAGGTTTTCTATTCTAAAGATAACTGGAAAACTAAAGTTAATAACGTAGTGTTGAAAACGTCAAAAACAAAGGGAAAAAGTGTCAAAAGGGTTGAAAAAAGGGACAAAAATGTAAGAAAAAGTTAAAAACATTGATAAAAAGCATCAACAAAAGTGTTTTTCAATTTTGATGGGAAGACAACACGAGATTTAAAAACCCATATACAGTAAGTCACGGGTCAGTTTGACCCGAGGGATATGAGAGGGTCCCGAAAGTGAAGACAATATAAGTGTTACATTTAAATAAAATATGTTAAATATGCAGTTATGCTGCAGCCAAGCGTTGTGACAACAGCTGACAGTTGTGGAAGGAGGAAAAAAAATCTCAAATGTCTTGGTCTTTAAAATGTTTGTGAATCACTGCTTTAGAGGAATTGCTGAGTAACTGATATTATAAGTCAATTTGTAGAGTATGACTTGTCTCTACTTGTGCTGCCAAAACACTATGTCATACCATTCGTTGTTATTAATTGTGGCCACAGTGGCCCTGTTAAAAAAAAAAAGTTGAATAGTGTTGCAATGAATTTGGTTTACGTTACCCTGAGTGACAGACTTTGGCTGGTGTGATACGTCAGTGTTTGTTTGAATTTTCAGTTAACTCTGTATTACTCAGCACCAAGTCAGATACATAAGAAAAGAAGTGAAACGTGAACGGTATTACAAGTCGGAAACTGGTAACCCTGACACTAATATTACATTATTACAGTATAAACGTAGTGTAAAAGATTATCACATTGCATTGTGGGAATTGAGGGATCCATGATTTTGGGAGCTTGACACATACTAGGGACTAAAAGTCATTGCCATTCTTTAAAAAAAAATATATATATATATATATATATATATATCTGTTGTGTAGTGCATTATCAAATTGCAAAAAAAAGTGTTATGTATTCACATGGAACCAGAACTAAAACAGAAAAAGTCAACATTCTGTATGATGTGGATATTTACCGTTGCACTGCTTGATCTCTAGTGAGGCCGATCAATCAGGGGGCTGCAGCCAAAAGGGAGTCATGGTTGACATTCAGACTAATTTCATGGACATTGAGTATTCCAATAAGTAAACAAGTAAATGTATGGAATGGGGGAGGCCTACCGATAAAAATAGAGAATAAAAAATTGAGCTTTGCTTGGGTCATCTTTTTGATCTAAGATGTTGTGACTTAGGTTGACTTCAATTAAATCCTGGAGGAGGCTTCACAGTCAATCTGTGATCTTTATCATGACTCTGCCTCTCAGATCTCTATCGCTCGCTGCGACCCATGGGAAATGGAGACGACTTTCATGACAATGGTTTGGACTCCAAGCTATTTCTGGCTGGCTCCTCTGCCTAGCTAGGCTGTGTCTCTTGACAATCTCAACCTTGAGCACCAGTCCCAGGCCTGACGTCCTCTTTTGCTCGTTCTCTTTTCCGGTTCATGCGTTTTTATGCAAGTCTAGAGGTTGAATTTTCTTCATGCAGGAGTAAGTTATGCATGAGTCACTCATTGGTAACATCACCTGGGAAATTTAGCAGCACTGCATTTGATAATTTATGACTAAAAAGAAAACTATTTTAGTCCTTGAATCATCTCGATTTTCTGATGAGTATTTAAAAGGTTAGTCACGTAGATATTTAAAAACAAGCCAAGTGTGTACCTGTATGCATGCACACACACACACACACACACACACACACACACACACTTAGCTTTTCACGTAGCAGTCCTCACCAACTGCCTTAATCTCTGGCTCTCCTCCCTCACTGGAAATTGTCCTCTGATGGTTAATTACATGCTTTGATCTGGGTTTGTTCCATCTGCATGATATTTCACGTAATGTAATTGTGCTGAATATTCCCTGGGCCTGTCATCTGCTGCCAAGCCCTAGCACTACCGACCTGCACGGAGTGTCTTCATTTAAGTGTACGGTGCAGGCTGTCTGCGTTTAAGGCTGAGGAAGTGTTTAGACTTTAAATTGCATCTTGAGATAGGGAATGCTGAAATACACTACATTCACTAAACAATGCTTAGGCAGCATATACAGTTGTGTTCAGAATAATAGCTGTGTTTAAAAAAAGTGAATAATGCTCAAAATCCTTAGAATTGCTTTCAATTTCATAATATCACTGCAGTGGGAACACTGCACATTAAATTCCAAATCAAAACATGACCAATATTGATAAAGGTTTTGTTATACTTTTTTACAGAAAGTGAAGAAAAACAAATATTAGGCTGTTCAAAATCATAGCAGTATTTGCATTATTCTTTACAAACTCAAACATTTACTGTATAAACTGAAAAATGTCTCAAGGGTCTGCTTTACTTTGAATCACTGCACTAACTGGGACCAACTTCTGATACCTGTGAACAGGACGAGTGAACTACATTCCACATTTCCTCTGCATTACTGGGTTTTGCCTCAGAAACAGCATTTTTGATGTCACCCCACAAGTGTTCTATGGGATTGAGGTCTGGGGATTGGGCTGGCGACTCCAAAACATCAATCTTGTTTTGGAACCAAGACTTTGCTCGCTTACTGGTGTGTTTTGGGTCATTGTCTTGTTTAAAAGATTCATTTCAAAGGCATTTCCTCTTCAGCGTAAGGGAACATGACCTCTTCAAGTATTTTGATGTATTGAAACTGATCCATGATCCCTGGTATGTGATAAATAGGCTCAACACCACAGTATGACAAACATCCCCGTAACATGATGTTTGCACCACCATGCTTTACTGTCTTCACAGTGTACTGTGGCTTGAATTTAATGCATGGGGGTCGTCGGACAAACTGTCTGCGGCCCCTAGACCCAAAAAGAAAAATTTTGCTCTCATCACTCCACAGAATATGTCTTTTGACACATTGACTGGCCAAATTTCAACCTATTACCATATTATTTCAGCAATGGGACTTTGCGGGGTCTTCTAGCTGATAGCTTTGCTTCACATAGCCTTCTTCTGATCCTAACAGTACTCACAGGTAACTTTAAGTCTTCTTTGATTTTCCTGGAGCTGATCGATGGTTGAGCTTTTGCCATTGTGGCTATTCTTTGATCCATTTGAATGGTAGTTGACCATTTTTTCCTATGTGGTTCAGACTTTGGATGCCATTTCAAGGCATTTTCAAGCCTTTTCGCTGAGCAGCCTATAATTTTCTGCACTTCTTTATGTTTTCCCCTCTCCAATCAACTTTTTAATCAAAGTTCACTGTTCCTCAGAGAACTTACCCATTTTGCTGAGTATTTTACTGTGAAATGCACTATAACCAGCATGCATTTGCTTCCTTCCTTCCTTCAATATGGGCCATAATTGACACCTGTTTCTTCACAGAATCAATCACCTCACTAATTGAACACAACACTGCTATTATTTTGAACACGCCCCTTTCAATTACAGATCCAATTCCACAGAATGAGCAGCATGCATGTCATGACTGTTTGGTCTGTTGGTTTTCTTGACTCTACAACACTTACTAGTAAATTATTTGCCATATAGAAATATCACTTGCATATACCACGTGCATTTAATGGACACAAGAGGAATATATTTCCAATACTTCCAAGAAACAGTATTAGCTTCTTACTTATGTATTTTTTTTTTTTACATTCTTGCATTTTAATGATACACTATTAAAATTTTCCCCCTCATTCAATGCAGTGAATTAAACACTTTATTTTTATTATTATTTGGATACATTATGCTCATGCTATCCTGTGATATACGATTTGTTCGGTGCCAATATGCAAGTGCCTCCATATCAGTAAAAACAGCAAATAAATCAGACTAAGTGGTATCTAATGAGAGTAATTATGATGAAAATTATGAAGATGTTCTTCCGTGTCATCCAATTTATTTCGATGTAATGTTCCGAGGGGATTCCCAACATAAGACTTAACAGAATGTGACGATCAGTTGTGACCATCTATTATGGCACAGTTTCCAAAGAGTATGGAATATGCTGTCAGTGGGATTGCATAAATGATCTAAACACGATGACTAAAGTATGTTAGAGATCTATAGAGAACATATATCAATCCCTCAGCTAAAATGTATTGTGGAAATTCAATTCAAATGTTTTAGGTTTTTTTTTCTACAGTAAAAAAAAAATTGGTTCTTGAGTTATTCAGCATCAGCAAAGATTGCGCCATTAATTTATTATTCCTGCTGAAATTGTGCCACAAACTGTAAAATTCCAAACCCATTCACATGTTACTTTAGGGACAGTGGCTCCTCTCTATCAATGCTCAGTTCGTAGGTGGCACATGATGGATTTCAGAGTGGTGCTCTTTCCATCTCCTGACTGCAAAGATTGCCTGGGGATGCTGGCGGGTCCCTGACAAGCAGGGCCTCCTCCATGCCTCACCTTGATCAACATTCAGCATTGCCCCCTGAATCCATCATGGGCTGTGACAACACGCCCCATTTTGGGCTTTTTATATGATAGTGGATGATGTGGCTGCTGCTGGTAGCTGCTGTAGGTGGTTGTGGTGCTAGTGGTGCTGCTGCTGCTGCTGCTGCTGATGATGATGATGATGATGATAATGTAGTGGTGGTCTCAAAATGGATGGACAACCTTTTATTGAAGTTCAATGTATACAGTATTTTTGATGAATAAATAAACAGATGCACTCATCATTTAGATGCATGTCAGGGTTGTAGCGGGTTGAATAATGTATTATACAAGACCTGGCATTGTCCTGACGCAACAACAGCAAGCTATATATATATATATATATATATATATATATATATATATATATATATATATATATATATATATATATATGTATGTAGATATGTATGTATGTAGATATGTATGTATGTATGTATAAATATGTATATATATGTATGTATGTATGTATATATGTATGTATGTATGTATGTATGTATATATATATATATATATATATGTATGTATGTATGTATGTATATATATGTAGATATGTATGTATATATATATATATATATATATATATATATATATATATATATATATATATATATATATATATATAAAAGCACCATACAGCATATCAAATAAAAAACAGAATCTGAAACACAATAAACACTACAAACTGCAGCTTTAAAACATTCATTCCAGATTCTCCGTTCTTCAAAGGTCTCTAACAGTCATGGTTATTTATATACAGTAGTGCAGGGAGATGTATAAAGTTAAGTAAGTGCCCATAATGAAGTCTTTTCTTCATTCTCATTGCTACCAAGTGGTCTGAAATTAATCCAAAAAAGATGACCCATGAAGCTAATGATATTTCTTTGATGATCACTTGTTTGATCTGATGTAATTATTGATCCTAATCTGCTCATCTGCGTGCCCTCGTGTTGTGCAAATGTTTTTGTACGGATTAACTGCCACCGTTTACCACATTACGCTCGATTTGTCAGATAGCTTTGTCATCAGCAGGGACGTGTTGCAAATGAGGCTGGGAGACAATTAAACATAAATCTACATCATGCTAATGCGATTTCTAACTACGATTGTATGTCAAAAAATAATTTGCATGTTATTTTCTCATATCCCCAACTGACGGGACCGCTATGAAGATGGGATGAATGATACTGTGGCATCAAACAAAGATCTGACGGCTGACAAATGATTTGTCATTAGTCCAACACTCATTGGAAAGAATGCTTTCACTATTATATTTCATGGGGGACGAGGTGCTGCCGTTGCAAATCACTTCCCGGTTAGTTGATTTTACACAGCACCTGATGTGTATGACGAATGAACTCTGTTGTGATGGCTGAAGGTTACAACCTGAAAATAAAAACACTTTGCTCTCGTCATCTGCGCCTGGGAAGCAAACTTGCGCAAGAATGCACATGCTGGTTTTTTAGGACAACTCCTTCCCCCCCCCCGCTTGAAATAGCCCAAAATTTCCTCTGTAAATACCATTGACTTCAAAGACAAATTTCACACTCCCTCTGTGACTTGTGCTCCCCCACTGCAGTGTCAGTGCCATTCCCTCCAGATGACTGCTTTTATTTGATATCAAACTAATGAGATTTCCATTCTCAAAGCATATCCTCTCACTGGCTTGTCTTAGAGACGTTTCCATTTATGTATATACCCTGGAATGATATTTGTTTTGCATATTTACATAAGACATATCCACCCTATCTATATGTTTTCCAAATGACAATGTTTTATTCATATATTTCTCTATCATTTGCTTTTCATATCCTCTGCCGCTGAAACCACATAAACTGTCAAAAGGAGTGATATGTATTATTGGTGTATTGAACATATAATTTAGTTTGCAGCTTATGTGGGTGAAAGCTTATATGCCTGAATACACAGACTCTCAATCAAGTAGAGCAATTATAATTGATAATCTATGAATAGCGGTTATTGAAAGATTACTTTGCTCAGTGTTCTTTCAGGGAGATTGTTTTCTTTTTTTGCTTAGAGGAATCACAAATACAAAATACAGTAGTTCTAATTAATAACACTATACCCTTATAATACTGTTGCCTACTGTAATGTACTGTACTGTATTTGGCAGCTGAAAATGAAGAACATCTCCTCAGAGCTCCACTGGCAGTGAGCCAGCCCAGTAAATGTATACACCGAGTGTGATTGACATCCCAGTCAAGAACATGACAGCGTACGCTCAGCCAAGTTGGCAGACAACGCCTCCTCTCTCGCTCAGGAAAACATCAGTTTGTGAGAGCACACACACACACACACACACACACACACACACACACACACACACACACACACACAGTCTTACATCAACAGTCAATGTCAGAGAGTGAAGTGTTCAAAGTCCAAGCATAAAATGTCTTCCATAACTGCTGAAACACATCCAGGTTGTACGCTACTCACCGCCTCACTTTGTCTCCCTCCATATGCCTGCTTCCCTTCGCACATCATACTCGCTCCTTCATTTTTATTTTTTTAAACACACACACTAACACAAACACAGACAGACACACACACAGACACAGACAAATGCACACAAGCACTGAATTATGGATGAACCCTGTGACACTCTGATGATACATTTGTCACATCTATACAAAGTCATTCTTTAGGATTGTCCCTCTTTATGCCGCCTAGAGTTCACATTTTGTCACTTGACATTTACGGAGAGGCTTATGATGGCCCTAAGCGCTGATGTCTCACTGCTGCTGACACTGAATCCAGACTCCATGGACACCGACACAGACAGCACCTGAGGGGCTGAAATGGTGCAGAACACAAGCTCCATATTTGAGCTCAGCTTTGAGGTTTAACTGAACAGCAGTTCTTTTGTAAAGAAAAAGTTTGCTGAAGGGACACTTGATGTGTAGCGCAAACCAACATTAGTAATCACATTTTATGAGTGGCCTACATTAGATACATTGTAGTCCATATTGACGACGTTTCCTTTTTGTGATTGTTCAAGTGCCGCCGGAAATTCCACCGGTTGTCCGTTACTTTCCTCTTTCTTTGTGTTGGCATTCTAAACTCTGGTGGATTTATGATGACTATGGTTAACTGCTCCTCAGATATCTGCAGGGTAAATCCAGACAGCTAGCTAGACTATCTGTCCAATCTGAGTTTTCTGTTGCAAGATTAAAACAGCTTTTGAACGTAGACATGTTCCACCCAGAGGCATTGTTAGGCTCGGGGGTCCCGGCTCCCGAATGTTTTATGAATAGTCCCGGGTGAGGTTGGGTGGGTGGGTGTGTGTGGGTCTGTCTGTCTTATTTTTAAATTTTTTTTTTACGAAAACAAGTAAAAATGGTAGAACTAACTTTGTCCAGTTTATTTTTCCGAGACAAATAGAACGGGCAGCTTTGTGCAGGGTCCGGCTATCGTGCCGTATTTGTTGCTATCACCTAGCAACCATCTCTAAGTGAGGATAACTGTGAAAGGTAGAATTTTTGGCGGAATCCTAGCCAAATCAGTCAGATACAGTAATGCCATCAATCAAAAGTTTAGAGCAATACTAATGATTTAGATTGAAGTTATTATGATGTGACGTTTCCAGTAGGGCTGCAGATTAATCAAGTTATTGGATGAGAAATACTTTTTTTTTTAAGCACAATAATCTACAATCGTTTGGTTTAATTTTCAGGGTAACATTTTATAAGGTACACAAAAAGGGTAGTTACTGTTTTTGAAAAAGTAACAAATGATTAATTACCCTTTTTCAGAAGAGAAATTATTCTTTTTCAAAAATGTAGTTTTTCTTTTTCAAAAGGGTAGTTATTCTTTTTCAAAAGGGTAGTTACTTTTCTGAAAAAGGGTATTTTCCTTTTTTACCCTTTTGAAAAGGTTGCAAAATCACATTAAAAAATGCATAAAGTAGGCTGCATTGCATATCACTAATACACATAAAATATGCCACTTTCAGCAATGAAAAACGCTTGTTAATCTGATGCATGTAAGTACGGGTTTCATAGTAACAGGTATATAGTACTGTTAAATAAACTGATTTCTTACCTTAAATCCAAGTTTCAAACTGATGCTTGGTAGTATGATCAACTGACTTGCAGAGGTGGGTGACTTGTGGACAGGTGAGGTATGGCAGGGCATGAAATGACAGGAAAAGATCAATAAAACACACCAACAACGGGCTGATACAAACACTACAGTAGGTGAGCAGGAGGACTGGGGGCATGGGAGGACTGAGCAGCTGTCACCATGACTGAGTGGTTAAATTTAAAGTAATCACATTTTCCATTAGTATTATCATTATCCATCCTTTTATGCTCAGATCAGCATCTAGTATAAGTCACTGTGTGCCTTATGTTGAGCCACAGTATAGTTAAAGAGTTGGCAACATTTGTGATCACTGGTGGTAAGTACAGTGCCTCTAGAGATTGGCATGGGGAACATTCCATAAGATCATCTCTCAATGCAAAGCAAACCAGTTATTAAGCAAACTAAAACTATAAAACTATGCCTATCTCTATGTATGGTGAAGGGTATGTGATGATGTGGGGTTACTTTAATTTCAAAGGCCAAGGGACCTTTATCAGGATGCATAGTATCCTGGATCCATGAAATAACTGGCCTTTAAAAATAAAAATGGGCCTGCCTCTATGGGAATTTAATATAAGGGTGTGTATACTTATGCCCCCTGTATTTTAAGGAAGGACATTTATTTATTTACAATACATTATTCATTCACAAAGAAATTGGTGTCCTTTAAAATTGAAGTTGAAGATTATAATATTTATATAAAACACTTAGCTGTATGCCATTTACTGCTGGAAACCACCGGTTTCTCCCAGAGTTGCGAGGAACTGTATTTGGACCGGGATTGCACCTTTCCAGCACATTGCCCTCTCTACTGGACCCAGTTCAGGTCATAGATGCAAGAGCACAGCTTTAGGGAATTTAAATCGGCATATTAGCCAGTCATCGTCTTGGTCCCTGAAGTCTCTTTCTCTCCTGATTCTTCCATTGGCGTAGTCCTCCTGCAGAGCCATCATGCAGCACAGGGGTCAATGCAGTAGTTATATGTTAACAGTTTGTCATAATCACAGCATTAACTGTACCCCACACCCCGAGATACAATTTAAAGGCAAAAGTCAACTAGGCAAACACATTTTTGGTCACGAAAAGTATTAAAGTTCAGACTGATAACGAGGACATTAAGTGTAACAATTGAGCGAGAGCTTAACGGCTGTATTTCCAGACTTTGACGTTTGATGATATGTGCAAAGTATTAAAGCGCCCATATTATTCTTAAGTTCACGTTCACAATTTTTAGGTTGTGCCAGAATGGGTTTACATGGTTTCATTTTCAAAAAATACCATATTTTTGTTGTACTGCACATTGCAGCAGATCCTGTTTTCACCCTGTGTGTTCAGGTCTGTGTTTTAGCTACAGAGTGAGACATCTCACTTCTATAATGTCTTTGTTGGCAGTCACACATGCGCAGTAGCTTGGTAGTAACAACATCAGCTAGCTACTGTTTTTCCTATTTTGGTCAGTACAAGGCAGGATTAGCTGGGAGACTTCTTCTAAATGAGGGGCACTTGTGGAATACCTGCAGAGCGGGGACATGGAAGTAGTTCTTTTGGCTATTATGGTGAACTAGTGTGTGTTGTAGCAGTGTTTTGCCATTGAGAACAAGCTAGCATGCTACTGTTAGCCACCTTGTCTCGGCTAGTGACGTAGAAAGCCGCGCAGATTTTGAACAGCTGGACATTCAAAAACCCGTATCTCACTCAAAACAACATGGATAGTTTTTTTCCCAAGTTTGTATGTGTGTGGAAGCACCAGAGACACAAAATAACACCCCAAATCCAAAATTCTCCATAATACAGGCACTTTAAAGACAGATATTTGACAGTCTTCTGCCATTATCTAATGTTAGGCTATTTGATGCTAGCCTGTATTCCTTGCATTCGGGCCGTCTCCTCCTCCTGCGCTCCGTAGCGTGCAATGGGACACCTATTATATATTATATAATTATATATTTAAGATTTGACTTGGATTTTATAAGGTGTTTATGGAACAATTATCATTCAGTACAAAGCGCCAATTCCCATTTTGTCTCCAAAATGTGCGTACACATGGGTCAGAGTTTGTTTTTTTATAAATCACAACCTTTGCGTGGGAAGTGGCATATGCGCATTTTTTGCCCGGTTTTGTGCATACACCACATTTATAAATGAGACCCCTGGTCTAGTTTTGGAGATGCATTCTGACGAAATGATCCAACCAATTATCCTGTCTTTTCTATGACTGCTTCACAACAAAAACCACCCTGTGTTTTGCCAGTTGAATGCTTTTAATGGGAAACAGTGGCAGTAGCAAATGTTAGGTTTGCATTAGCAGTAACATAATAGTGTTCTTATATGACTAGGAGAGTGAACAGTAAACAGTGAGGCGGATATCACTGATAAAATGACACTGGGTCACATGCTGCATCGTTTGCTGTGAATCCCTCGTCTGTTTAAAGGCATTTTGAAGGCTTATCTCCCAAACACGTTGCTTATCTTAAACAAAGCTAAGAGATCTAAGATTTGACTGTAACAAGTCTCTCAATAGCTTTTTCCCCCTAGGGGTGATGTATCTAATATGTCATTCTGTCAGCTACCTAATGCTCTGACACAAGTTCTGTACATTGGTAGAAAAGAAGAGAAAATCCACAGATGTTGTACTGTAAAACAACAAAAAGGAATTATAATATTCTATTTAGAAAAAAATGACATTAATGTCACTGGTCAGAAACATGTCAAAGCTAAAAGATAAATCATACTACAATCAGGTGGAAAGGAAAATAGTCCACAAAGCTGAAACTGGGGCTTGAGGCCTGTTTTCAGATGTTCATGCTCAGCCAAAGTTTGCATTAAAAAGGGTTTCTTTCATTTTGCCAAATGATTACGGTCTCCGGTATTCCTGGCTCACAGATGGCCACTATGGTTCCCAATTGGCTCTGCAGAAGGGGCGTTGATTCAAGTGAATTTCCATTACAGAAAACTGGCTGGCTCGAATAAATCATAATAAAAATGGAACTTGTGGCCTGTCATCTCTCAAAGATCGGCTACCTTGGGACACTGCTGAAACCTCTCCCATCATATGCCCCAGTGAAGCAGAGACGATGGGAGAGAGCACGGAGAAGATTTCTGTGCCAGAGGGAAAGATTTTCAAAGGAGATCAAAATATACAGTCCACTTTTTAAAGGCTTCCTTCCAAGTATATTGCCCGCTGGATACAGCTGTAAATGCTGCGGTTTTCCCTAGAAAGGACAATGCATTCAGTTCTGTATGCTCCTCAATGCTTTATTACTGTGACCATCACATCCCAATTAGTACTTATCCACATCCTATGGGAACAGACTCATACGCTGAAAGGGTTGTTTCGTGTTTGGTCACAACCCATAGACATGTCAGTCGTTGTCTGGATGCGGTAGAAGGGTGTATGCCCAACTGGAATGCTTATCAATTAGATTAGGTTTGGAAATGTCAGGCAGGGAGAGAGCCAGTCCCTTAGAGCACTTGTGTGTGAATATTGTTTGTCACTTCTCACAGACATTAAGCATGTCAGCATGTCACACTGCAATACTCTGCTTCTTTCAAATTGGTCCTCTGGGAATGGGTGTATATGGACTTTTTTTTCTTCTTCAAATGTCAAGGCACCAATCAAACTACATCATAAAATATATCCATCATATATCCATCTTCCCCTTCCCCTTCGCATCCTATAGAGATTGAAGCATTCGATTCGGATGCATTTGTAGATTAATAGAAACATTGGTTTAGTGTGTTTTAAAGAGCATCTTGACACCCAAATTAAAATCTGAATGCTCTGTAAGGTAGATGTTCCAGTGTCCTTTTATCTTTCAGCTATTTTAATATATAGTTTAGCATCTTGCGTTTTATAGAGCCGTAGTTACATAGGCAACCAAGACCCCCCGCGAGCAATCGCTGCCATACAATTCAATGCTTGATATTCCAGCAGCTGCGCCCAGCGCGTTCCAGAAGCGTGCCCTGCAATTTAACAAAACGTATGTAACAAAACACAAGCAAATTAAGAAAAGAACTTCATTAATTTGAAACAAAAGTATGCGCAGCATTTAGCAAATACACACAACACAACCAAATACACAAACGCGCTGCACATACAGTACACACAACACAACCAAATACACAAACACACTGCAAATACAGAAGCGATGCAAAAAGAAAAGCAAATGCAACAAAAAAAACGCTGCATCCAGAATACACAACGGAAGTTCCCCAGGCCTCTAGAGGGAGCAGCTAAGTGGAACAGCTTGATCTTTGACCCCACGGAGAGAGAGAGAGAGAGAGCTGGGACACGTTTAATCCATATACTGTATATTATTTAATAATAATAATATACAGTCTATGGTTCAATCTCAGAACCGTGTGAAATGGTGTGCTACTGCAAATATTAAGTCTATATTTGAGATATGTTTTCTCTCGTTTGGCGGGTGTGTCTCAGCTCAGGTCACAGGTGATCTTCAATCGGCAGAGATGTGTCTGTAAACTCGTGGTTATAAAACATTTAAAACCGCATCAGCTCTTAATTCTGACGCCATTTTATATGAGAGGGAATAAGTTTGTCCGAAAGGCGCATCACTGTAGTGTAGGCCTCCTCAAGTGTCATAGTGTGATTATACAACAACGGTTACCAACAAAATAAGTAATAAAATAAGTAATCAATCTGTGTTCATATTCTCGAGCAATTCACTCTTGAAATAAAAAAAAACAACAGGAATTCTGATCCCTCCCTGCAAACCAGTCATTGAGATAGCTTTATAGAGGCCGTGGGATTTATTAAACTGAACAAATCCCGCCCGAACATATAAACACAAAACTGCTAACTCCATCGTGTTGTAAGTAAGACATCTGCTGAAAAAGTAGTATTCGTTAGCAGATTACCGTACTGTTTAGTTCAAAAACATCCAAAACACCAAAGTAGCCTACAAAGACATAGTGAAACCAAACGCAAACTTTTGTTTTGAAAAGTCAAAGCTCGGTGACAGCAACAGCCGGGAGGACATGAGACGGGAGCATAGACTATACATTATTAATACATTTATATTAATAATATTAATTTAATATACAGTTAATTGACGGGAGGCATGAGATGGGAGGTCTCCAGGCTGCAGCCATACCTTACTCTAATAAAAAGGCAGATTGCTCGCTCCCCGCGGGGTCGAAGATCCAACTGTTCCACTTAGCGCTCCCTCTAGAGGCCTGGAGAACCTCCGTTGTGTAATCTGGATGCATCGTTTCTATATTTGCAGTGTGTTTCTCTATTTGGTTGTGTTGTGTATTTGCAACGTGTTTGCTAAATGCTGCAAATACATTTGTCAAATTAATGAAGTTGTTTTCTTAATTTGCTTGAGTTTTGTCCATTTGCATGTGTTTTCTTAAATTGCAGGGTGTTTGCCCCTGTCCGCCACCGTACTATTACTGCCCTTTCAGTCAGCCGGGCAGAAGTGAAACTGCGAGAGTATCGTTTGTTTCCTTTACAACGCCACAGGCAACGAGAGATTAATCACATAATACACATAATACATCACTGATCTTTTTTAAGGACAACACCAGAAAAGAGAAGGCATGGAGTTTAATTACAGCAGTGCCTGCAGTGGAAGATAGATGCTAGCTTAATAAACATGTGGTGGCAGTAGTTCAGTCCATAGGGAGTTGTCACTGGTTCAAGTCCAAATACGGACCAAAGTATGGTGGTGGACTGGTAGCTGGAGAGGTGCCAGTTCCTTTCCATGGGCAGCCATAAGTGCACGTATAGGTACTGAGCATGTGTGTGTAATTCAGGCCTGTGTGTAATAACAACACAGTGTAAATTGTAATTTCCCCTTGTGGGACTAATAAAGGAATCTCAATCTGAATCGGGAAGCAAGATGCTTTGCTTCTGAGATGCTCTCGGCGTGGTATGGCACGCAGCGGAGAACGGATCTAAACTGGAACTTAGCACAGACTTAACTCAGAGTTAATTTAATTTATACTCCTTATTGATCCCCTATGGGGAAATTACAATTTACACTCAGTTATTACACACAGGCCTGAAATACACACATATGCTCAGGTCCTATACATGCACTAATGGAGAGATGTCAGTGTGGGGCGACTGCTGAACAGGCGCCCTGCGCGGTTGAGGGGGGTTCGGTGCCTTGCTCAAGAGCACCTTGGCAGTGCCCAGGAGGTGAACAGCTACCAAGCCACACTCCATACTTTGGTCCGTACGGGGACTTGACCCATACATTCAAATATGAATAGATGTCTGGACATCAAATATTCAGAAATATCCTTTTTGCTTAGGGGGAACATCGAGGGGACATGATGGCACACATGTCTATAACATACACATTTGTTAGAATGGGACCAGGATCGTATAATTTACTAACTCAGAGTGAATTAAGTTTTCAGTTAAACTTTAATAAATAATATGCAGAATGACTAATGTAAATCTGTGCACCATCAGAAAAAAATTTAAATGAGTGTTTTGAAAAACCAATAAAATGAATCCTGCGGACTGGAAGAGCAGGGGTCTTTAACGTATTCATTTCTAAACTATAAAGAACATGCACATACCTAAATATTAGTGCTGTCAGTTAAATGCGTTAACGACGTTAACGTGAACCCTTTTTAACGGCGTAAATTTTTTTCCTTTTGGCCTAGCAAACTTTGTAGTTTTTTAACATGCTGTTGCAACAACTAGTAACGGGCACACACGTTGTTTGGGCTTGCGAGCCGGCCAAAGAGTATTAACGTTATGTTTTGAGTGGATGGCTAGCGCGAAACGCCAAAATGGATGCTAATAATAAGATTCTGAATGGAAAGTTTACTTTTTAATGTTTTAAACTGTGTGAGAGAATGTAACGTGTGAAATTGAACACTAGAGTAGGCTGTATGCCATTGTTGTTTTCAATAAAATAAAATATTTGCACAAAGCAAGCCGGTCCACTTTTCCACTTAATTGCAAGTTAACTATGACATTAATGCGATTAATTGCGATTAAATATTTTAGATTAAGAGATTTCTTCAGAGGTCATTAGATGCCCTTCTGTAAAGAGGTGTTTTTATATATATATATAATCTAAAATACATTGTGTAGTTGGTATTTTAGGTTAAATGTCCAGTGTACATTGTGTAGTTGGTATTTTAGGTTGTGTGTGTGATTTTATTCTGCACACACACACACACACACACACACACACACACACACACACACACACACACACACACACACACACACACACACACACAAACACACACCCTTGAAACAAAATGTATTCATTTTCCCTCCAAGAAACGTAAAGATGCCATAAAAGAAAACTGAGATGAAAAACCAAAACAAACAAATGAAGTGTATTGAAAACACACAGTAGCACTTTATAATGTAAAACCCAAAGAGGCATCCGTCAGTGAGCTGAATCTATAATGCAACTTTTTTTTACTTGAGTCAGCAATGTATACTGCTAGTGCCACGTTCATCCCCTGCTGTTTATGCCCCAAACATTGCCACTTATCTTGATGAGTCTCCATTGAAACATCTAGCCTGAGGCCGAGCATCACAAACATCACAGGAGATGAAGGCAGTGTGGATGCTTTCCAGTCCCGTGGTGCAAAGCCAGGTGCACAGCATTAAGTTATTACAATCCTGTAATATTAAAGTCTTTAATTTATTACTGTTAACAATAGTGTTGATCGCTTTCTTTTCTCTTTAGTCTTACCTTGATAGACACAATAAAACGTCTCTCACTCTGTTTTACTAATTTCTTCACTCCCAAACCCTTGTAAACACTTGCTCACAGTCTCTCATTAAACGTTGCCTGCACAAATGTCTCTATAAAAAATAATGTATGCAAAAAAAAACTTGACTTGCTCTCTTTCAGTTGGCTTTATTTTAGCAATGCACACTCTAATCATAGGCAATAGCCATGGCCAGTGGCATTATGTTTTTGTGTTGTCCATCAGTTTGACACAAACATCCACTTGGACTCAAGGATGAACTGATTAGATTATGGAGGTAAAATGGCATGGTCACTGTGACATACAAAACAGGCTTTTGGTCTTAACTCAAATGGATACTCAACAACATTTCATACACCTAATATATAAGTGAGGACCGACATGGCTGTAAACTGCAACTTGACTGGTTGGCGGAGGCATACCGGTATATATACGGAGACATAAAACTAGTTATTGGTTAATTTAACATTGACAAAGCACATTCATAAACATCATTGTAAATGTGACAAAAGGCTAGTTTTCAATGTAGTTAAATAGGGTTATAAATTGCATTAAAATAAATTAATATATTGTTGTAATGTCTTTAGATTAGATACAAAATTAAAAACCTCACTTCCTCATTGTCGGAGTGAAAACCACCCATGGGTGTATGTAGCCTTTAGGGCTCAGACTTCCAGAAAGAGAGCCGTGATGGACAGGTGCAGGTGTTACTTACCACAGGTGAGAGGAGGACACAGACAGAGGGAAGCTTAGACAGACTCAGTTTTACCAAGGTGTTAGTTTCAACCCCTTCCAGCTGCAATACTTCATCTGAATGAATTGAGCCCTTCAAGCTGCACAACTGTCCCATTTTGGCTGTAATCCCATCATGTGCTTTATAAGCGCTTTGCCGCTACTGCTAGAAAATAAGTGGAAGGCAGACATTAATAATGGATTTGAATGTGTGGAACAACTCCACACACAAACTAAAAGTGGGGAGTATTTCCATTACATATTTCTGACCAAAAGATATAGATTTAGTGATTCAGAGAACAAACACACATTAATATGTAGTCCTATGGAGGCAGGATCAATTCACTGCTTCCATATGTTGCTATGATGGGCAACCAGATATCTTCTGTCATTTCTCTGAGCAAAAGATCAACATAATTTTATTTTGGCTTTTTCTTTGCTCTATTATGTTTTTTTGGTTTCCAAGTTAATGATGTGAAAATTTGCTTGTGGTCGTGTAAAAAATGTTTTAATAAAGGCATGATTAAATGCAAACAAAATTCATTGCTAACTGATTGCTCTTGTTATTATTTTTGACTTCTATTCAAATCAGCCCTAATGGTAACTTAGTAATGTGACAGTGTTGAGAGTTGTATTGGAAAATCATCAAATCCTCTCATAATATATATACATATAATTAGGAAAAGCACCTTGGGAGCCATGTTTTTTTTTTTTTTTAATGGATTCAATTTATACTGCACTTTAGTCGTTGCCCAATTCCCATTTATTCATCTATCATTTAGTTTATATATATAAATGATAAATCACCGACTTCATCACACTTTTGAATTGAATTGTGCTTGTGTCATTGCTTCAGCAGAGAGAGAAAAAGCGAGACTGAGAGAGACTGTGATGAGTTGAGTACAAATCTGTAGATCAGCCTGTTCTTATTGAACTCTACTGTGAAAAAAGGAGATCATCTATCTCGTAGAGACAGAGTGCTATTACTTGTAGATGGACTGATTGGGATTGTGTTACAAGTACTGCAGCTCTTTCAGTACCAGTTTCACTGATGAGTGTGTTTTTGCACACAGTGTGGCCACCATGAAATGCACAGGGTTGGCACATTTAAAAACGAGACAGAATATGAAGTACATGTTTTTCTGTTCACAAGAATCATTTTGAAATGTAGAAGTACAATGAATTTATTTGTTGCCAATTGCCTTACTTGATTAACAGAATGGCCTATACGCAACATATACAGTAAGAATCTTAACTTCTTACTTTAGAAAACTCTCACTTAAAAACGTCTCCTGGTCTCAGGCTGATGAAACCCCTGTGCAGCCACAGTACAGCCACATCACATGTACAGGCTTGACTTGATAGAAGTCCCCTGTATTCAGGGGTTAGTTGTTAGCTGTTTTACAGCAGGACAATGTACACATTTTCGGTTAATTTTGAGTATATGGAATTTGGTGGCTTCCAGATTCTTCAATTCTCAGGACAGCTTTGTGACCCTTAAAAGGTTACTCCAGCAATTTTGTGTTGAACTTCCATAAAGGTTGTGGGACTTTGGAGTGTAAAAATAAGACCGGTGAAAATCGATGCAGCAGAAGCAGAGCTATCCTGACATTTACACCTGGTATTAAGTGATCTGGATCATCAGATCATATGCCTTTGTTTAAACACCTGCTATTAATAAACATTCTTCTTATCTTGATTCTGGACACATTTTAATAAAATATCAATATGCATATCAGGTAGGCAAAGAACTAACGTGTCCCAATTCAAGGGGAAATGATTTTGCTGTATGGGCCCTACTTATTATTTCTTCCAGAAGAAGTGGTCGTCCGTAGCTTTTTGCTGAGCTTGCTTGACATAACATGAAGAGACAGCGGTAGGCTAGGGTAAGCAAGGGTTCAGGTTGAGGTAAGGAACACAAATTGGTTAGTTTCTTTGAAACACCAGCACTATAAAGGTGTAGTTGAGCCAGAATCATCCGATTGTGATTGACTCACTTTCAATACTTTTACTTTCCAGACAGTTACTCTTGGACAAAGCTGTAATAGCAGTGAGGCTGCAATCTCTGCTGGTTTACTGAAAGACTTTATATGCAGAAGGTTTTAAAGCTGTTTTGAGACCAAAAGACATCTGGATGAAGTCTGTTCTTCTGTTGCTTGAAATTGCTGAACCCTGCTATTAAAACCAAACATGAAGGGCTTAAGCTGGATTTAGACATGCCACCAAACTTTCGGGTCCTGCCCTTTTTTTATACATGATCACAGTGCAACAAAATTAATGATCTTATTATCTTAACGGCCATGAGTTCATGCACAGCCGGTTACTAACACTCTTTGCTGTATGGCTGAGCTGATGAGTCCTCCTTTGGTAAAGCATATGACCGTGCAGGAGGTTCATCCAAAATCATTAGATATGTTATATCACTGTAAATTTCCTCAGATGTTCTGTCACTGACAGAGCACTTACACTCAATTGTTTGATTCCCAGCAACAGAGGAGCGGAGGTGGAGGCAGCTTTCACAGGAGGCCGCTGACCACATGGGCCTCTGGCCAAGATGTATCATTCTGTGGCATCATGGATAATTGAACAACAAAATTGTAATTTCAGGGACCAGTGCTCAATGTCCCTGTTCCCTTTTCAAAGTGGGCAGCTGATTATACACATCTGCTGAGCTTTCAGATTACTGTCTGACTCGTTGTGTGAGTTTAAAAGTATTCTCAAAGAATGCCTAAAGTAAAAATGTATCATTGGAAAAAGAATTCCACTTAAGGTATGATGTTCTTGCACTGTTTTTTTCAGGTTGATCCACTGCAGCTTTGTCTTACAACTTAAAAAAAAATTGTCAGACCTAAAAAGACAACATTTTCACTGAGACTTTATTAATTCAATTGTTTTTAGTGATTGCTCTGACTCAATTTTCACAACAGTTTTAAAGTGCAAATCTTTTCTTCTTATCTATCCTCTTAGAGCTGACCTAAAATAAAAAAAAATGAAAACATAGAGACTCATGCAAAAGGTTTATCCTGCCATCACATTCAGCCACAACATTGGACTTTATCGTTGAATTATAGTATAATAGTAGCCTGGCAGCGCCAGACTAATTCGCAAATGCATGGAATTAATCTGAAACCTCTTGGTTCATTTTTGATTTCCAAGGGGCATTATCAAGGGGAAGACCAAAAGGCCTCTTGACACAATTAAATAAACCTAAAACCATGTTGTGGTGGTCTTGGTCAGTTTTAAAGTGGGACAAACACTGGACGTTTGGTACTTACATTCGGTAAGCATGGCCCTTCTGTCAGTTATAGTCTTGAACCCGCCCTATGTAAGATAATCGGTTGTGATTGGTCAGTCCAGACACTGGACAGCTTCAAATCTGAAAAGATGACCTGGCAGATCTGTCTGGTTTCAAGGCTAGTATAATAGTGCTGCATTTGTAAAAGAAATGGTTTTTGTGAAACCATGCCAAATAGTGTCAAAAAATATAATATACAAAAATGTTATTTCTTCATAATCAGATTAACCATGTATAAGTGAGAAACTAATGTTGAGTCATAGAAGGCACATTAAGAACCTGTAACAGTACTGTCATGCTGATTGTACAAGACAAGATCTATTTATATCCATCAGGATGGAAGAAAGAATCAATGAGACAGACTTAGGTTCATATCATACAGAAAATGTGCACTGATCTGCTGCGGCTTACCCTGGAAATCCAGAGTTCTCATGAGAGCACTATTGGAATTTGCTCAGTGAGTTACTCTGGCATCTAGTAATGCTGCTCATTAGCTATGCCATTTTAGAAGAGCTGCACCAATCACATCGGTGTATCTGATGGCGAGCTAAACAGATGACAGTTTAATCTACCAGTTAGCTCAGCTGGTAGCTAAGCATATGGGGCTCTGGATATGTCACCCCGTGTCTTGTTGTGATTGGTCGTAGTGTTATCCAATTGCGTGCAGTAAGATTTTCAAATGCACACTTGGTGCTGCCCCTCGAGATGGGCGACTTTAATTACTCAATGCCAGACCCTTAATCTTTTGAATTTGGGTCTGGATTTCAGGCTAGCTGTGGCCTGTAACGACAACACATTATTTCTGAGACTACATTACATTTTACTTAAACTTCAGTGCGTAACTTTTTGTTTGTAATGAAAAACCTTCATATTCAAGCCATTGCTAAATTAGTTGATACAAAGCTAATTAAGACTATCAGCTCCACAAAACTCTCTCAGTATTTCTCAGTGTGGCTATGTTCAGAAGATTGTGGCGTCCGGTGACTTCCCCACGAAGAAACACGAGTGAAGATAATGACCTCTTCTGAAGAGTGTTCTACTTGGCTACTAGCAACTGCGTGGAGGAGGGTTGGTGTGGACATGTGGACACGCCAACAGTTTTGTTGTCCTTACTTAAAATTCCTCATGGTGGCAACAGAAACTACATACTATAGCAACTTTGAACGGACTGAGTTCTAATCAGTTTCATTCTAATTAATTTGCAACATTGCTCACAATGGACTAATACATCCAGAGATGTTAGAGATAAATACTTTGGTAGAAACAGTATGGTAGATACTAGATATTGTCATATTGCTCAGTCCTCTGAGTGGTCTATCAGGAGTCTCTGCAGGACACCATCAGCCTGTGTTAAGATCAACTTTGCTGCTGTTACTGGAAAACCTGAACTTGCTATTAAGTGTCACTAGTTCAGGTACAATTACATTCAGCACAGGACACAGTCTCATGAAATTTCATGAATAGTAGTAGTTGATACCAATGCCAGTGAAGTCCCACAATTCTCTAACAGCCAGGGGCTTGAGAGCTGTAGATTGGTTTGTAGGACTGGTTGTTACAATACTGAAGAACCAGCCTTAGTTGGCCTGGCTATCCTGACATAGGGGCACTGTTAACCACCATTGGATGTTAACTGGAACAGATCTTCAGTTGTGTACCACAGCCTCATTGGGTGTTTCAGACTTTTACTCACAATACACCCTCTTCTGGGGCAGGCCCAGGTTGATTAGACATGGGTCTGTGTCCCAGAGCCAGTATTGGCCTTTATTGGTGGTCAACTATGACTGCTTCTTTCAGCAGTCTCAGCTAGAACCTCTGACTTTTCATACATGTAGCTTGTTATTTCAGTTTGTTGCCCAGCCAGTCATCGTGCAGTGGAGCCCAGCCTGGGCCAGCTGGTAACTGAGGGTTACATAATGTTACACTTGTACTATTCAGCACCTTAAAAGACCTGTGAGAAACAGAGCGAGTCTTCTCACTACTCCTGCAGCAGCAGCAATCTAGGATAAGCCAGTTTAATACCAGCCTCTTCAAACGCAGTGCGAGTGTGAGTCAAAGGTTAATGAAAGGGCACCTGGTTGGAGGATGAAGACATGGCAGCAGCCCGAACTAGAGGGATTAGCCCTGTTCTCATATCAAAGGTTTCCACAGCCAGCAAGGCTCAATTGGGATTTTGTGTGGAAATCTGTCTCCATCGCAGGGATATTGGGTCCAAGAACAGGCTAGCTGATCTTCTCTCACACCCTCCACACTCTCTCTATATACTAACATCCACTCCGTTAACACTATAACCCATTAGGCTGTGGATGAAAGTTGGTAAAATAGTCTTGAGAATTATCAGTAGTTTCTTATTTACTTTAACAGAAACATAATGTTGTTTCTGTGCATAAAATATTTAACATGTATTACTGAACATGCAGATCACCTTAAGCTGCCTACACATGATAGGCGGCAAAACGGCTTTGCTTCAGCCGTTCCATTGATTTCCTATGGGGTGAGCGGTGCCGCCCAACTATGAGCTGCGCTACCCCTGGCGTCGCGCATCGCTCGGATTTGCTATTACCTAACGGGAAATACCTTCCTTGCTACGCTTGATGACAAATAGCCATGGCCACGGTAACATATTTTAAGTTGGGAGTGCTGACAAATTTTTGAGAGTGACATTTTCAGCCAAAGTCAACCACCACACACCACACTGCATCCATCACAAGCTGCTCCACAAGCGGAAAAACTAAAACAAGAATGAAATCCAAAACCCAAGACAGGGCGTGACTAGGCACGGGTAACGCAGGAGATAGGCACAAAGCTATGACAATGGTACAGAATAGGCCTACTACAAACTCAACCACTGCGCCACAAAATGCAAGGATATAAAACACATCACTGAATTAAATTCAATCAAAAGTTAGCTGCCTCGTCGTCTGTTGCTAGGGTCGCTGTGGGAGTGACAGGTGGGGAGGTGCTGCTGCTACTTCTTTCAGTTACATTTGAATTTTCAGACTGACTCGGGTCTATTATGTTTTTTAGCCTGTGATTGATTTATGCAGAAACCCAAAATGCGCTTTTGTGTTATAGGCGAGCTAACTTCTGTACTGTTGACCTGTTGGGAAAGTTTCCACATCTTAATTCATGAATGAGTGTCAGAGGATGCCTTGCTCTTGGCAAAATTGGCAGATTCATTCTGATCAATTTATGTGTTTATCTCTACCCAGGGGGAGTAGGTTAATATCAATAATCAATTCCTTAAAATAAATGTCATTTTTAATTATGGTTGTAGTTTGTCGACCTTTCGCTAAGCACCTTCCGCACCCCTAGTTCCCACGGCCATGCGACTATGTATTTTAATATGTATTTTATGCCATTGTAAACTGCATAGCAACAAGGTCTGAAAACTGTTACCATGGCAAACAGCTGTTAGAAGATCGGTCTAAACTAGCATAAACAAAATGTTTTCATTGTTTGTGACCACATATCATGAGTGAATCTTTTACTGTGTGTATCACTCCTGTCTTTTAACAGTTTCAGTATGCCAGAACCAAAGTACGGGACCTAACAGATCTGTGTGGTTCCTGAAGGGCTGCAACTACTGGTAAAGACTATTTTCAATAATAATGATTTAAACAATTTCTTATTTAACTGACTGGTCTACAAAAATGTCAAAACATTGTGAAAAATATACATCACAACTTCCCTAGAGCCCATTTGGGAAAATCCAAAGATGTAGGTTTACTATCACAAACAGCCAAAAAGTACAGAAAATACTTTTATCTGATAAACTAGAAGCTGTGGATATTTGGCATTTTTGCTTTAAACAGATTACTCAAACGATTAATCAATTATTTAAATAGTTGCTGATTAGTTTTCTGTTAATTAACTGATAGATTAATTGACTGATCTTTTCAGCTATACTGTGTTGTAAACAGTTTTAAAAGTTGTTCCACAACCTACTATAAAGTGCTACCTCTGCTTTAAGTTAAGTAGGTTTACTTTTATATCCGATAAACTATGTAGGATATGTAAATCTTTTTTTATCAACAACAAACGCTTTGTCAGGCCTGAATTGTAGCCATCTTAACTTCCTATCTTCACTCTGGTCTTTGACAAGTGAAACTTTCCTCTGTTTGGCAATAATGAATAAAAAAAAAAAATCTTCAGTTGCTGGTTTGGCGTTGTATTTAGTGCTTATTGCTGCAAGATGAAGTATCCAGTGAGTTTTGATGCATGTGCTTGAATGTGATTTTAATGAGATATTTCTGTATGGATCTTCCTCCATTCATTCTGCTGCTGCCAGCAGCAGTGATCAATACGCAATGGCCTCAAGTGAACCGGTGTCACTGGCAGTAAACCTGTCTAAGCCTAAACAACACAGCCAACATGTTTGACAAATAACCTACTGTGCCTAAAATCACAGGCTTTTTTCTTTTTTCTGTCTTCTGTCCACTCCTTTTCTCTTTTTCCACTCAGTGACATACCATGCTGTTTGTAATTGCTGAATTTAGCACTGCATTCTTGGATTAAAACACATAAATTCAACTCAATTGTTACCAACTGGATGTGAAAAAGACCTGCTCAATGCTCTTATTTGTGCATAAAAAATCACACAGTTACACTATTTATGCAAATAGTCAATATAGCCCTCAAAGCTGAAAGTCAGCATTATGACCTCACATATTTTTAATAATAATAATTTATACTCTTTATTACAATTTACATAGGCCTGAAATACACACACATGCTCAGGTCCTTTACATGCACTAATGGAGAGATGATAGAGTGAGTGGGCTGTCAGTGCTGGACCAGTGCCCTGAGCAGATGGGGGGGGGAGGGTATGGTGCCTTGCTCAAGGGCACCTTGGAAGTGCCCAGGAGGTGAACTGGCATCTCTCCAGCTACCAGTCCACACTCTGTACTTTGGTCCAAACGGGGACTTGAACCAGCGACCCTCCAGTTTCCAACCAAACTCAATCCCAACCCAACTCCCTACCCCAAAGCTACTGCCACCCCCTAACCTACTGCCACGCCTAAAGCTACTGCCACCCCCTAACCTACTGCTACGCCTAAAGCTACTGCCACCCCCTAACCTACTGCCACGCCTAAAGCTACTGCCACCCCCTAACCTACTGCCACCCCCAAATTTGATTGTGTGTGTGAATAAAAATGATATATATCTGTGTGAATGTGCGGACTGAAGGGAATTGTTGTGACAGGGATGGATCTGCTGTTCTATAGCCATTTTTACAAATTGGATACGGCAGCATAATACAGAGCTACTTAAACACTTCACAGATGCTCCCTGTGGCCCCACTGTGCGACAGCTTTTCTCCAATATGCTCTTTAGAGATAGGCCTACTGGAATTTTATAAAAGATTGCCCAGTTGTTATGAAGAGATTTGAATGGATTTACCGCAAGTCATTAAGCCTCAGTGGTAATAACATCATGCCTCAATAGTTTTCTAAGGTGCCATTGTCATTAGATGTCAACAGAATAATTAATGTTCAAAATATCTACTATGTATCTCTCTGTGCAGTTCCTTGTGTCACGCTGACTGTTTTTTAATCCTTTTTTTCAGTTGCTTTGGCTCTTTTGTGACAGTTTAAATGAATCATGATTGCTCATACATATGTATTGACGGCTTACTTGTGCAAGACTGGTCCTTAATCAAAGTTAAATCCTTCATTAGTTTTCAGTAGGTAGCCTATACTGCTGTAATCCTTAGGCAGTAATGAAATGAGCATTAACTCAAATGGATGCTATAGTTTGTGGACACACATTGGACACACGTATTTCCTTCTTTTTATCGTCTTGAGACATGAGCTAAGTTTGCTTGGATACATGGTTACAGGGTCACTTCATCCAAATTTAAATGGTTGCATGGGTGCACACCACTAGAGCTAAATTGGAATTTTGCGGGTGCTATTAACAGGTTTTTGCACACGAGATATATCTTATTTAAAAATTCTATTGACATTTAAAGATTTTCAACGTCACTGACAAAATGAAGACTAGTTTCCAGAATTCTTCACGCTCTATGTGTACATTTTAGTTATTTCCAGTCCCATGCAATGTGCAATATCTAACTCATTCATATTTGGCTTTTCACTTTTTTTCTCTCTGTTAAAAGCAATAAAGAGTAAATTAGGAAAGTAAAGAGACACTTCAACTGACTCTGAAAAACACCAAAAGAAAGACGCCCAGGGTCCCTGCTAATCTGCGTGAACATGCCTTAGACATGGTGCAAGGACGCATGAGGACAGCAGATTTAACCGGGACAATACTTAACAGGGCAGCACCCCCTTTGTTCAGGGACACATTATTCCATCTCTGTTAGTCAAATTGTTCAGTTTGTCTTAGTTGTTAAATCTTTTAATGGTCATGCAAATATTTGCATATGTTAAGCTTGCTTGAAATACTGTAAAAAGCAGTTGAAAGTGACAGGACGTTTCTTTTTTTGCTGAGTATATGAATGCACAGCTGTGCCTGCAGCCTAACAGGGCCACCGCTAGCATGGCTGGAGATGCTAGACTTGCTGTTTTTTACTACTATAATTGTAAAAGACAAAATATCAGACTTAATCAGGTATTACAAAAACAAAAATCCTGGACATTTTTGCATGGTTGTCCCAAATGTTTTTTTACAGCAGAACGCTTCTTGGCGTGGTTTAAGAATCAAAGCTTGTCTGTAAGAGTTGACAGGCTAGTTGCAAAGTAGCATACATCTAATTTCATCATCAACATCATTTGTTGTATTTGTTGTGAAAACATGGAAATACATTTTAATTGAAGGGGGGGTTTAGCTGAAAAGATATTTTCACTGTAGATAAAGCCAGCCCACACGTTTTAAAAAGGTTATGTGGCAGCCCACAGCAACATCACAAGTTGTTAAGTAAAGGTACTATGCAAATGATTCCTCTAAGTTTTCTTTTGATGTTTAACCTAAGTTATTTGTTTGGCGAAAAATACAGCTGACTTTCAGATGTAGACATGAATTATATCTCTGGAGATGAGACAAAAGTGAAGTATTACAATGTATTTAAAAAAAAAAAAATTCACACTTTTCTAAATTTCTTTGCAATCCTGCAGCATGGTGGGGTTAAACTGATCCATAAATACATGTTTAATGAGCAGGGAACGTTAATCACCTCACAGTGTAATATGCCTTAGAAGTCTTGCAGGAGAGAAAATCCTCTTAGTTCTTCAAAGTGTTTCTGCCTCTGACCTTTTGACAAATTTTCTGCATGAATTTCATCTAGTCAGTGTGTTTTAAACGTCTGTGTTGTCTACCATTACATCAGGACAGCTATTCTGGTTCTGCACTTAGTGTTGGTACACCTGACTCTCATCCTCTCCTGTTGTCTGTACTAGGACTGAACTATATTGTGTTTTAGCATCGACATCGCGATGTGCGCATGTGCGATAGTCACGTCGCAGGACGTTACGATGTTGACGCTGACATTTTTTTGCTGCTTGATAGAATAGTAAACTTCCACCGTTCTCCTTTTTATATGATTATTACTGGCCGACCCTTCCCCTTTAAGACAGGTAGCCATGTGGGCAACGTGTTTATGTGATGTTAGTCTGACGGGGGTTATTGTTATGGGAAGTGAGGCTCTCCATGTGTAGATAAGTACCGTAGGCAGCAGACCCCCAGAAAGCTGCTACTAGCCAGGCTAAAGCTAATATAGTTAGCCTAAAGAAACAAGCAGAAAGCTGCTACCAGCCAGGCTAAAACTAATATAGTTAGCCTAAAGAAACAAGCAGAAAGCTGCTAATAGCCAGGCTAAAGCTAATATAGTTAGCCTAAAGAAACAAGCAGAAAGCTGCTACTAGCCAGGCTAAAGCTAATATAGTTAGCCTAAAGAAACACGAGGTCAGTCTGGCCCAACTAAAGTTACGGTTTGTAGCCGCCACATAGGAAACGTAACACTAATCTACTACAGAAGTCTGTGTCTGATCTGACATAATTTCCACTGATTTAATTGTTCTTCGATACACAGAGTTTGTTGCTAGTGCGCGTGACGTGCAGGTCAGATCAATTTATAAAACTAACGAGCTGGCCCCGCTAGTCGACCACAACCTGAAATTTAGAGGAAGCAACATGCAGTCACTGTCATTCACGTTAGTCTGGACTGATTGTATTATATGAATACAATGGTGTCATGCTAGTCAACCAGCGTATTTCTACCTAAATTCCCTCCAAAACCACTTCAAAAGAGTAACATTAGTCACAGCGCTTACTTGCTTTGGTGTTTGTAAAGCATTAAAGTTCAACAAAGAATAGTTCACATTAGAAAAGATCCTTTTTAATTTTTTTCTTCCATGTAGATGCACTCACCTACAAATTCACCGCAGTAGTCGAGAATGATTTATTTCCAAATAGAGCGATTTATGTTATCTTTTAAACATTTTAAAAATTACTTTTTCTTATTTCATATCCCAATATATATTGCAGGGGAAAAAAATATTGCAATGTAAGATTTTTCCAATATCGTGCAGGCCTAGTCTGTACATACACTTATATTAATTACTAGGGGAGGGGAGAAAGATCGATACAGCATAGTATTGTGATACTTTCCGGGGCAATATGGTATCGATAACATAGACGCCAAGAATCATATTATATTAATTGCATATGAGAATATTACCTTGTGGTACTACAAAAAGATATTTTGCTTTTTCAGTCCACTAGATGAAAAAAATTGAAGTGAGATAAACAAACCAGAGACTTTTTTTCGTTTCTTTTTTTTTTTTTTTGACAAAACAAATGTTGACAAAATTTCTAGTTGGAAAAAAGGTAAGGAATTGCAATATTTTGCAGAATATTGCATTATGTTTAAAATCACAATAATATTGTATCATGACATAAGTATTGTGATAATATTGTATCGTGGGGCCTCTGGTGATTCCCACCACTATGAGTTACAGGGCTCAGACAGCCATTTCATAATAACTTGCAAGTACGTTTTTGTGCACTATCTTTTCATTTTCTTTGAGCATACAATCATAAACGATGACGTTATATTTGTGCCACATTTCTGAGCGAGCAGAGAGAGAGAATCGGGCCACAAAAGATATTATGCAAGCCTATAAATAATATTTTATGATCTCATGAAATGGCATATGTATGACACGCCAATTCTTATGCCATTATTGCCATGTTATGAAGCTGCATACTCGCTTTTTAGGGTGTTAATCAACGCCGTTTGGCCTCCATTGCTTTAATTACCTTGCGATGGTGTATGAATTTACGCTGTAGGGAGTAGTATGAAGAGGCGAACAGGACTTTCGTTTCCTAAATCCAACCCGCATGTCACGTTTCCTAAACTCAACCGTTGCTTTCTTCTTGCGATAACACGGCAAGGCATGTATGTTTACGCCACTGTATACAGTGTAGACATACACAGAAATAGCTCAGCGTACAGATAGATACAGATACAGCCACTCGGCTTAAGAAAGTCAGTGTGTATGTTTCCGCAAAGTCATGTCATGTTGTCCTTTTAGTGACAAGCTGCTCCTCCAAATTTGCTCAGCACATTGTACCTCAGAGTGCTAGCTAGGGCAGCTGTTAGCGTAGTGTGACTTAGTATGCAAGTTAACCCATAGACTAGGGCAGGGCTATATTGACCAGAAATCATATTTTGGTATTTTTCGGCTGAATGTTGAAACGATATACATATATCTCTCTTTTTTTTTTTTTACAAAGTGGGCTAAATGTTCAGTTGTAAATCAAAGCCACGTGAGATGTCACACGCACTCTCATTGAAACAGACTGTCATCAAACTAAAATGCAAAGATGGTTTTCTTAGCCATTTGAAAATATACAGCTTTAACACATGTACATGAAAAAATATCTAAAATGATAGCCTATATTAAGTAAAAAAGCTGGCCTATCTCTGAGAAAGCTTCTTGTCTTGTTTTCAACAACAGTAACAGACTGATTAAAAGAGGAAGGGAGAGAGAGAGGCTCATAGACGAGAGAGAGCTTTTGATGGACTCAATTGTATAATACAAAAACTTTCTTTTGACCATAAAGATGATTGTTACTGTACAGTGCTCTGCAGTGTAGTTCAGATACTTCACTGATAAACCAGAGTGGATTATCTATTCCCTGAGTGTTGGCTAATTTATAATGAACAGGTCTTGGGGCGTCGAATGCACATCAGCAGGTCATCGTTGCTACAAACGTCTCGTATATGTACTGTCTATATTCAATTATTTTTCTGAACTATGGTAATATGGCCATGGGTCACATCTCTCGCCCAGTCCAGCAGGCGTAATCTCACACACTGTTACAGTAAACTGGAGTTAGTTAAGTTACATCCATTAACTTGTGTTTTTCCTTGTTTATCGCCGTGTTTAGGGAAACAGGGTTTGGGTTAGAATGACTACTTCATTAACGTTAGGTGACCTTCGTCATTATGGTCACAACATGGTGACACACTATGCATTTTTTGTCAAAAGGTAATGTCACATCCTACTTGTTTCTCTTCACTTGTCTCAGTCAAATTTTAGAAGTGAGGGGAAATGCATGAAGTTCCATGATACCAGAGATCGCAGCACAGGATATGGAAAGCTAAATATTGTAAATATATTTAATTTAATTTTCCCACAAGGACAGTCTGAGAGCAGCATTAAACAAGTGACTTGCAGTTTTGGAATTTGGTCCACAACGTTTGGCTGCACTTCAGCCCACTCCCACTTCAGGTCAACCCTGTCGATTCATCGCAGCATATTCTGTCTTAATATGTGGATTTCGACCAAGAAACCTCTTAAATTGGGACACAGTTCTCTTCTATCCCACTGTATTTCTGTCACACCACATACATGGATTTGCTGTCCACAGAAATTTATGGAGACAGTTTGAAGAATCTGCAGATAGGAAACACTATGAAACTGTGTACATCTGGTATATCCCCCTGCAAAGTCATTCTTGGAGGAGCATCTATAACTTTGACTGAAATTCTCTTTCTAGGTGTTTGAGCTGAGTGTCAAAACTGGCTCAAATAATTGCAATTGAAGTATAGGCAGTTTCTCACTGACTCCCTACACAATGTAGACTGTTGGATGGAGAACAGGTATTAGCCCCATAGATCATGTAAAATTAGCAGCAGGAACCCCTGTCAGCCCAGACATTGGCACTTTATCTTGGACTTTTGGCAGACTGTTGCCTTAACAGGTCAAATGATATCTATAAATCAAGGATCCCCTGGCGGAGAGCGCGAGGGAGAGAGGGAAATGCATGGAGCTGGCACTGAAACTCCCAGGGAATTAATGGCAGTCATAAAGCCTAACCCAAGGAAATAATCCAGTCCATTTCATAAAGGATTAAAACCTTTAAAGAAGATTGATTGCCTCTTTTTCCTTTTCTACCCAATGTAATCCTAGATTATGGAGAGCACTTGGGGTTAGATTTTTAAAGAAATTTGCACAGGATTAATGATAAAGGGGACATCCATTCTTAAGATTGCCTTGCTGGTGTGGCACAGAAAAAGATGCTCTTTTAGGATCTTATCCTCTGTTCTGTCGCAAGTGACTTATGTTTCTATATAGAGGAATGGAAGAGGAGGTAATGTTTTCTTTTTAACGTCTGACTTTCTTAATTCCTTTGTGTCCCACTCACATTGTAATTAATAAAAACAATCATAGGAGTTATAAAAACATCAGAGTGTAAAACTTAAATTCTCAATGGGATTGAAAGAAGTGTTAAATAGGTGCATAACTAGTTCTGCCAAAAATTAGTACATGCATATGGTCATATCAAAGGTTTATGGAATAGCTTCACATTTTGGAAAACACTTAATGAATACACTGTATGCATCTGTTGGCCAGATCCCAAATCTGATTACATAATGACAAATGGCAGGTCACAAAAAATACCAATGCAAAATTAAGGAATATGACTTATAGGTGTATTTTAATTTCCGATTTCCATCTATAAGCACATCAAAGACAATTAGAAAACAAGATTATTTTTCGTTTTGTTTTTTCAATATTAAAACAAACGAATAACGGGTTTTCCGTGTTTTTTGTTGCCCTATTTACTAATAGTATTTGGGAAACTGGCCGTTTTCCATTTTTTTCCATTATAAAATGAAAATCCGTTGGCTGCCAAGTACACGGACCGTGAAAGTCCTGTGTTTGTTAAACCCATCCACCACCCTAACCTGCCTCCTCATGTGGAATTTGGCCCTCTTATACTTCATCACCTTACTTCCTGCTCGCTCCCGTCATAATTACAACAGCTGCTGGAGGGCGCCACCATTGGATAGGTTTTTATGGGTCATAATTGCAGCACAACAAAATTCAGTTGTCTTTTTAATAGTGAACGTAGTAGTGGATCTCCTGTGAGCAGAGTGATTACTGTCCACAGTGGGACACGAGAAGCACTGTGACAGACAGACTGGAATATCAGGTGAAGAGAGCCATTAATGATATGTAATCACGGAGTCTGGTTGGCAGTGTCGGGGCAGAGGAAGAGGAGGGTGTGTGTGTGTGTGTGTGTGTGTGTGTGTGTGTGTGTCTCGAGCGGAATGCTCCACCACCCATGGAACTAATTTAAAGTCCTCGTTTAGAGGCTGTCACACGAAGGGCTCTGACGACCACTGATCTCTGCACATTTAACGGCCCAGGCAGCTGTCAGGCGGCTGACAGACAGGCCACTCCACTGACTGATTACATACAGGGCCAGAGTGAACTGTGATCTGGTGAACTTTATTTTCCCTGGCAGGCCCAACGTGTGGTGCATGCCTCAGCTCGGTGGCCATTCACAGGGCCGCGCTGCTTCAGAGAGACCCGCCATCTCCTCCATTAACACCACATACCTGTGTGAATAATCTCTAAGAGGTTATGATTTATTAAATTTGATGATGGAGATCCTGTAACACCTTTGCAATGAAAAAATAAACATATTTAGAGTGTTTTAGTTGCATCCTAGATAGAAGCAGAAAAAAACTGCCTCATGCTCTTCTTCAGGCTACTGAGCTACAGTATTTAGGTATTAACGCGATGAATATAGGCATTCTTACTGAAGATTAAATATTATATTAAAACCTCACTTATCCTTAAGGCAGCATATTTTATTCCATGATACAGACCTCTTGAGTATTAAATAGGATTACCTTTTCACCGAAGTCATGTCTCAGGCAATTGCAAATGAAAGAACTGTGCCAATCCCTTCACCTGCCGTGGTGCTGCCAGTCTGTGTGAGTGAGGCTGTAAGAAGGCTATTTTAAGGATTTTAAGGACAGGTTTATCCACATCCATTGGGAAAGGAATAATCTGAACTCATTTTAAGATTAATCAGTAATTACCTTAAAACTGCACATTTCCCAAGTGAGCACACATTAGCGGATTCTCTAAAATTGTTGAAGTGATTCTCAAAGATGCAACCCTCTGAGTCTGATATAAAACACCAGATGGAAATTTGAGGAACACCAATGCCTTAAACTTTAAATACATGTGTGCTTTGCCAAATATTCTTACCTGGAGTAATGGGTGATCCATTACTTGTTTGACACAGATAGAGATTTGAGTTAAAATGATATTGCTTATAAACCTTTTAGAATAGAGTTTTAATGATGAAAAAACATTTCTTCCATGTTTAGTTTTTTCAGTGACTTATAGATGTCAATAAGGGATATCTTTTAAACGTAGAGCATTTTTCAACATAGCCAATTATGTTTAATGTTATATACATATTGACCTCCTGTAAAACATAGGCTAATTTCTCTGTGTCCTTACCAAAACAAATTAGACGGCACAGAGTCAAGAATCACTGTCTTTTGGTCATTGCAACATGTTTTAAAGCACAGTCCCTGCTGTGCGAAACTCACATTCCTCATTAAAATTAAATATGTATTAATAAGCAAAGCAACAACAACATTTAATGTCCTCAGGAATTATTACATTACATTATAGAAGCAACAATGCTCAACTCATGATTCAATACGATTCACGACTGTAAGTTCATGATACAATTTTCCCCCGATTTATTTATTTATTTATTTATTTTTTTAATGGAATGAAATGACTTATAAATATTTCTTTATATAATGCAACACAGCAGATGTGTCCTTATCAAAATAATATTTTATCTTAAATAACAAATAGACATCACATACCGGCTTGTTTATTGCTAAGGTTAAATTTAAATGATTTAAAAAAAAAAAATCACAATAACAACATCTCTTCAACGTTGTTTGCTATTAAATAACAAAAAGAAGAAACACTAGATGGCCGAAAGGGTATTTTACAACAACACTGAACACAAGCTTACGGAGCCAGATTACAACGCAATACTAAGTCCCGTCCCGACAGCGGTGGTGTCCATGCTGTCTCAAACATGGATGTATTAAGAGTCTCAAAGTGCTGCTAATGTCAGTCTCCTCTGTGTCTTTAGCTGCAGACTGTTGGATGTCCCCGAGTTGGAATCCTTTCCAGTGAAAAACAGATGTCAGCAATTTAACCGTGTTCAAGCCAGTTAACGTTACTAGCTAACGTTAGGCTAGCGTTACCTGCTGTATAGCATCACGCTATAGACTGTTTACAAATTGCATTGAAAATTATTTTTTTTATCTCAACCGGTTGTAATCAATAAGTGCATTCAACCATGAAGAAACAAACCTCAAACAGTAAGTACATTAGCTTTAAATAACCCAAACTACAAAGAGCCACATGTAAGTGCAAATCTTTTTTCTTTTTTTTTTCTTTTTAACCATCATATTGTGTTTTTAGCCTACGCGGAAGATGTGTAGACTTTCAGCTGTCCTGGTGTCAATGAGGAGCTTGTTCCACCATTTAAGAGCCCGGACAGCAAACAGTCGGGATTTTGTTGTGTGTGTGTGTGTGTGATGCGGTGTCGCTGGCAGAGAGGAGATTGGCTGATACAGAGCAGAGTGGACGGGCTGTAGTGTAAGGTTTAAGCATGTCCAGGATGTAAGCACGCCTGAACCATTCTTCTCTGTGGAGTTATTAACACACTTAAAAAACTTAAAAGCTAATCTGCTTTTATCAGCAATGGTTTGTTTGTTTTTCTAGTAAACTAAACGTGTCCGGACAAAAGAAGATAAGTCAAGGAAATTGCAAAGGACATTTTTCACTAAAGATAATTAAGAAAATAACTGTTTAATCGATACTGAAAATAATCTTAGTTGCAGCCCTAGCATGCACTCAAATTTAAGATTTTTCAAAAGACTCATCCCATAGCTCCACAGAGGCTTGAACACTGTGACATATAAATACAGAACCTCTATATATATTTTCTACTAATACTTGAGGAAAAAAAAAACAAATACAAAAGCAGCTTTCTTTGTCTGTCACTGACAGGGGCTGCTGACATCTCTTTCTACCTGGAAAAAAGAAAGCCATCAAATAAGCATTCCAGCCTGTCTACCTGCAAATCTCCCTCCATCTGTGGATTAGATATAAATCTGCAAAAATCTTGGGCTGGTGCTACATCAGAGGATGTGCAGTGCCGGGTGAAGTTACGTAACTCATTAAGACCTCACTGCTCTCTCCTGGGTTGGTAACTTATCCCTCAAAACTTGCAGCCTTTGAGCAAATAAAGCCATATAAGAGGTTTGATATATAAGACACCCGCAAACTCTGTAAAACTTTCTGACCTAACACAGCTTGAGAGCAGCCCATTTGAACTACATCAGTAAGCATCATTATACCCATTGTTCTGCTTTCTAATCAGCTGTATTATTAAGATAAGATAGACTTTATTGATCCCACAATGGGGAAATGTATACTTGTCACAGCAGCTCAATGTAGCACAACAAATAAGAAAAATACACATTAAATATAAATAGGATAGACAAATACACAAAGAATAAAATAGGAAATAGAAAAAATAATAAGTGAGTAATAACGGTAATATGTACACTATATACAGATGAATATGAAATGTCAGATTGCACAGGTCACAGTAAGACGTACAGAGTAATAAATAAATAACTAGAAATAGTGCAGAATAAGTGTTGGCTCATTCATAACCTGCACAGTATAGATCAACAACATACAAAAAATAATAACACATTGTTGGTAATGTTTTTTAATTGCAAGCTATAAATCATAACGCTCAGGTCCTGAACAATTTAGTTAAATAGAATTCTACAAGTAGGAGAGAGCCTGTTGTGTTACTCTCCAGGTTTTGTTTGAGAAGTTTTTCAATAGTTCAATGGCTCTTCTCTTTTTTTTTTGTCAGACTTTCTTATTTTAATAACTCCTTTTGTCCTTCAAGAGGATCGTGCTCTTATGCTTCCATTACCTGTCTTTTATACATCACATTAGAACAACATTGCTATGATTGGCATTCTGCATTAGCAATCCCCTCCCTGGCCCCTTTCCTATTGTCATTCCACAGCAGCGCTGAGCCGCAATGTTCTCCCTCACTCTCTGAACTGCCATGACAACGTGCTGGAAAAGCCTGACGAAGCCCGAAGGCCTCCTCAGTCAAGAGGGCTCTGCTCGCCTCTGCAGATGACTGCACTGTTTCATTTATTTTCATGAAGGAAAACAAAAGGCAAGATTGAACAGGGGATAAGGCAGCCCAGTTAAACATGCCTGAGAGACTGACCCCACATACTGGACTTGGCAGTGCACAATTTACCACTAGATTCTGTGCTGTGCAGACCAAATATGTCAGAAATATTTCAGTGTGATGCAAATGACGACAGATAATGGATCTCAAAATGTATCACTTTGTACCCTCTGACACTATGTTGCATCACTACAATATTGATGGTTATAGTTTTTGTAGAAATTAAGAGAAATAGTTCATTTTGGGAAATAAACTTATTTGCTTTCTTGCAGAGAGTTAAATGAGAAGATTGATAGGCTGTCATGTCTGTACTGTAAATATGTTAGCTTAGATTAGCACAGAAACAGGGATATCAAGATAAGACTTGAACTGGGAAAACCAGCCCGGCTCTGTCTAAAGGTAAAAACAACATACTATTCAATACATTACATCCTCTTTGTTTGATCTACACACAACTGAAATGTAAAAACGTAGTGTTTCTGTCACCGTGTGGTTGCTAGACAACTAGCGAGACTCCAGATTTAGTTTTGGTTTGTGTACTAATTAAACAAAACCGCATGTTAATTATTAAAATGTCGAGATGCTAGTTGTCAGATGTATTTTACTGTTGGACAGTACTTGTAGTCTTCATGCTAATCTAAGCTAACTTCCTTCATATTAAGCATACAGACGATGTCGATCTTCAGTTCTAGCTTCCGGCAAGATATGTTCCTAAAACGTCAAAGTATTACTTTAAACCAATGGATGTCAGCAAAAACCTGATTTTCAGCTGGTATACTGTACCTAAAACACGAAATTCACCATTAGATTAACAAAATATTGCATTGGTGGACATAGGGCTGCTCGATTATGGGAAAAATATTGAATATTGAATATTTAAATCCCGATAATTTAACATTAATTACTAAACTTACAAACAGTGGAAAAAGTTAAATAAATCAACAGTAAAAAAAAACACATACAAACTGTGAAATTTGCCTTAATTCTTTTCCTATTTAAACTTAATTTTTTTCATTCAGAACACACAGTTGCAGAGAGTGCAAAACATAATGAGCTAAATAAATGTTTTTCTGGATTATTCTATTTATGTGATCATTGGGAGCCAAAATCATAATCACGATTACATTTTGACTAATTGCACAGCCCTAGTACATAGTTTACCTTTTACATTGAAGTGCATAAAAAGAGAGAAAGTTGATGTTGGCAGCCAGCTCTTCTTTGGAAGCCTTCAACCATCGTTTATCAATGCCCACTTTATGCTTTGAAAGTGCTGCCTCTGCCAGACCATCATAGGAAGCGTGCCGAGGAGGCCTAACTTCTCTTCCATCCCTTGCTGCTTTGATGCCTCATTAGACCTTCAGCCAATAAGACGCAGAGAGAGGTGGAGACATTACTGATACAACATATCAGATTTTTTAGCTGGATGAGGCACTTCTGGGAACTGGATGAAAGTCAGACACTTTCAGACTAGGGGCATCACAATTCTCCAAATCCTTGATTCTATTACATTTTCGATTCTAAGGTCACGGTTCGATTCTCAATTCTTTTTTTTAAAGCACGGGTTGCTATGCCATTTCTAGACTAGACTTGTATGCAATGTAATTTCTGACCTTTATTTGCAATGTACAGTACATTGTCAATTTTAAAACATTTATTTTCCATTTATTTACAAAATAATGTAACAATTAATTGGATACTTGACAATTTGTTAGTAAAGTGAAAAGAAAAAAAAAAGTTTACTGACAATCCTGAGGGCAGACGCTTTGCAACACATGGAGTATGGTGTTTGAAACCCCCAACGTCGTCTTCCAGGCAGCGCTGCCTGGAAGGCACTGGGATTAGACAATGACAATTCACTCCCAGATGTAAGTCAAGTGCAGATTTGAGTCGCGTATGCATCACTTTGCGAGGAGTGAAGATGGGAGTTGTGCATGTGTCACCTTGCGTAGCATACAAGATGCTAACGATGTCAATACAGTAAAAACGGACTTACTTAACGAAGTTCGTTCACTACTGGCTACAAGTTAGCATTTAAACACAACAAAGGTTGTCAGTTGAATGGCGTTTTGAGCTAACGTTAGCAATCAAATAACCATAGATAGCTAAAAAAAATTTGAAATGATTTCCATCTTCTTTTATTATTTGTAATGAGAAAAGTTTATTATTTCTTAAATTTCAGTAGGACACATTATGCACTCGACTTACATCGGGGAGTGACAGTTATGGTTTAAGACGACGGTCGCAGTTCTGCCTTGAAGGCTAACCCTCACTTTCCACCGGATGCGTAACGGCTGCAGATTGGCTGCACTGCGTGACGGCTCCGTCCTCAACGTCCGTCAACACCCACCAGGTCCGGGTTTGGTTGCAAAACGGCTGCAGCCATGACTGATAGCTGAAGTCACAAATTCATGTAGAATAGAACCACAAAACCAACAACAGTTTGGTCCATCCAGAGGAGTAGAGGGAAACAACTCTGTGCTGTGTTTTCAAGGTGTAGTGCAGGATAATATATGATCCGCTGTGATCACGGTCTATTTTATATCTGCTAACTTGTCACTCTCTCTAATATATAACCACTTTAAGCCGCTCGGTTTAGACTACAAAATGTGCATGCAGGCTGAAATTCAACCGTGCGGTTTTGTTGGGATATAGCTATAAGCAGAAGGAATATCCGCTAGCTGGTAGGCTAATGTGCAATGGCAAACACACATAGCACACACACATAGCAGAGCTTGCAAACTGGCTTTTTATCGACAACGCGAACATTGTTAACATAACTCACTGGAAACCCAAAATACTTCCACATTTTCACAGAATTCAGTGACAGAGGAGGGGGCTCAAGTTCTGTCGATGGGTCTCCATCTTTTGACTAGCTGTAGCTAAGGTACAGGAGGTTGACTGTCTCGCAGCACTTCAACACGTGTGGGTTTTTTTTCCGCTTGACAACCTCCCCTTGACACGGGGGCGTGGCAGTATCGACGATTAATTTTTTTAAATTCAATATTCAAGATTGTGTCTTAATTTTGATCATTGGCACCCTTATTTCACACACAACCACAAGTTTGGAGCCGTGTCATACAATCACTTTTCATCTCTTGGTGTTGGCGCAATGTAATTTTTTTCCTTTTGTGATTACATATCTGTGACCTTTCTGGTTGTTTTTATTAGCTGAATCATAGCTCCCGTAAATTATTAGGACGAACTTGGCCTATTCAAAGGGCATGAAAGTTTGCACGGTTCAAATATTTGGTTAATTATATTAAAACTACAAGGCAAAATCTCACTCAAAACCCCTAATTTGCATGCACACAAGATTTTGTAAAGGCTAATTGGTGCTTTTATTTGTCGTGTATGAACAAAGTTACGAGCAGAATTATTGAGAATTAGTTATGAGCTCTATTAGGAAAACTTCACTACACATTTCATTTATTATGCACCATTAATTAGCTGTTCTTCTCAGATGTTCCTTCCACCACTGATTTTTTTACAGAACAGAAATGTCCATTTTACTGGAATATAAAACTAACCTGAGTGAGATAAAAGAAGTGTGTAAGAAGAGAAGAGCGGTGCAGAGGATGTCTGAGTGCTACTGTAGATAATCTTGGGGATATGATTGTGGATGTGCTTTTAGCCAATGTACCCTCTGCTTCAACCTTGCCCGGAGCTAGTGTAGAGTTAGGGCAGCATGCCTGAGGCCTGGCCATGTCTGAGTGATTAGATAAAGCAGGAGAGGCCAAGCGGTGGGAGCCATTGCCAAGTTTATGCTGCACTGACCACTCTGAGACCGACATCACATTGGAGTGTATCACAGGACGCTGTCGCCGCTTTTATTAATTCCCACCACCTTCAAAGGAAGTAAACACTGCAAATGACCATGTTGATTTGTGTCAACATTTTCAGTGCTGATCAATTTTTCATAACATTTTTGCTCATTCATGGCATGCCTTGACCATGAGCTATGACAACACAGCTGGCTGGGGGACACAGTTATATATTTCATGCTGCGTAAGTTTAGCTTTTTCTCTCCGTTGCTTTATGGTAATGACATTCACTGAGGTGCCCAATACTGCTCTGGGCGTATTCCCATCTCCCAGTCCAGGTCAGGAGAGACCAATGCTTTGACAGTTGCAGATGTTGCCGCATCATGTCTGACATGACAGCAAGGTTTGGAAACGCGGCAGAAACAATGTGGTCTTATCCTACACAAACAGGATGTCCTTTAAAATCCCGAATGCAGCATACTCTGAAAATAATCTGAAAATGGCCTCTCGTTTAAATGACGCATGAATCCATTACACCAAATG